>NW_026844811.1:2988330-2998687 GCF_025583915.1 Anolis sagrei ordinatus
CCCCCCCCCCCCCGATGTGCGATGGGAAGTTGCTGCTAAATGTGAGAGAAATAAGGTTGAACGCTGTGAAAGCCACCCAATGCGTGGCTACCAGCCTCCTCCCAGTAGACTCAAATCAAGGAAAAGCTTCATGAGAACTACCACTCCTCTTGATGTCCGCCCAGCAACAGCAAGGGTCTCCTTCTGGGCAGCTAAACCAGGAAACCCCCACGAGAGAGGGTCTTCCTCCAGGGTCAAACCAAGAATGGGCAACTTGGAAGTCCCTGAACAGACTCAGAAGTGGAGTGGGCAGATCACAAGACAACCTGGCAAAATGGCACGACCTAAAAGAATCCCACACTTTATGTGACCGTGGAGCAGAACAGACTGTATGCTTGTCCACTATGCCCTGCCTCACGTACAGAGGAAGAATTGTTGGAGGCTACAGACAATGCCATTGCTGTTGCCCGTTTTTGGTCAAAAGATATTTAGCCACCTGCGCTCCTTCTATTTTTATCTGTTTTTATACTAATTTATACAATGCTTTTGATACGAAATAAATAAATAAATAATCCCTGGTCTGCCCTATTCTCTTGTTCCATCTGTATCCCACCTTAACATGAAGAACGTCTAAACTTAATTCCAGTTAAGGAACCAAGTGGTGTTTCCCCCCAACTTTTTTAAAGGGATGTACCATCCCCTCTTGCTTAAGCATTCAACCTGTCTCCTTTTTGAATTGTAGATATAGTTTTAGCCACGTTTTCTAAAACGTTAATGTAGCTCTTCTTGTACTGAAGGAAAGCTAATAAATAATTGAACTTTACCACTTCTCCACAATGTAAAATCCATCAAGGCATTAATTTTAATAACGTATGAAACGGGGATTCCTCCACTCTGCTCTGCTTATTAGCTTCACCATTAAATGTTCCAGACATTTAATTGGTTGCCATTTGGCACCTGAAGAAAGGTACACGCTTTTCATTCTCTCCACAAATTTCTCGCCTTTCACATTTATATATATATAGTCCCACTCCAAACTACACATATGTTACTTTCCGGAAGCACTTCCAACAAACGTAATCTCCCAAGAAATCAATTTGGCATCCCGAGTATTGGCAATTATGGGTGATTTTCAAGTTGTCATCCAATTTCTTCACTCTTTCAAAGGGAGAGTCAGTTTCTCATATGCTGCCAAATCCAAAATGCATTGAAACCATGTGTGAATCTTCAAATCGTCTGCATATTTCCCATTTTAGGTAATTTGCTTACAGCCGTCCTTGCATGTTTATGGTTTTGACTTATTGTTATATGGACAACTTCCACTGGTCATACTGGAAGACCTAGAGATTTCTAGATCCTTTGATGAAAGTTGACCATAAAAGGTAAAGATTGACATTAAGTCTAGTCTTGTCTGACTCTGGGGTGTGGTGCTTATCTCCATTTCTAAGCTGAAGAGCCACAGTTGTCCATAGATGTCTCCAAGGTCATGTGGCTGGCAACTGCATGGAGTGCTGTTACCTTCCCGCCAGAGTAGTACCTATTAATTTATCACATTTGCATGTTTTTGAACTGCTAGGTTGGCAGAAGCTGGGGCTCACAGTGGGAGCTCGCCCCGCTTCCTGGATTTGAACCACCAGCCTTTTGGTCGGCAAAAATTTAGCAACTCAGCAGTTTAACCTGCTGCACCACCGGGAGCATAAGTTGACCATAGAGATATGTGTGTGTGTGTGTGTATGTATGGCATGGTTAGGTACTAGGCCTAACCTAGTAACAACGGAAAAAATTGTTTCTAAAATCGATTCGTTTTTTGGGTTTTTTTGCGTTTTGATATTTAAAAGAATTCTGAAATTTTCCTTAAAAAAAGTTCGATATTTACGAAATTTCATAAATGGTAAAAAAATTACAAAACAATAACGAAACAATAACAAATCGATTCGTTAATGGCGGCCGGGATCGCGCAATACGCTAAAAAAACTTCTGAAGCTTCCCTCTCCCTCTGTTGTTGACTGTTGGTGTGATATTATAATTTTTTTTCACTAATTAAACAAAAAACAACTATAAAACTTGCCCCAGACATGCGGAAATAATAACGAAACGACCTCAAACCAATAACGAAACGAATACATAACGAAATACGAAGCATTTACGAAACGAATTGAAAAATTCGTTTCGTTTTTAAGTTGCTCCAGAATGGTTCGTTATCGCTTCGTTAACAAAAAAAAATAACGAATTTTTAACGAATTACGAATTAACGAAACGAAACCGCCCAGCCCTATTAGGTACCGTTGGAATCTTTGTAATTCGGAATAAAGTCAGAAAAATTACCTTTTTGAAGCTATTTTGAAGTTTTTAAGAAAACCAGAAGTCCTTTTGCCCTTCTGAAGCTTTTTCTGCCATTTTTGTTATGACTCATGAAGTAAGTTGGAAATTATTCAGTTTTTCCCCACTTCTGGTCCCTGCCCTTGGCTCAAGCCAGAGAATCCAGTTTTAAACCAGGGAAAGAAGGAATTTCCTGGCCTCAACTCAAGCCAGAGAATCCAGTTTTAAAGCCAGAGAAGCCAGTTTTAAACCAGGGAAGGAAGGAATTTCCTGGCCTCGGCTCAAGCCAGAGAATCCAATTTTAAAGTCAGAGAATCCAGTTTTAAACCAGGGAAGGAAGGAATTTCCTGGCTTCGGCTCAAGCCAGCAAATCCAGTTTTAAAGCCAGAGAATCCAGTTTTAAACCAGGGAAGGAAGGAATTTCCTGGCCTCGACTCAAGCCAGAGAAGCCAGTTTTAAAGCCAGAGAAGCCAGTTTTAAACCAGGGAAGGAAGGAATTTCCTGGCCTCGACTCAAGCCAGAGAAGCCAGTTTTAAAGCCAGAGAAGGAAGGAATTTCCTCTGCTTGCTTTTCCCTGCTTCTGGAGTAAAACAACTACTTTCAAAGTAAAGGTCACCCAATGAAACAGGAAATAACACTTTCAAACCATTAACGAAAGGATTCAGAAGTCTCGGAAGTTTTGAAAAGTTCTGAACATTTTTTTCTGTGAAAATTAGAATTGACTTTAGAATCAACCACCAGCTAAACGAGTTTCGAACCATTTTTTTGGATCAAGCAAGCCATATCTATCTATCTATCTATCTATCTATCTATCTATCTATCTATCTATCTATCTCTATTCATGATTATTCACTTTTGGGAGATCTTGTGCCTCAACCCAGTGAAAGTGAAGGGTTGAATATACATGCAGAAAACAGAAGTTGTTTCTGAATCTCCTTAAAAACATCTCATCTCTCTCTCCCCCCCCCCCCCCTTTGCTGGCCCTGATCTTTAACTTCTCCAGGAACAGCAGCAGGAGGGAGGCAGGGCAGGGTACCATTCCTTCCTCCCAAATGTCAAAGATGCTCCACATACCACACATACAGCCCAGTGCCCAGTCCCACTATTTCTCTGCTTCTTTAACTGGGGCAATGGGGGAAATTCTCCTCCCCTTTCCATAATTTTTGGCAATTGGATGGTTTGTCCTTATATCCTTCATTACGACCTGGATTAAAAGCATCAGAGTTACTTAAGATGCCACTTCTCCTGTGATGCTTTCCCCTTCATCTGCAGAAGAGAACTGGGTCTAAAGACGGGGCTTAAGATACCACTCCTCCTGTGATGCTTTCTGCGGGTGAGGTGAGGCAGGATGCAGGTGAGGCAGACACCATCCTTCTCCTCTGATTGGCCCAATAGGCAAGGCTCAGAGGGAAATAACATACGAGGAGCACCACATGGACCAAAAGACAGGCAAGGAAATGATTCCCCTCCCGTTTTCTTTCGTTCTAAGGTTATTTCGTTCCAGGGGAGAGGTTCCCGTTTCGTGCTCCTGCCCAAAACAAAAGGAACAAAAGAACGAATGAAATGGGAGAAACGGGTACTGTGCACACCTCTATTGTTTTCTAGCATCTGAACAGCTACCTTTTCCTGGCAATTCTTTAATAATCAAGCTAGCTGTGTTCAAATTTAATTGAGAAGTACCGGTTTGTGACCACAGATCCAATTTTTGTCTAGTCCTATTGAATCCTTGCCAGCATTTCTTTTTTAAAAAATAGATTTGTATGCTTCTGCGTCTATGTTTTTTTTCCAGAACCAAGAAACTATATTAGGAACTATTCAAATAAAATAAAAATTAAATCTTGCAGAGATGTGTTCCATATTAAAATGTATTATTAAGGCCAAGCCAAGAGGGGGGAGAGAAGCTTGCCAAGCAGATCTATTTTGCAGGTGTTCAAATTAAAACATGTTGAGTGCAATAGCAACTTGATGACTAGAATTTAGTGTCCAAGGCAATTTACCCTTCACCTTTTCCTTCTCATAATCTGTGGGCCTTGACCTTGGAAACAGAATGAGTACAGCCAACATGGTTAGAAATGCATTACTCTTTACATCAGTATTTGTATTAGAAAGAAAGATGGGTTGAACTATAATGCCAACGTCAGATGCCAGCCAATTAAAGAAGTATAGTTTATTGTTCAAACAAACACAAAACAGCCCAAAACAAAACCACAGGGCAAAAAACACTTAGTTTTCAGTGTGAAATAGCCCAAACAGGCAAAAGAACCCACAAAACCCCAAACAGAATATAACCTGGATTATCCAGAGATATAATCCGGATTAAACTCAAAATGCTTAAATGCTCAAACTCAAACTTGCTCCGTCAAACAAGAGAAGCAAAATAAACAATAGAATAAAGTTCGCAGCCACACTAATGAGTAGCAGCCTTTCAAGGGTTATAAAATGTAACCCGAGCCTCAAACACAGCAGGAAACAGCACGCTGAACTCCAAGGAATGGGAGTTCAGCGTGCATACACTGGTATGCAGGAATGCAGGAAGGATGATAACGCCAATTCCAGAAGTACAACCGCAGATGTGGAGGAGAGAGTAACGACAATGGTTGAAGTCCAGTCCAGTCCAGTCCGAAGGGAAACGAACAGCTGCAAGGTCAGATCCCAATCCAATGGAAAACACAAGGAGCCAAAGCAGCGGAACAATACGACAGGTCCCAAAGTCTTCTTCCAAACCCGTCTTCTGTAACACAAAGATCCAGAAAGCGCCCAACAAGACTCCTTGCTGATTGCAAGGTTACAATTGCAAACACTCCCATTTTATATACAAGTCCTCGTCAGAACTTGATTCATCCAACACCCTTGTCCCAGCTGCATCTTGTTGCAGCTCCTCATCCGAACTGGAGTCAGCCCTAGTTCGGCCCAACCCATCCCCAGCTGTGCCTCTTCCACCACTCCTTGAAGTAGTCCATTTCTGGTCTAATCCTGAAGTTCCCCAAGACCCATCCATGTCTTCACTACTCCAACCTTCAAACGTGCCACTGCTTGTGGGTTCAGCACAAATATCTCGAATCTCTTGAACCCTTGTCCAATCCATCCCATCAGACCCAGAATCTGATATCCCATCATCCATATCATTTGCATCAAAACCTTCAAAAGAATCCTCATCTGTTGGCTCACTAAGTATCTCCTGGATTCTTTTCCTTTGTTGCTCTTCATCATAGTCTTGCTCACGAGTAGTTTTCCTGCCTCTCCTAATACAACTTATAATACAGTGTTACTATCACTGCCAGCAGACTCTATCACAACATCTAAAGTCAATGGCTAAAGTCTGACATCGAGGAGATGGAGCATGAATTGACTCACAAATGTACACCACAATTTATATTTATTTATTTATTTACTATATTTATAAACCGTCTTTCTCAGCCCGAAGGCGACTCAAAGCGGTTTACAGTCAGGAGAATTCAATGCCCCCAATAACATAAATTACCATTAAAAACCATTAGAATCATAGAATCATAGAATCAGAGTTGGAAGAGACCTCATGGGCCATCCAGTCCAACCCCCTGCCAAGAAGCAGGAATATTGCATTCAAATCACCCCTGACAAATGGCCATCCAGCCTCTGCTTAAAAGCTTCCAAAGAAGGAGCCTCCACCACACTCCAGGGCAGAGAGTTCCACTTCTGAACGGCTCTCACAGTCAGGAAGTTCTTCCTAATGTTCAGATGGAATCTCCTCTCTTGTAGTTTGAAGCCATTGTTCCGCGTCCTAGTCTCCAAGGAAGCAGAAAACAAGCTTGCTCCCTCCTCCCTGTGGCTTCCTCTCACATATTTATACATGGCTATCATATCTCCTCTCAGCCTTCTCTTCTTCAGGCTAAACATACCCAGCTCCTTAAGCCGCTCCTCATAGGGCTTGTTCTCCAGACCCTTGATCATTTTAGTCGCCCTCCTCTGGACACATTCCAGCTTGGCAATATCTCTCTTGAATTGTGGTGCCCAGAATTGGACACAATATTCCAGGTGTGGTCTAACCAAAGCAGAATAGAGGGGTAGCATGACTTCCCTAGATCTAGACACTATGCTCCTATTGATGCAGGCCAAAATCCCATTGGCCTTTTTTGCCGCCACATCACATTGTTGGCTCATGTTTAACTTGTTGTCTACAAGGACTCTCTTTCACACGTACTGCTCTCGAGCCAGGCGTCACCCATTCTGTATCTTTGCATTTCATTTTTTCTGCCAAAGTGGAGTATCTTGCATTTGTCACTGTTGAACTTCATTTTGTTAGTTTTGTCCCATCTCTCTAATCTGTCAAGATCGTTTTGAATTCTGCTCCTGTCCTCTGGACTATTGGCTATCCCTCCCAATTTGGTGTCGTCTGCAAACTTGATGATCATGCCTTCTAGCCCTTCATCTAAGTCATTAATAAAGATGTTGAACAGGACCGGGCCCAGGACGGAACCCTGCGGCACTCCACTTGTCACTTCTTTCCAAGATGAAGAGGAAGCATTAGTGAGCACACTCTGTGTTCGTCCACTTAACCAATTACAGATCCACCTCACCGTAGTTTTGCCTAGCCCACATTGGACTAGTTTCCTTGCCAGAAGGTCATGGGGGACCTTGTCGAAGGCCTTACTGAAATCCAGGTACGCTACATCCATGGCATTCCCCGCATCTACCCATTAACATATAATATAAAACCATATACAACCAGTAAAAGCATAAGTACTTAGCGTCTCATTACTAAAACATTTTCCAGTCACATCGTCCAGTCATTCCATGGGTCTAAATTTGTCAGTTACACTGCATTTGCAAAAGCTTGCTCGAAAAGCCAGGTTTTGACTTGCTTTCGAAATATTAGGAGGGAGGGGGCTAATCTAATGTCCCTAGGATGGGAACCATTGCTGAGAAGGCCCTGTCTCTTGTCCCCACCAACTGCATCTTCAAGGACGATGGGAGCAAGAGAAGGGCCTCCCCAGAAGATCTTAGAGTCCTAGAAATGGTGACATTACAGGACAATATATCTGGAAATATGCATGTATGAATCCAAATATACAATGTCCATTGAGCAGGTCTTCCATATCAGATAAAAAACAACTGTTTCTGTAGGAGAGTTTCCATATCTGTGAGATAGAATTTGAGTCATTGTCTAATGTTGGAAGAGGTATGCTTGCCTGTGCCTTCAAGTCACTTCTCAGCTTATGACAAGATGATTTTGCCCATTCCTTGCTCTGAAATATAGCCTACAGCACTTCACATTCATTGGTGGTCTCCCATCCAAGTTCTAATCAGAGATGAACCAGCTTCATTCCCAAGAGCAGATGAAATCTGGAGCCTTAGGGTGTTTGGACTGAGGTTTGATGGGACGCCAACAATCTAATATTTCCAATCTGAGGAAAAGAGTAATAAGCAGAGGGAGAAGGGAGACTCTATGAAGGTTATATCCTCAACCACCATCAACTTTGACTTTTCCATGTCAACTTTCATGTGGCTCCTTGAAAGCTTTGTTCTGAGGGCATGTTGACCCTCAGTTGTTGAAGGAGGTCCCTCTCTGGTCTAGAAGGTGTGGTAGGTAATACCCCATTCAGAACATACTTCTGTTGTGAGACACCTTGAACAACCTTGGAGTAGAACCATGTGAAGTACCTTCAGATGTGATAGACTCAGATATCCATAGATGGGCAGACAGTTTGGAGCCTAATAAGCAGGTGGAGAAGGGAGACTCTATGAAGGTTATGTCCTCCACCACCACCAACTTTGACTTTTCCATGTCAACTTTCATGTGGCTCCTTGAAAGCTTTGTTCTGAGGGCATGTTGACCCTCAGTTGTTGAAGGAGGTCCCTCTCTGGTCTAGAAGGTGTGGTAGGTAATACCCCATTCAGAACATACTTCTGTTGTGAGACACCTTGACCAACCTTGGAGTAGAACCATGTGAAGTACCTTCAGATGTGATAGACTCAGATATCCATAGATGGGCAGACAGTTTGGAGCCTAATAAGCAGGTGGAGAAGGGAGACTCTATGAAGGTTATGTCCTCCACCACCACCAACTTTGACTTTTCCATGTCAACTTTCATGTGGCTCCTTGAAAGCTTTGTTCTGAGGGCATGTTGACCCTCAGTTGTTGAAGGAGGTCCCTCTCTGGTCTAGAAGGTGTGGTAGATAATACCCCATGCAGAACATACTTCTGTTGTGAGACACCTTGGAGTAGAACCATGTGAAGTACCTTCAGATGTGATAGACTCAGATATCCATAGATGGGCAGACAGTTTGGAACCTAATAAGCAGGTGGAGAAGGGAAACTCTATGAAGGTTATGTCCACCAACAACAACTTTGACTTTTCCATGTCAACTTTCATGTGGCTCCTTGAAAGCTTTGTTCTGAGGGCATGTTGACCCTCAGTTGTTGAAGGAGGTCTCTCTCTGGTCTAGAAGGTGTGGTAGGCAATACCCCATTCAGAACATACTTCTGTTGTGAGACACCTTGACCAACCTCGGAGTAGAACCATGTGAAGTACCTTCAGATGTGATATCCATAGATGGGCAGACAGTTAGGAGACTATGAGAAGAGCAAGAAATGAACGGATGAGAATTGAAATATCAGGACCATGGACAGATCACATGGACCAGGCATTCGGATAGCAGGCTGACAATAAAAAATGACGACAATACTAGGGAAAATGGACTACGGACAGGCTTCGGATTAAGTTGTTGATCGTAGAACTCGGACTTGGACATGCCAACTAATTCAAATTGCGCTATTTTAAATGGTTTTTAATCTAATTTTAATGTTTTACTTATTGTGTAACTGTTGTTTTATCTGTTTGTATACGTGAGGCATTGAATTGTTGCCAGTTGTAAGCCGCCATGAGTCCCTCTTCGGGGGTAGAGAAGGGCGGGGTACAAATATTTGAAATAAAATAAAATACATAATAAATAATAAAAATAAATAAATCACAAGAGAGATGGGTGCATTGTAAAAAAAGTGGGAGGCAGTAAGCAAGCAAGCTTACTCAAACTCTTATCCAGTGACTTGATAAACTGCAAGTTGCTTCTGGTGTGAGAGAATTGGCCGTCTGCAAGGACGTTGCCTAGGGACGCCTGGATGATTTGATGTTTTTATCATCCTTGTGGGAGGCTTCTCTCATGTCCCCGCATGAGGAGCTGGAGCTTATAGAGGGAGCTCATCCGCCTCTCCCCAGATTTGAACCTGTGACCTGTCGGTCTTCAGTCCTGCCGGCACAGGGGTTTAACCCACTGCGCCACCGGAGGAAACATCCAGAGCTGATTATAAATCATTCTGATATGAGTCCCTCATGAGTCTTGCGCCCACCTTTGGTCTCCTCACATTCTTCTTTTTATTAGGGACTAGCTGTCCCCTGCCAGGCGTTGCTGTGGCCCAGTCTGGTGATCTCAAAAATAAAGGAATGAGAAAATGTCACCAATCTGATGGAATATGCTTCTTGGCATGGAGTGTTTAGATGTATGCTGAGGTAACATGTATACTCTGGTAGAGTTGCTGCCACCACCCAAAATAATGAGGGAGCACAGTCCATCCTAAGTCAGTATTAAAGTGCATTGTGAGGACATATCAGATTCCATCTGAACATTAGGAAGAACTTCCTGACTGTGAGAGCCGTTCAGCAGTGGAACTCTCTGCCCCGGAGTGTGGTGGAGGCTCCTTCTTTGGAAGCTTTTAAACAGAGGCTGGATGGCCATCTGTCAGGGGTGCTTTGAATGCAATATTCCTGCTTCTTGGCAGAATGGGGTTGGACTGGATGGCCCATGAGGTCTCTTCCAACTCTTTGATTCTATGATTCTATATTGCTGAGAGTTCTCCTTATTCTGGGAAGGCACACTGGAACAACCATGTTTTCAGGCTCTTCCTAAAGACTGCCAACATTGAGGCATGTCCAATGTCCCTGGGAAGTGAGTTCCAGAGTTGGGGGGCCACCACCGAGAAGGACCTCTCCCTCGTCCCATCCACCTGTGAGAGAGGTGGGAGCGTGAGCAGTGCCTCTCCAGATGATCAAAAGATTCGTGTGGGTTTCGTACAAGCTTGAAA
>NW_026844811.1:3051347-3076969 GCF_025583915.1 Anolis sagrei ordinatus
TATGTAGAGATCCATCCATCCACCCCTCCTTCCTCTTCCAGTGTTCCCTCACTACTTGTATACAGCACTGTATTTTAAATTCATTCTTTTAAAAAACCAAGAAACACCGAGTCCGCAAAAAGCGAACCGCGAAATAGCGAGGGAACACTGTACTATTCTATTTACGCCCTCCCTCTGGAAGATGCCCCCCCCCTCTAAATCAATCAATTTCTCTCTGTGTCTGGGTGCTGCGAGACTATACAGAAGATCTGTATAGGAAGGATAATAATATCGAGGATAGTTTTGATGATGTGGTGAATGAATTAGAACCAGACATCCTGAGGAGTGAGGTTGTATGGGCCTTAAGAAGCATTGCTAACAACAAGGCAGCAGGAGACGACGGGATCCCAGCTGAACTGTTTAAAATCTTAAAAGATGATGCTGTCAAGGTGATGCATGCCATATGCGCGGTGGCACCGAGAAGGAGGAGGAGGAGGAAGGTAAAGAGGGTGAGGAGACTGAGACTACACAGAGATCCATCCTTCTGCTCCTCCTTCCTCCTCCAGTGTCCCATCATTACTTGTATACAGTACTGTATTTTAAATTCCTTTTTTAAAAACCATGAAACAGCGAATCTGCAAAAAGCGAACTGCAAAATAGCAAGGGAACACTGTACTATTCTATTTACGCCCTCCCTTGGTAAGATGGCCCCCGTCTCTCTCAATCAATCTGTGTCTGGGTGCTGCTTTCCCTCTGCCTCGAGCTCGCGCTCAGCCTGGGCTCCATGCCGCATGCAAGGTGGCACTGAGGAGGAGAAGGTAGGTAAAGAGGGTGAAGAGGCTGAGACTACGCAGAGATCCATCCATCTGCCCCTCCTTCCTCCTCCGGTGTTCCCTCACTACTTGTATACAGTACTGTATTTTAAATTCATTCTTTTAAAAAAACGAGAAACAGCGAGTCCGCGAAAAGCGAACCGCGAAATAGCGAGGGAACACTGTACTATTCTATTTACGCCCTCCCTCTGGAAGATGCCCCCCCCCTCTAAATCAATCAATTTCTCTCTGTGTCTGGGTGCTGCGAGACTATACAGAAGATCTGTATAGGAAGGATAATAATATCGAGGATAGTTTTGATGATGTGGTGAATGAATTAGAACCAGACATCCTGAGGAGTGAGGTTGAATGGGCCTTAAGAAGCATTGCTAACAACAAGGCAGCAGGAGACGACGGGATCCCAGCTGAACTGTTTAAAATCTTAAAAGATGATGCTGTCAAGGTGATGCATGCTATATGCGCGGTGGCACCGAGAAGGAGGAGGAGGAGGAAGGTAAAGAGGGTGAGGAGACTGAGACTACACAGAGGTCCATCCTTCTGCTCCTCCTTCCTCCTCCAGTGTCCCATCACTACTTGTATACAGTACTGTATTTTAAATTCCTTTTAAAAAAAACCATGAAACAGCGAATCTGCAAAAAGCGAACCGCGAAATAGCGAGGGAACACTGTACTATTCTATTTACGCCCTCCCACTGGAAGATGGCCCCTCTCTCAATCAATCAATCTCTCTATGTATCTGGGTGATGCTTTCCCTCCACCTCAAGCTCACGCCCAGCCTGGGCTCCATGGCGCATGCGCGGTGGCGCCGAGAAGGAGAAGGAAGGTAAAGAGGGTGAGGAGGCTGAGACTACGCAGAGATCCATCCATCTGCCCCTCCTTCCTCCTCCAGTGATCCCTCACTACTTGTATACAGTACTGTATTTTAAATTCCTTTTAAAAAAAACCATGAAACAGCGAATCTGCAAAAAGCGAACCGCGAAATAGCGAGGGAACACTGTACTATTCTATTTATGCCCTCCCTCTGGAAGATGGCCCCTCTCTCAATCAATCAATCTCTCTCTGTATCTGGGTGCTGCTTTCCCTCCGCCTCGAGCTCGCGCCCAGCCTGGGCTCCATGGCACATGCGCAGTGATGCCAAGAAACAACGAGTCCGCAAAATAGCGAGGGAACACTGTACTATTCTATTTATGCCCTCCCTCTGGAAGATGGCCCCTCTCTCAATCAATCAATCTCTCTCTGTATCTGGGTGCTGCTTTCCCTCCGCCTCGAGCTCGCGCCCAGCCTGGGCTCCATGGCACATGCGCAGTGATGCCAAGAAACAACGAGTCCGCAAAATAGCGAGGGAACACTGTACTATTCTATTTATGCCCTCCCTCTGGAAGATGGCCCCTCTCTCAATCAATCAATCTCTCTCTGTATCTGGGTGCTGCTTTCCCTCCGCCTCGAGCTCGCGCCCAGCCTGGGCTCCATGGCGCATGCGCAGTGATGCCAAGAAACAACGAGTCCGCAAAATAGCGAGGGAACACTGTACTATTCTATTTATGCCCTCCCTCTGGAAGATGGCCCCTCTCTCAATCAATCAATCTCTCTCTGTATCTGGGTGCTGCTTTCCCTCCGCCTCGAGCTCGCGCCCAGCCTGGGCTCCATGGCGCATGCGCAGTGATGCCAAGAAACAACGAGTCCGCAAAAAGCGAACCGCAAAATAGCGAGGGAACACTGTACTATTCTATTTATGCCCTCCCTCTGGAAGATGGCCCCTCTCTCAATCAATCAATCTCTCTCTGTATCTGGGTGCTGCTTTCCCTCCGCCTCGAGCTCGTGCCCAGCCTGGGCTCGATGGCGCATGCGCGGTGGCACCGAGAAGGAGGAGGAGAAGGAGGTAAAGAGGGTGCGGAGGCTGAGACTATGCAGAGATCCATCCATCCCTCCTTCCTCCTCGCTACATGTATACAGTACTGTATTTTAAATTCATTCCTTAAAAAAACGAGAAAGAACGAGTCCGCAAAAAGCGAACCGCGAAATAGCGAGGGAACACTGTACTATTCTATTTATGCCCTCCCTCTGGAAGATGGCCTCTCTCTCTCCCAATCAATCTCTCTCTGTATCTGGGTGATGCTTTCTCTCCGCCTCGAGCTCACGCCCAGCCTGGACTCCATGGTGCATGCGCATTGATGCCGAGAAGGAGGAGAAGGAGGTAAACAGGGTGAGGAGACTGAGACTACACAGATATCCATCTATCCATCCGCCCCTCCTTCCTCCTCCAGTGTTCCCTCACTACTTGTATACAGTACTGTATTTTAAATTCATTCTTTTAAAAAACCGAGAAACAACGAGTCTGCAAAAAGCAAACCGCGAAATAGCGAGGGAACACTGTACTATTCTATTTACACCCTCCCTCTGGAAGGAGACTGAGACTACACAGAGATCCATCCATCTGCCCCTACTTCCTCCTCCAGTGATCCCTCACTACGTTTATACAGTACTGTATTTTGAATTCATTCTTTTAAAAGACCGAGAAAAACCGAGTCCGCAAAAAGCGAACCGCGAAATAGCGAGGGAACACTGTACTATTCTATTTACGCCCTCCCACTGGAAGATGGCCCCTCTCTCAATCAATCAATCTCTCTATGTATCTGGGTGATGCTTTCCCTCCACCTCAAGCTCACGCCCAGCCTGGGCTCCATGGCGCATGCGCGGTGGCGCCGAGAAGGAGAAGGAAGGTAAAGAGGGTGAGGAGGCTGAAACTATGCAAAGATCCATCCATCTGCCCTTCCTTCCTCCTCCATTGTTCTGTTGCTACTTGTATACAGTACTGTATTTTAAATTCATTTTTAAAAAATACTGTGAAACAGCAAATCTGCAAAAAGCGAACCGCGAAATAGTGAGGGAACACCGTACTATTCTATTTACGCCCTCCCTCTGGAAGATGCCCCCCCCCAATCAATCTCTCTGTGTGTCAGGCTTCTGCTTTCCCTCCGCCTCGAGCTCACGCCCAGCCTGGGCTCCATGACGCATACACGGTGGCACCGAGAAGGAGGAAGAGGAGGAGGAGGAAGGTAAAGAGGGCAAGGAGGCTGAGACTACGCAGAGCTCCATCCATCCGCCCCTCCTTCCTTTTCCAGTGTTCCCTCACTACTTGTATACAGTACTGTATTTTAAATTCTTTCTTTAAAAAACCGCGAAAGAGAGAGTCCGCAAAAAGCGAACTGCGAAATAGCGAGGGAACACTGTGCTATTCTATTTACACCCTCCCTCGGTAAGATGGCCCTCAGTCTCCCAATCAATCTCTCTGTGTGTCTGGGTGCTGCTGGGTGTTGCTTTCCCTCCGCCTCGAGCTCGCGCCCAGCCTGGGCCCCATGGCGCATGCGCGGTGGCACCGAGGAGGACGAGAAGGAAGGTAAAGAGGGTGAGGAGGCTGAGACTATGCAGAGATCCATCCATCTGCCCCTCCTTCCTCCTCCACTGTTCCCTCGCTACTTGTATACAGTACTGTATTTTAATATTTTTAAAAAATCCGTGAAACAGCGAGTCTGCAAAAAGCGAACCGCGAAGTAGTGAGGGAGCACTGTACTGGAACTTGTGCTAAGGTGGTGGATCCCATATGTTAAGGAGTGAAAAGAAACACACACATCAATCTTCCTTCTACACAACCACACTCCGTAGACCAGTGGTTCTCAACCTGGGGTCCCCAGATGTTTTTGGCCTACAACTCCCAGAAATCACAGCCAGTTTGCCAGCTGTTAGGATTTCTGGGAGTTGAAGGCCAAAAACATCTGGGGACCCAAAGTTGAGAACCACTGCCGTAGACCAAAGCATTGGGATTATAGTGGTGTGCCCTTGGGATGAGAAGGACCAGCATTTGGCACAGAGGAGAGTGTTTACGTAGGTGAAGATCCTTCTATTTAGCAGCAACGGGGAAACAACAGTCCAACTTTCCGTAGAGCTGGAAGAAGGATTGGTTGCCAACCCAGCCAGATGTGGAAAGCTCGAAGGAGACCTGAATTTGTGACTCTAAAGTCTTGGAGTCACAGCAAACGAGCTTCAAGTGTTGAGTGTTGGCCAACGTCTCAAAGAATCCTGCCAGTTTTAAGGTACCGAAGTAGAGAATTGTAGAGTCTACAAAGGCCACCCAGTCCAACCACCCGCCATCCCTTTGTTGTGTGAGATGTTCCTCCTCAGCTCCCTCAACATTTATTGCACTGGGATGGCAGGAGAAGGCCTTTTCAATGCTTATATATACCCTGTGTCTACACATCTTTGTCCCGAGTCATGCCAAAGAATTAGAAGCACCACGGCATGGTAGAAGCGGGTTGCTGTCTGCTCAATTCTTCAAGCGACGTCCATATTGATTTATGCTCCATGCCTTTGAAGTCAGTGGTCACCTTAAGTTTGACGGTGAGGATTAGCAGGGCCTCACACTGTGTAGCAAGATCCTATTGCTACCGCCATGCGGCCACTTATTATTTTGGGGACGGAATTCCTCCCCATTAGTGTTCGCTTGCGTGAAACCGAGGGAAGGAGCATGGAAACATCCAGGGATGAGGAGGAAGGGCCATCAGAGGTGTCTTTGGGAGCCCATGGTGTTGAGCAGCTGAGACCGCATGATCTGGATGCTGGTCAAGATTTTCCTCTGGTGTCCCACCAGGCTGATCCCCAGGCCCTGGACATCTCTGTGGAAGGAACAAAGAAGAGGTAGCATTACTATCTATTAGGCTTGGGTGATCCAGTTCGTTAATTTCGTTATTCGTTATGAATTCATATTTAAATTAGCTTTCGATCGAATATCGAGCCATGCAGGGATAGTGTGAGGAGTAATTAAGAATCGAAACAATTTTTTCCAATTTTTGTAATTATTTTCGTATGTATTATTATATTATATTATATTATTATTGTATATTATTTATTTATTTATTTATTTACTTTGCTTGTTTCTCAGCCCGACAAGCGACTCAGCGCGGTTTACAACAAGGGTAAAACAGATTTTTTTATTTTAAATGCCAGAACATGCTTCAGAAGCAGAATATGCTCACAAAAGCACAGATAGTGACTAGGCCTGTTTGATCAAGAAAAAATTTGTTTCTAAAATCGATTTGTAATTGGGGTGTTTTTTTGTTTCGATATTTAAAATAATTACAAAACTTTCCCCCAAAAAAGTTTTGGTATTTACGAAATTTCGTAAATATTAACGAATTTTTAGCATATTTTTTGTATTTTTTAAGAATAATATTAAAATAATATTAAAAAATATTTTAAAATGGAAAATTAACCAAAAAATGGCCCAAATGTGGACCAAACACAGGCAGGAGACAGCAAATGAGAGCACACACCAACAGAAGAGTCTTTTCTTTTTTAGAATATTTTTTAAGAATAATATTAAAATAATATTTAAAAAATAATATTAAAAATAATAAAAAATAATATTAAAATAATATTTAAAAATATTTTAAAATGGAAAATTAACCAAAAAATGGCCCAAATGTGGACCAAACACAGGCAGGATACAGCAAATGAGAGCACACACCAACAGAAGAGTCTTTTCTTTTTAGAATATTTTTTAAGAATAATATTAAAAATAATATTAAAAAATAATATTAAAAAATAATATTAAAAATATTTTAAAATGGACAATTAACCAAAAAATGGCCCAAATGTGGACCAAACACAGGCAAGAGACAGCAAATGAAGCAAGCAGCACTCACAGCAGCAAGGAATGAATCCAATCCCAGTTGCTAGCAGCCATTGCCAAGCCAACCCAATGCAAACTCCCTCGCCCTCTGCAGCAAGCTACGGGCCGTGCGGAGCCGCTTTGAAAGGGCTCGCCGGCCAATCAAAAACAAACAGCCACGGACCCATGGTGCACTGCTTGGGAGCGCCGGATTGGCTCCCAGGCACCAGCAGCCTGCACCCCAATAACGAAACGGGCGGAAGCTCGTAAAATCTATGGGGTTGCCGCCTCGTTATTTTTAAACCCTTCCGGGTTTGAAAAAGTGCTTCAATATCGCTTCGGAAATGCCAAAAATAACGAATTAATAACGAATTAACGAATTAACGAACGAAACCGCACAGGCCTAAAAACAGGTGCAAAATACAACATACAAAAAATAATCCATAGTACATCATTATCAAAACATCACATCAAAAACATAATATAACTACAAGCCATTCCGAGTTGTCTCATCGTCAAGTTCACAATCCAAATACCATTTCCGTTGTTCCATTCCTATGGTCGAGTTACCCGTCATTGCACTTCTATTCAAATGCCTTCTCAAACAACCAGGTCTTTAACTTCCTGCGGAATATCAACAGGGAGGGGTCTAGCCTAATGTCTAATAATATAATATAATAATATTATAATATAATATATAACAATATAATATAATAATAATATAATAATAATAATATAATATAATATAGTTGTTTGTTTTATCACACCAACAGTCAACAACAGAGGGAGAGGGAAGCTTCAGAAGGTCCCCCTGTCCCATTTGGACATTTTTTTAGTATATTGCGCAATCGCGTCCGCCATTAACGAATTGATTCGTAATTTACGAAATTTCGAAAATTTCAAAATTTCGAAATCTTAAATTTCGGAAGTCCTCAGAATTTTGAAACGCTAGCACACCCTAGAAACAAAACGAGTTTAGAACCAATTTTTTTCTTGATCGCCCAAGCCTACTATCTATATATATAAAAATGTTCTGTGCGTCATGAGTACCTTAAAAAGAATGAAGGAAATCACACCAAATTTGGCAACAAAACATCTCACAACACAAGGAGTGACCATCACTCAAAAAATTCTGGTTTTGTCATTTGGGAGTTGTAGTTGCTGGGATTTATAGTTCACCTACAATCAAAGAGCATTCTGAACTCCACCAACGATGGAATTGAACCAAGCTTGGCACACATCCCATGACCAACAGAAAACACTAGAAGGGTTTGGTGGGCATTGACCTTTGGTTTTGGAGTTGTAGTTCACCTACATCCAGATACCAATGTGCGGACGATACACAACTCCTTCTGCGCCTGGAGCCTGGAGCAACGTCAATTCCAGACAATTTCACCCGATGTCTGGAAGCTCTGTCAAACTGGCTACGTGCTAGCAGACTGAAGGTGAACCCGGCGAAGACTGAGATTCTCTGGCATGGCCGCCCGGCAGGTCTGACTCCTCCGTTGCCCACCTTCGATGGTGCCGCCCTATCTCCATCGACCACTGTTAAGAGCTTAGGTGTCGTCCTGGATTCACAGCTGACAATGGAAGCTGCCAGCAAACAGGCCTTTTTCCATCTACGACAAGCGAGGCAACTGGCACCCTACCTATCTGACGAGGCTCTGGCAACGGTCATCCATGCCACGGTCACGTCTAGGCTGGACTATTGCAACGCCCTGTATGTGGGCCTTCCGATGTCTACGACCCGAAAGCTCTGTATTGTTCAGAATGTGGCAGCCAGGCTACTCACAAGAATGCCCATGAAATGCCATATAACACCAGTGCTGCAACATTTGCATTGGCTTCCAACTGATTGCCGTGGCCTGTATAAGATGCTAGTTCTGACCTTTAAAACTCTTTACGGCCAGGGTCCATCGTACCTTAGGGACCGCCTCTCCTTCTCCCATCATCGGAGGTCGCAACGACCAGCCCAACGTGACTTACTCCATATACCGGGTCCTAGAGAAGTGCCCTTGGAAAGGACCAGGCGCAGGTGGGCTTTCTCTATTTCTGCCCCTGCCTTGTGGGATTCCTTGCCGCCCTACATGAGAGCCATGCGTGACTGAGGGCCTTTTACTCTTGGACTTAAGACCTGGCTTTTCACTAGAGCATTCGATCTCTGTTGATTTTTAATTTTTGTATGTATGTATTTTATCTTTTATAATTTAGCTGTAAATTGCCTGGAGCATTCTCGGGTGGAGGGCGATTAATAAGTTATTAAATGATGATGATGATGATTATTTATTTATTTTATTTATTACTGTGCTTATATACCGCCGTTTCTCAGCCTAAATCGGCGACTCAACGCGGTTTACAACACAACGACAAGCAGCAATATTCCATTAAAAAGCATAAAAACACATACACAATACACAATATTATTGGGCCACCAATAATAATCCAATGCATCTCTTAATTGTAGTCGCAATCCAATTTCGTCGTCTGTGATTAACCAATCCTTGTTCATCAGTTTCGTTGCACCAGATTAATCGAATGCTTGTTTAAACATCCATGTCTTCAACCTTTTTCGAAATACCATCAGCGAAGGGGCTGATCTCACCTCTATGGGGAGGGCATTCCAAAGCCGAGGGGCCACCACAGAAAAGGCCCTGTCTCTCGTTCCCGCCAGCCGCACCTGTGAAGCAGGCGGGATAGAGAGCAGGGCCTCCCCAGAAGATCTTAGGGTCCTGGTGGGCTGATAGGCCGAGATACGTTCGGATAGATAAGTTGGGCCAGAACCGTTTAGGGCTTTAAAGGCCAACGCCAGCACTTTGAATTGAGCCCGGTAGCAAATCGGCAGCCAGTGGAGCTGGTACAGCAGAGGAGTTGTATGCTCCCTGCGCCCCGCTCCTGTTAGTATCATGGCTGCCGCCCGTTGGACTAATTGGAGCTTCTGAGCCGTCTTCAAAGGCAACCCCACGTAGAGATGATGATGATGATGATGATGATGATGATGATGATGATGGATCTACATCATCTAACTCTACACGAATACCCAATATGCCCAAATGTGAACACTGGTGGAGTTTGGGGAAAATAGAATCTTGACATTTGGGAGTTGTAGTGGCTGGGATTTATAATTTACCTACAATCCCACTCTCAAACATTTGTCCAAACGAAACTCCATGTTGATATCTGTGCTAAAGATTCAGACAGTGTTAGTCAGAGACTGGATTTCAGTTTCAGTTTTTGCATACAGCTTCAGGTCATCCATGTACAGCAGTAGTGAAATTTTGTGAGATCTCTGAGACGTTTGAGGCCCAGGTCTCCGCCGTGAGCAGAACCGCCTTCGTTCACCTGCGGCAGGCTAGACGGCTGGCCCCCTCCCTGTCCAGGGACGACCTAGCTACGGTGATCCAGGCCATGGTCATCTCAAGACTGGACTACTGTAACGCCCTCTACATTGGCCTTCCTCTGTCGGTGATCCGGAAGCTCAAGTTGGTACAAAATGCAGCTGCTCGGCTTCTTGCGGGAATTCCGATGAGATGCCACATAACCCCAATCTTACTACAGCTGCATTGGTTACCAATTGAGCACCGGATCACTTTCAAAGGGATGGTACTCACCTTTAAGGCCTTGCATGGTCTGGGGCCGATGTACCTGAGGGACCGCCTCACCCCTTACCAACCCCAGAGATCCCTCCGTTCTGAGCACCAAGATCTATTGGAAGTTCCCAGTGTCAAGACCTTGCGTCTAACAGCAACCAGATGCAGAGCCTTCACAGCAGTGGCACCATCACTCTGGAATACTCTGCCACCTGAAGTCCATGCCTTGCGGGACTTACCAGCTTTCCGCAGGGCATGTAAGACAGGCCTTTGATTTTTGATATCGCTGTTTTTAAATTGTTTTAAATTGCTTTTAAATTTTGTTAGATTTTAGCTATTCTTGTAAGCCGCTCCGAGCCCCAGGGGAGTGGCCGCATAGAAGTTCGAATAATAAATAAATAAATAAATAAATGCCAAAGCTCTCCTCTGGGTGGGATTAATCAAAATGTGGAGATAAGCATGGGCTGAATGACGTGGTAGGGGGACAAGCTGCCTTTGCCGCAAGAGTCAGATTATGAAAGTCAAGATCCAAAAGTCTGCTCTTGACTGACTATATCTGCAGGTGGGGCAAGATCTATTCTTGACATTGGTGCTGCACTTGACCAACCTGGCATGACGACACCATCAAAACTGGCAATTTTAAACAGCAGATCTAGCAAAACCTCTTTCAGTTTTGATATCTCTCCAATACCGGAGAGGAAAAGAAAGAAGAGACCGTCCAATTAAAATTCTGGTGCAAGTCAGTAAGCCGCCATATCCCTCGAAGGCTTAGCCGCAAGGTGAAAAGTTCAGCTTAGCTTCCGACTGTTCTCCATGCTGTAATGTAATCCTTTCGAGGCCACGATAGGCCCCCACATCGGTGGAACCGTGACAGTTCCCCCCCCCTGCATATATGACCAGCAGAGTCATTATGCGTGCAAGCTTCTCCTCTGAATGGATATCTCCCTCGGAAGCGACGTCGCAGATTGCTTTGAACTAAAGAATGCTCGATGAGGTTGAACCTGAAATTTTAAATATTTAATTCAAGGGGGAGTTTTTTGCAAAGTTCTTTAAGTGGTGATTAACATAAACGCCTTAAACGATGGTCCTTTCCCCTGTCTTTCTTTATGTCAGTGGTTGTTGGGAATCAGCCTGTGTTTGTGTTTTGTGATGCTCAGGATCATGATGCTCTTGATGTGGGACATGATGAGGGAAATGATGGTGCTGAGGCTGAGGTGTAAGATGGAGATGGCTTGGTCAATGCATTTATGCAGGCAATGACAGAGAGGCCTCAGTGCAAAGGGCAGTTTCTCATGAGAATATTCCTGCTGGGCTTAAGGATGATGGTTTACTCCCTCTCTCTGTGGCATCAATGGTTCAATGGACACCAAGACTAAGAATTGTGGCATTGATGGTTCAATGGACACCAAGACTAAGAATGGTGTCATCGATGGTTCAATGGACACCAAGACTAGGAATGGTGGCATCGATGGTTCACTGGACATGAAGAATAGGAATGGCGGCATCGATGGTTCAATGGACACCAAGACTAAGAATGGTGGCATCGATGGTTCAATGGACACCAAGACTAAGAATGGTGGCATCGATGGTTCAATGGACACCAAGACTAGGAATGGTGGCATCGATGGTTCACTGGACATGAAGAATAGGAATGGTGGCATCGATGGTTCAATGGACACCAAGACTAAGACTAAGAATGGTGGCATCGATGGTTCAATGGACACCAAGACTAAGACTAAGAATGGTGGCATTGATGGTTCACTAGACATGAAGAATAGGAATGGTAACATAGATGGTCCAATGGACATCACAAGTAGGAATGGTACCATTGAAGGTTCAATGGACACCAAGGGTAGGAATGGTGGTATCGATGGTTCAATGGACACCAAGACTAAGAATGGAGGCATCGATGGTTCAATGGATACCAAGACTAAGACTAAGAATGGTGGCATTGATGGTTCAATGGACACCAAGACTAGGAATGGTGGCATCGATGGTTTACTAGACATGAAGAATATGAATGGTAACATCGATGGTTCAATAGAAACCAAGGGTAGGAATTGTGGCATTGATGGTTCAATGGACACTAATGGGAGAATTGGGGGCATTGATGGTTCAATGGACACCAAGGGTAAGAATGGTGGCATCGATGGTTCAATGGACACCAAAACTAGGAATGGTAACATCAATGGTTCAATGGACATCACAAGTAGGAATGGTACCATTGAAGGTTCATTGGACACCAAGGGTAAGAATGGTGGCATCAATGGTTCAATGGACACCAAGACTAAGAATGGTGGCATCGATGGTTCAATGGACACCAAGACTAAAACTAAGAATGGTGGCATCGATGGTTTACTAGACATGAAGAATACGAATGGTAACATCGATGATTCAATAGACTCCAAGGGTAGGAATTGTGGCATCGATGGTTCAATGGACACAAAAACTAGGAATGGTGGCATCGATGGTTCAATAGAAACCAAGGGTAGGAATTGTGGCATTGATGGTTCAATGGACACTAATGGGAGAATTGGGGGCATTGATGGTTCAATGGACACCAAGGGTAAGAATGGTGGCATCGATGGTTCAATGGACACCAAGACTAAGAATGGTGGCATCGGTGGTTCAATGGACACCAAGACTAGGAATGGTGGCATCGATGGTTCACTGGACATGAAGAATAGGAATGGCGGCATCAATGGTTCAATGGACACCAAGACTAAGAATGGTGGCATCGATGGTTCAATGGACACCAAGACTAAGAATGGTGGCATCGATGGTTCAATGGACACCAAGACTAAGAATGGTGGCATCGATGGTTCAATGGACACCAAGACTAAGAATGGTGGCATCGATGGTTCAATGGACACCAAGACTAAGAATGGTGGCATCGATGGTTCAATGGACACCAAGACTAGGAATGGTGGCATCGATGGTTCACTGGACATGAAGAATAGGAATGGTGGCATCGATGGTTCACTGGACATGAAGAATAGGAATGGTGGCATCGATGGTTCAATGGACACCAAGACTAAGACTAAGAATGGTGGCATTGATGGTTCACTAGACATGAAGAATAGGAATGGTAACATAGATGGTCCAATGGACATCACAAGTAGGAATGGTACCATTGAAGGTTCAATGGACACCAAGGGTAGGAATGGTGGTATCGATGGTTCAATGGACACCAAGACTAAGAATGGTGGCATCGATGGTTCAATGGACCCCAAAACTAAGAATGGTGGCATTGATGGTTCAATGGATACCAAGACTAAGACTAAGAATGGTGGCATTGATGGTTCAATGGACACCAAGACTAGGAATGGTGGCATCGATGGTTTACTAGACATGAAGAATATGAATGGTAACATCGATGGTTCAATAGAAACCAAGGGTAGGAATTGTGGCATTGATGGTTCAATGGACACTAATGGGAGAATTGGGGGCATTGATGGTTCAATGGACACCAAGAGTAAGAATGGTGGCATCGATGGTTCAATGGACACCAAAACTAGGAATGGTAACATCAATGGTTCAATGGACATCACAAGTAGGAATGGTACCATTGAAGGTTCATTGGACACCAAGGGTAAGAATGGTGGCATCAATGGTTCAATGGACACCAAGACTAAGAATGGTGGCATCGATGGTTCAATGGACACCAAGACTAAAACTAAGAATGGTGGCATCGATGGTTTACTAGACATGAAGAATACGAATGGTAACATCGATGATTCAATAGACTCCAAGGGTAGGAATTGTGGCATCGATGGTTCAATGGACACAAAAACTAGGAATGGTGGCATCGATGGTTCAATAGAAACCAAGGGTAGGAATTGTGGCATTGATGGTTCAATGGACACTAATGGGAGAATTGGGGGCATTGATGGTTCAATGGACACCAAGGGTAAGAATGGTGGCATCGATGGTTCAATGGACACCAAAACTAGGAATGGTAACATCAATGGTTCAATGGACATCACAAGTAGGAATGGTACCATTGAAGGTTCATTGGACACCAAGGGTAAGAATGGTGGCATCAATGGTTCAATGGACACCAAGACTAAGAATGGTGGCATCGATGGTTCAATGGACACCAAGACTAAAACTAAGAATGGTGGCATCGATGGTTTACTAGACATGAAGAATACGAATGGTAACATCGATGATTCAATAGACTCCAAGGGTAGGAATTGTGGCATCGATGGTTCAATGGACACAAAAACTAGGAATGGTGGCATCGATGGTTCAATAGAAACCAAGGGTAGGAATTGTGGCATTGATGGTTCAATGGACACTAATGGGAGAATTGGGGGCATTGATGGTTCAATGGACACCAAGGGTTGGAATGGTGACATCAATGGTTCAATGGACATCACAAGTAGGAATGGTATCATTGATGGTTCAATGGACACCAAGGGTAAGAATGGTGGCATCGATGGTTCAATGGACACCAAAACTAGGAATGGTAACATCAATGGTTCAATGGACATCACAAGTAGGAATGGTACCATTGAAGGTTCAATGGACACCAAGGGTAAGAATGGTGGCATCGATGGTTCAATGGACACCAAGACTAAGAGTGGTGGCATCGATGGTTCAATGGACCCCAAAACTAAGAATGGTGGCATCGATGGTTCAATGGATACCAAGACTAAGACTAAGAATGGTGGCATTGATGGTTCAATGGACACCAAGAAACTAAGAATGGTGGCATCGATGGTTCAATGGATACCAAGACTAAGACTAAGAATGGTGGCATTGATGGTTCAATGGACACCAAGACTAGGAATGGTGGCATCGATGGTTTACTAGACATGAAGAATATGAATGGTAACATCGATGGTTCAATAGACTCCAAGGGTAGGAATTGTGGCATCGATGGTTCAATGGACACAAAAACTAGGAATGGTGGCATCGATGGTTCAATAGAAACCAAGGGTAGGAATTGTGGCATTGATGGTTCAATGGACACTAATGGGAGAATTGGGGGCATTGATGGTTCAATGGACACCAAGGGTTGGAATGGTGACATCAATGGTTCAATGGACATCACAAGTAGGAATGGTATCATTGATGGTTCAATGGACACCAAGGGTAAGAATGGTGGCATCGATGGTTCAATGGACACCAAAACTAGGAATGGTAACATCAATGGTTCAATGGACATCACAAGTAGGAATGGTACCATTGAAGGTTCAATGAACACCAAGGGTAAGAATGGCGGCATCAATGGCTCAATGGACACCAAGACTAAGACTAAGAATGGTGGCATCGATGGTTCAATGGACACCAAGACTAAGACTAAGAATGGTGGCATCGATGGTTCAATGGACACCAAGACTAAGACTAAGAATGGTGGCATCGATGGTTCAATGGACACCAAGACTAAGACTAAGAATGGTGGCATCGATGGTTCAATGGACACCAAGACTAAGACTAAGAATGGTGGCATCGATGGTTCAATGGACACTAATGGGAGAATTGGGGGCATTGATCGTTCAGTGGACACCAAGGGTCGGAATGGTGACATCAATGGTTCAATGGACATCACAAGTAGGAATGGTATCATGGATGGTTCAATGGACACCAAGGGTAGGAATGGTGGCATAGATTGTTCAATGGACACAAATGGGTTTGGGATATAAGGTTTGCTTCAAGGGAAAGTCGGTTAGATCAGGCATCGTTTGGAAATCCTGTTCAAAGGGTCTTATTCTTATAGAGATTTTTAGCATTTTGCTGTGGTCTAGCACCTTCTGGATTATCTTTGCAACCTGTTGATTCCTGCCTGGATAAATACTGCCTTGGATTGTTTTTATATCTTTTGTGGACATTGCTTTGAATTACTGCATTTTACTGATCTTTTACAATTTGAAATTTTCCTATTTTTACAAGCATTTCTTTCTACTGGCTTTTTTTTTACTCAACTTCAATAAAAAAGATTGGTTTTTCACTCAACGTGTGATGTGTTTAAAGTCAGAGGGTATCGTGTCTGTTCTGGAGTGCAACCTTCCTAATGCCACAACCCCTTAATACAGTTCCTCATGTTGTGGTGACCCACAGCCATAACATTATTTTTGTTGCTACTTCATAACTGTCATTTTGCTACTGCTTTTTGCTAAATTTGGCACAAATACCCAATACCTCCAAATTTGAATACTGGTGGGGTTGGGGGCGGGTTTCGTATTCCTGACCACACAAAACCAGAAAATAAGGTCATGACATGAAACAGATTTTTGGCATTTCACACACCTCTACTAACTAGAATTTCCCTCATATACCCGGGTGGATCAGGATGCAAAAGGCATTTGTTATGGAGGATTAAGCATGGAAAAGAAAGGAATTCCTGTTGGGAATCAGCCTCTGATTGTGTTTCAGGATCCTGATCTGGGAAATGATGAGGGAAATGATGTTGCCAAGGCTGAGGTACAAGATGGAGATGGTTTGGTCAATGATTTTCATACAGACAATGACAGAGAGGGCTCAGTGCAAAGGGCAGTTTCTCATGAGAATATCCCTGCTGGGCCTAGCAATGGTGGTTCACTCCCTCTCTCTGTGAGCTCTCAAGATTTGGGTTTGGAAAACAATCTGACACCTGGGAATTTTAATGAGCAGCCAGATAGGGAGCTGAAGAATAGGCGGCTGGAGATCAGCCAGGATCGACAGCAAACTCAGTGTTTACGTTGCTCTGAAAGGCTTCGTCTGATAAGGGGGAAATGTGGGGGAAAGCGAAACCAATTTCTCAGTTTTGGGATATAAGGTTTGCTTCAAGGGGAAACCTGTTAGATCAGGCAACATTTGGAAATCAAGTTCCTGTGCCATGGAAATCCTGTTCAAGGGGTCTTGTTTCTGTGAAGTTTTTCAGGCTTTTGGATTGTCTTTGCATCCTATTGATTCCTGTCTGGATAAATGCTGTCTTGGATTGATTTTATTTCTTGTGTGGACATTGCTTTGTGTTACTGTTTTTTTATGGACTTATTACTTTTTGGAACCTTATTTTCTTACAAGCATTTATTCCTTCTGGCTATTTACTAAGCTTCAATAAAAGAAGATTTGTTTCTTCACTCTTTTTTCATCTTCGCCAGGCAAGGAAATTGGCATCCGACCTTTCGGTAGAAGCATTGGCAATGGTAATCCACGCAACAGTCACCACTAGGTTGGATTATTGCAACGCCTTATATGCTGGCCTTCCGAAGTCAACGACCCAGAAGATTCGGATGGTTCAAAATGTGGCAGCCATGCTGCTAGCGGGATCATCTATAAGATCCCATATTACACCAATTCTGCAACAACTGCATTGGCTACCAATAGAACATTGGATCTCTTACAAGATCCTGATCCTGACATTTAGAGCTCAAAATGGCCAAGGACCTTTATATCTTAGGGACCGCCTCATTCCTTTTCCCCATCAGTGGTCACCTCGATCCACCCAGGAAAATCTCCTATACATACCGGGTCCTAGGGAGGCACATTTGGAAGCTACAAGGCGTAGAGCTTTTTCGACCTATGCTCCAATTCTGTGGAACTCATTGCCTCCATATATTAGAGCAATGTCGGAGTTGCGACCTTTTGTAAAGGCGCTGAAGACTTGGCTGTTTGGTTGTGCATTTAAGTAATGGGATCAAATTTTGCCATAGTCACTGCTGAATGTTTTTATATTGAATGTTTTTATGTTAAATGTTTTTATATTGAATGTTTTATATTGTGTATAAGCTATTTTAAATTGTAAGTCGCTCGGAGCACCTTGGTGGAGAGCGACTAATTAAGAAATAAAGTGATGATGATGATGATGTAGTGTGTTTTAAAGTCAGAGGGCTTTCTCTTGACAACAATTCCATAGCTACACTTCTGTTGCTGAAGACTAGGTATCAGGGACACTGTTGGCAATCTTATTCAATATTCATCCTCATCAAGGCGGCACTTACTCAATATTCATCCGCATCACCATGCCGAGGGATGAGTAGCCAGCCAGGGCAAAGTTGTCTCGATATCGGCCCAGCCGAATGGAGTCCAACCAATCTTCGACAGTAGAGCAGCTGGTGAATTCGATGCAGCCTCTCTCCGAAAGGGTTTGGGTGAATCTGTAAAGTGGAGACGTGAACGGAAAAGTGAACGGAACAGCAACACCGACCAACACACCGAAATGCTACATTTTCTGTCCCAATTTCATGTGTCCCCCATTTTGTTTCGTGTTTCTAAACTATCTTTTTAAAAATGTTTTCGTTAGTTTTATTTTACAAGTTTACATTAAAAACACAAAAGCTCCAGTCAGAAATCAAAAAAGTACAAGACACCCAAGCAGATCAAAATGAAATATTAAGAGAAGAAATGAATGGAATAAAAAGGAAATGAAAGAAGAATTGAAAATATTGCTCAAAGACGAGATGAAAACTATGGGAGATGATATAGAGAAATTAAAACATGAAAACAAAGAATTATCGAAAGAAAATAAGATTATGAAAACAGAACATGGAATCATGAAAAAGAAAATTGAAATTTTAGAGGGGAAAATAACCGCAATTCAATCCCAACAGGAACTCTTAGAAGCAAAGGAAAAAGAGCATCAACTAAGATTTAGAAACATAAGAGAAGAGGAAGAAGAAAACATCAAAGAGGCCATTGTGGAAATGATAACAAACATCACAAAAAAAAACCAAAACAGAAATTGAAATAAATTTAGACAGGGTGTTTAGAATTCAAAAAAGATACTCAAAAAAATTCAGAACTCCAAGAGACGTAATAGTTTGCTGATCTAAAAAAACAATGAGGGACGAGATTCTGATAGAAAATACAAAAGAACCAACATATCACAAAGGAAATAAAATAGTAATATTAAAGGAAATACCATCTACAATACTAGAGAGAAGACGGAAATATTATTTTTTGACAGATGAATTAAAAAAAGACATGTAAAATTTAAATGGGAAAAAAAGGAGGGCATAGTGATGACATGGAGAGAAACCAAATACTGGCTCACATCTGAACCAAAAGCCAGAGCATTTTGGAAAAAAATTATCAAAAAAGAAGTATACAAGGAAGAAGAGAAGAATAGAGAAGAGGAGAGAAAAACCAACACATCACAAAAAAACAGACGATGACGATGAAATACCAGGGCCATCAGGAATCCGCGAGAATGAGTATATGATATATAATGAGTATATGAGGAATATGATAATAGAAGAAAAAGAGACAGAGAAAAATCACCTAATGATTATGCCCCCCAAATGCATGAAACAAAGAAAAATACGGACTTAGATGAAAAAAATAAGGACAATTATGGGCTGGAAATTTAAAATATACAGCAATAATGTAAATGGTCTCAACTCCCCCAATAAAAGAAAGAAAATCTGGTACCAACTAAAAAAAAGTAGCTATGATGGGATTTCATTACAGGAAACACATATTACATACAAGCACATTACCAATCTAGAGCAAAAAACACTGGGAAAAATGTGTTACACAGCCGGACCCCAAAAAAATGGTATGGTGATGTACATAAACGAAAAAATATCATCAAAACTACTGTAGGGCTGGGCGGTTTTGTTTCGTAATTTCGTAATTCGTTAAAAATTCGTTATTTTTTTGTTACGAAGCGATAACGAACCATTCAGGAGCATCTAAAAAACGAAACGAATTTTTCAATTCGTTTCGTAATTGCTTCGTATTCGTTTCGTATTTGTTTTGAAATCGTTTCGAAATCGTTTCGTTATTATTTCCGCATGTCTGGGGCAAGTTTTATAGCTGTTGTTTGTTTAATCAGTGAAAAAAAATATAAATATCACACCAACAGTCAACAACAGAGGGAGAGGGAAGCTTCAGAAGTTCCCCCTGTCCCATATGGAGGTTTTTTAGCGTATTGCGCGGTCGCGTCCGCCATTAACGAATCGATTCGTATTCGTTCCGTATTCGTTTCGTATTGTTTCGTAATTTTACGAAATTTCGTAAATATCGAACTTTTTTAAAGAAAAATTTCGGAATTCTTTTAAATATCGAAACGCAAAAAACCCCAAAAACGAATCGAGTTTAGAAACAAATTTTTCTGTGGTTGCCCAGCCCTAAAAACTAGCATTCAGAGATCAGGAAGGGAGAATACTAGGGATAAAATTAGAGATAGAAGGCAAAGCTATTTTGATTTGCACCATATACGTCCCAAATACAACAAAAGACAACTTTATTAATAAATTTTAAAACATACATAGAAGAACAAGAATACGAAGAATTGATAATTATGGGAGATTTCAATGGATTGTTAGATCCAGCAAGAGATAAATGTACAAATAAGACAAAGGCAAACCCAAAGCGATTAGGAGTACTACTTAGAAACTTTACAAACTTAAAGGAAGATTTAGTATTACATAACATACTAACAATTAACTAACATACTAACATAACAATTCCTAGACGACACAGCCGGACTAGATCCCTTCCAGTCCGGCTTCCGTGCGGGCACGGGACAGAGACTGTGCTGGTCTCCATCACGGATCACCTTCGATGCCAGCTTGACCAGGGCGGGTCAGCGCTGCTTGTGTTATTGGATCTCACAGCAGCATTTGACACAGTCGACCACCATCTTTTGACCCACCGCCTTGCTGTTGCTGGAGTGAGTCAGGGGGAGAGCTTTAAACTGGCTGTCCTCCTTTCTTCACAACCGTGGACAGCGAGTGGAGAGGGGAGGCCTGGTCTCTGAGAGGTCCCCTCTCTCTTGTGGGGTTCCTCAGGGGGCCATTCTCTCCCCTCTGTTGTTTAACATCTATATGCGACCACTTGCTCAGCTGGTTCGAGGTTTTGGGCTTGAGTGTTATCAGTGCCGATGACACTCAGCTGGTGCTGAAGATGGAAGGCCGACCGGACTCTGTACCCGATTGTTTCCATCAGTGCCTCGAGGCCGTTACTGGATGGCTGCGTGCCAGCAGGTTGAGGGTGAATCCAGCAAAGACGGAGATCCTATGGCTGGGTGGACCAGGCAGTGGGGACATCCATCTGCCCACCCTGGATGGCGAGGCGTTACGCCCGTCATCATTGGTAAAGAGTCTGGGAGTCCTTTTGGACCCTCTGCTGACAATGGAGGCCCAGGTCTCCGCCATGAGCAGAACCGCCTTCTTTCACCTGCGGCAGGCTAGACGGCTGGCCCCCTACCTGTCCAGGGACGACCTAGCTATGGTGATCCAGGCTACGGCCATCTCAAGACTGGACTACTGCAACGCCCTCTACATTGGCCTCCCTCTGTCGGTGATCCGGAAGCTCAAGTTGGTACAAAATGCAGCTGCTCGGCTTCTTGCGGGAATTCCGATGAGATGCCACATAACACCAATCTTACTACAGCTGCATTGGTTACCAATTGAGCACCGGATCACTTTCAAAGTGATGGTACTCACCTTTAAGGCCTTGCATGGTCTGGGGCCGATGTATCTGAGGGACCGTCTCACCCCCTACCAACCCCAGATATCCCTCCGTTCAGAGGACCAAGATCTCTTGGAGGTCCCCAGTGTCAAGACCTTGTGTTTAGTGGCAACCAGACGCAGAGCCTTCACAGCAGTGGCACCATCAGTCTGGAATGCTCTGCCACCTGAGGTTCGTGCCCTGCGGGACTTACCAGCTTTCTGCAGGGCATGTAAGACATATCTATTTCGACAAACCTTTGATCTTTGATATTGCTGTTTTTAAATTGTTTTAAATTGTTTTTAAATTGTGTTCGATTTTAGCCTGTTCTTGTAAGCTGCTCCGAGCCCCAAGGGAGTGGCGGCATAGAAGTTTAAAAAAGAAAAGAAGAAAGAAGAAGAAGAACATATGGAGACACCAACATGAAAGTGAAAAAGACTTTACTTTTTTTTCTAACAGACATAAAACCTGGTACCGTATCGATATGATTTGGGGAACTAAAACATTATTGTCAAACATAACGAAATCCAGGATATTGCCGATGTTAAATTCTGACCATTCTCCATTAGAAATAACATTAAATATACAACAAGAGAAAGACAAGTCCTTTATCTGGAAACTATCTTGAGGGGTCCATTTTGTTTCGAATTCGAAATTCCGAAATTTCTGTATTATTTTGTTTTGTTATTCTGCTCATTTGAGCCAATGGGATCACATCTGAGGATTGTTTCTCTGTCGTTTCTATGGCTATCTGGATGAAACTTGCTATACTTGTAGGACACTGCAATAATAATAATCTATATAAATAAAAATGTAATGTTCGTTTGTGGTATTCACAGAACTCAAAAACCACTGGACGAATTGACACCAAATTTGGACACAAGGCACTTATCAGGCCAATGTATGTTCTTCACTCAAAAAATTGATTTTGTCATTTGGGAGTTGTAATTGCTGGGATTTATAGTTCACCTACAATCAAAAAGCATTCTGAACCTCACCAGTGATGGAATTGAACCAAACTTGGCACACAGTTCTCCCATGACTAACAGAAAATGCTGGAAGGGTTTGGTGGGCAGTAGGGCTGGGCAACCACGGAAAAATTTGTTTCTAAACTCGATTTGTTTTTAGGGGGTTTTTGCGTTTCGATTTTTAAAAGAATTCCGAAATTTTTCTTTAAAAAAGTTCAAAATATACGAAATTTCGGAAATTACGAAACAATTACGAAACAATTACGAATTGATTTGTTAATGGCGGACGCGACCGTGCAATACGCTAAAAAACCCTCCAAATGGGACAGGGGGAACTTCTGAAGCTTCCCTCTCCCTCTGTTGTTGACTGTTGGTGTGATAATTATATTTTTTTCACTGATAAAACAAACAGCAACCCTAAAACTTGCACCAGACATGGGGAAATAATAACAAAACGATTTCGAAACGATTTCGAAACGATTTTGAAACAATTACGAAACAATTACGAAACGAATTGAAAAATTCGTTTCGTTTTTTTGTTGCTCCTGAATATCGCTTCGTTATAAAAAAAATGAATTAATAACGAATTACGAAATTAACGAACGAAACCGCCCAGCCCTAGTGGGCAGTGTCCTTTGGTTTTGGAGTTATAGTTCACCTACATCCAGAGATCACTGTGGACTCAAACAATGATGGATCTGGACCAAACTTTACACAAATACTCAATATGTCCAAATGTGAACACTGGTGGAGTTTGGGAAAAATAGAAACTTGACATTTGGGAGTTGTAGTTGCTGGGATTTATAGTAAACCTACAATCACAGAGCATTCTGAACCACACCAACGATAGAATTCGACCAAACCTCTCACATAGAACTCCCATGTGGGCCACAGCAACGCATGGCAGGGGACGGCTAGTGTCACAATATAATCAGAACATAATTCCTCCAAAGTTTCAGAAATCCAATCATCCAATCAACAATTACATTACTTCATGCTTGTTGCTTGGGACTATGTCATAGTTGTATCAAACCATGAGTTATGTTGGCCACTAAGATTGGTCTCATCATCCTGATGTCACAATTGATCATTGGTTATGCTTAACTTGTATATGGATTGTAACAGGATGTCCTCCTTCCCATAGGACCATCTCCACATTGGTTGACCTACCGGCTGACGGTAGCCGTACACTTCAGGTTCTGTGGGCTGCGGATGAGCTTGTCCAGGATGCCGATGATCTGGGAGAAGCGCGGCCTCTCATTGCGGTCCTTCTGCCAGCAGTCCAGCATGAGCTGATGGAGAGCGGTGGGGCAGCCCATGGGGGCCGGAAGCCGATAGCCTTCCTCCACAGACTGGATGACCTGTGACAGTGGAGTCCACCAACACAAGAGTGAGATCAAGTCAGCTCTTTCAGTCTACATCCTCACCTTTGCTTTTCCTTTTTAATCTGAGTCGAAAAATTTGAGTGTCAGCAAACCCCTCTTATTTCTTTTCCCCACTTTTGGAAGTTGCTGGAAGTCTAAGAGGCCGAGTTATAACAGTCAGCTCTCCGCAGTTGCGAGATTGCAGATTTGATCACACTATGTAACACAATTTTTGTTCCTGAGTTATAAATATTAGGGCTGGGTAACCACGGAAAAATTTGTTTCTAAACTTGATTCGTTTCCAGGGGGCGCTAGTGTTTCCAAATTCTAAATACTTCCAAAATTTTGAGATTTCAAAATTTCGTTATTTACAAAATTTCGTTAATTTCGAATCGATTCGTTAATGGCGGACGCGATTGCGCAATATGCTAAAAAAAACCTCCAAATGGGACAGGGGGAACTTCTGAAGCTTCCCTCTCCCTCTGTTGTTGACTGTTGGTGTGATAAAACAAACAACTATAAAACTTGCACCAGATATGCAAAAATAATTACGAAATAATTACGAAATAATTACGAAATAATTACGAAATAATTACAAAAAAATAACGAAACAATAACAAAATAAATTGAAAAAAATTGTTTCGAATCTAATTTACTCCTCACACTATTCCTGCATGGCTCAATATCGGATCGTAAGCTAATTTAAATACGAATTAATAACGAATTACGAAATTAACGAACGAAACCGCCCAGCCCAAATAAATATAATTTCTTAATTGGTTCTATCAGTAGGGGGGAGTAGTTAGAGCCACGAAGTTGGACAGATGCCACTTCTATTATTATTATTATTATTATTATTATTATTATTATTATTATATTGGGATATTTGAAAATTTTGTTTGTAAATATGTCCTTGTCCTCCTCCTGCTCAAGACCTTGGCTTCACCTCTTCCCAAACGGGCAACAGCCTGTGGAACTCCGTGCCCATCTTGTTCAGCAAAAGCAAGCCAGGGTTGTCAGGCAGTGGGGAAACTAACACAATTTGACACTGTGGGCTCAACAAATCCTGGGGATTTCTAGCTCCCTAACCGAAAGCAATTGTCTCTCTGGAGGCGCTAATTTGCAGTATTGATCTTGGCACTGTGTATATAATTCATCTCCACCGTCAGCTTGTCGGGAGCTGACTTTGCTTGCCCTGATTAGATCCTCTCTTCATTTGATTAGATCTAAGATTAGCTTGACTAGATCTTAGTCTTCCTTTGATTGGATCTGGTGTATACATATGTGTGTGTGTATATCTATATAAATAAAAATGTAATATTCATTTGTGGGATTAACACAACTCAAAAACCACGGGACGGATTGACACCAAAATTGGACACAAGACACCTGTCAGGTCAACGAGTGACCATCACTCATAAAAACACTGAAAAACACAACAGAAGAGGCTTAAAAGGCCAAAAATCAACACATGTGCAAAATAAAAATATAATGTTCATTTGTGGGATCAACACAACTCAAAAACCACTGGAAGGATTGACACCAAATTTGGACAGAATACACCTCTCAGGCCAACAAGTGATCATCACTCATAAAAACACTGAAAAATACAGTGGAAAAGACTTAAAAAAGCAAAAAATCCCGCATGTGCTCAATAACAATGTAATGTTCATTTGTGGGATTAACACAACTCAAAAACCACTGGACAGATTGACACCAAAATTGGACACAAGACACCTCTCAGGCCAACGAGTGACTATCACTCATAAAAACACTGAAAAACACAGCAGAAGAGACCTTAAAAGCCAAAAAACCAACACGTGCAAAATAAAAATGTAACGTTCG
>NW_026844811.1:3077313-3091609 GCF_025583915.1 Anolis sagrei ordinatus
TTCGTTTGTGGGATCAACACAACTCAAAAACCACTGGATGGATAGACACCAAATTTGGACACAAGACACCTATCATGCCAATGAATGACCGTCACTCATAAAAACACTGAAAAACAGGACTTAAGAAGCCCAAAAAATACATTATAACACATGTGCAAAATAAAAATGTAATGTTCGCTCGTGGGATCAACACAACTCAAAACCCCCTGGGTGAATTGACACCAAATTTGGACACAAGACACCTATGAGGCCAATGAATGACCATCACTCATAAAAAGACTGAAAAACACAACAGAAGAGACATAAAAAGCCAAAAAACAACACATGTGCAAAATAAAAATGTAATGTTTGTTTGTGGGATCAACACAACTCAAAAACCACTGGATGGATTGACGCCAAAATTGGACACAACACACCTGTCAGGCCAACGAGTGACCATCATTCATAAAAACACTGAAAAACACAACAGAAAAGGCTTAAAAAGCCAAACAACAACGCATGTGCAAAATAAAAATGTAATGTTCGTTTGTGGGATCAACACAACTCAAAAACCACTGGGCGAATTGACACCAAAATTGGACACAACACACCTGTCAGGCCAACGAATGACCATCATTCATAAAAACACTGAAAAACACAACAGAAGAGACTTTAAAAAGCAAAAAAACAACAACGAATGTGCTCAATAAAAATGTAATGTTCGTTTGTGGGATCAACACAACTCAAAAACCACTGGATGGATAGACACCAAATTTGGACAGAATACACCTATCATGCCAATGAATGACCATCACTCATAAAAACATTGAAAAACAGGACTTAAGAAGCCCAAAAAATAAAAAATACATTATAATGCATGCGCAAAATAAAAATGTAATGTTCGCTCGTGGGATCAACACAACTCAAAAACCACTGGGTGAATTGACACCAAATTTGGACACAAGACACCTATGAGGCGAACAAATGACCATCACTCATAAAAACACTGAAAAACACAACAGAAGAGACGTAAAAAGCCAAAAAACAACACATGTGCAAAATAAAAATGTAATGTTTGTTTGTGGGATCAACACAACTCAAAAACCACTGGATGGATTGATGCCAAATTTGGACACAAGACACCTATCAGGCTAACAAGTGACCATCGTTCATAAAAACACCAAAAAACACAAAAGAAAAGGCTTAAAAAGCCAAAAATCAACACATGTGCAAAATAAAAATATAATGTTCGTTTGTGGGATTAACATAACTCAAAAACCACTGGATGGATTGACACCAAAATTGGGCACAAGACACCTATCATGCCAATGAGTGAACATCATTCATAAAAACACTGAAAAACACAACAGAAGAGACTTAAAAAGACAAAAATCAACACATGTACAAAATTAAAATGCAATGTTTGTTTGTGGGATCAACACAACTCAAAAACCACTGGGTGAATTGACGCCAAAATTGGACACAAGACACCTGTCAGGACAATGAGTGACCATCACTCATAAAAACACTGAAAAACACAACAGAAGAGACTTTAAAAAGCAAAAATACAACGAATGTGCTCAATAAAAATGTAATGTTCATTTGTGGGATCAACACAACTCAAAAACCACTGGACGGATTGACACCAAAATTGGGCACAAGACACCTATCATGCCAATGAGTGAACATCACTCATAAAAAACTGAGAAACACAACAGAAGAGATGTAAAAAGACAAATAACAACGCATGTGCAAAATAAAAATGTAATGTTCGTTTGTGGGATCAACACAACTCAAAAATCACTGGGCGAATTGACACCAAAATTGGACACAACACACCTGTCAGGCCAACGAGTGACCATCATTCATAAAAACACTGAAAAACACAACAGAAAAGGCTTTAAAAGCCAAAAATCAACACATGTGCAACATAAAAATATAATGTTCGTTTGTGGGATTAACATAACTCAAAAACCATCTGCTTTCTTTCCTTACATCCCGGTTCGTCATGTTCCAATATGGCCGCTCTCCATACGCTAGCACTTCCCACATGACAATGCCGTAGCTCCACACGTCGCTGGCCGAGGAGAACTTCCGATATGTGATGGCTTCAGGCGCCGTCCACCGAACTGGGATCTTCCCACCCTGGAAGATAAAAGATTCAACTGATATAATAACTCACTTGACTCTGCCAACATTTTTTTGAGCTGTGCAAACCATGGAATTCGGAAATCCAAAATCAGAATTTGGGTACCTACAAGAGTTGAATGAAAAGTAATGCCTCCACCTTCGTGGAATTCCACATACCAGAAATGGTTATAGAACATCTCAGATGCTTTCAGGAAGCATCTGGACCAGGAATGGAATTCCACATACCAGGAATGGTTGTAGAACATCTCAAATGCTTTCAGGAAGCATCTGGACCAAGAGTGGATGATGATGCTCTTCATTACCTGGACTGCATAAAAATGGAAACTAAATTCCAAATACTAGAAATAGTTGTAGAACATCTCAAATGCTTTCAGGAAACATCTGGACCAGGAGTGGAATTCCACATACCAGAAATGGATGTAGAACATCTCAGATGCTTTCAGGAAGCATCTGGACCAAGAGTGGATGATGAGGCTCTTCGTTACCTGGACTGCCAAAAATTTAAGCTAAATTCCAAATACTAGAAATAGTTTTAGAACATCTCAGATGCTTTCAGGAAACATCTGGACCAGGAGGGGAATTCCACACACCAGAAATGGTTGTAGAACATCTCAGATGCTTTCAGGAAGCATCTGGACCAAAGTGGAATTCCACATACCAGAAATGGTTGTAGAACATCTCAGATGCTTTCAGGAAGCATCTGGACCAGGAGTGGAATTCCACACACCAGAAATGGTTGTAGAACATCTCAGATGCTTTCAGGAAGCATCTGGACCAGGAGTGGAATTCCACATACCAGAAATGGTTGTAGAACATCTCAGATGCTTTCAGGAAGCATCTGGACCAGGAGTGGAATTCCACATACCAGAAATGGTTGTAGAACGCCTCAGATGCTTTCAGGAAGCATCTGGACCAAGAGTGGACCATGAGACTTCTCCATTACCTGGACTGCCAAAAATTTAAACTAAATTCCAAATACTAGAAATAATTGTAGAACATCTCAGATGCTTTCAGGAAGCATCTGGACCAGGAGTGGAATTCCACATACCAGGAATGGTTGTAGACCATCTCAAATGCTTTCAGGAAGCATCTGGACCAGGAATGGAATTTCACATACCAGAAATGGCTGTGGAACATCTCAGATGCTTTCAGGAAACATCTGGACCAGGAGTGGACCATGAGAGCTCTCCATTACCTGGACTGCCAAAAATTTAAGCTAAATTCCAAATACTAGAAATAGTTGTAGAACATCTCAGATGCTTTCAGGAAGCATCTGGACCAAGAGTGGACCATGAGAGCTCTCCATTACCTGGACTGCCAAAAATTTAAGCTAAATTCCAAATACTAGAAATAGTTTTAGAACATCTCAGATGCTTTCAGGAAACATCTGGACCAGGAGTGGAATTCCACACACCAGAAATGGTTGCAGAACATCTCAGATGCTTTTAAGAAAGCATCTGGACCAGGAGTGGACCATGAGAGCTCTCCTCTACCTGGATTGCCAAAAACTGAAAATAAATTCCAAATACTAGAACTAGTTGTAGAACATCTCAGATTCTTTCAGGAAGCATCTGGACCAGGAGTGGAATTCCACATACCAGAAATGGTTGCAGAGCATCTCAGATGCTTTCAAGGAGGATCTGGACCAGGAGTGGAATTCCACAAACCAGAAATGGTTGTAGAACATCTCAGATGCTTTCAGGAAGCACCTGGACCAAGAGTGGAATTCCACATTCCAGAAATGGTTGTAGGACATCTCAGATGCTTTCAGGAAGCATCTGGACCAGAAGTGGAATTCCACATACCAGAAATGGTTGTAGAACATCTCAGATGCTTTCAGGAAGCATCTGGACCAGGAGTGGAATTCCACATACCAGAAATGGTTGTAGAACGCCTCAGATGCTTTCAGGAAGCATCTGGACCAAGAGTGGACCATGAGACTTCTCCATTACCTGGACTGCCAAAAATTTAAACTAAATTCCAAATACTAGAAATAATTGTAGAACATCTCAGATGCTTTCAGGAAGCATCTGGACCAGGAGTGGAATTCCACATACCAGGAATGGTTGTAGACCATCTCAAATGCTTTCAGGAAGCATCTGGACCAGGAATGGAATTTCACATACCAGAAATGGCTGTGGAACATCTCAGATGCTTTCAGGAAACATCTGGACCAGGAGTGGACCATGAGAGCTCTCCATTACCTGGACTGCCAAAAATTTAAGCTAAATTCCAAATACTAGAAATAGTTGTAGAACATCTCAGATGCTTTCAGGAAGCATCTGGACCAGGAGTGGAATTCCACATACCAGAAATGCTTGCAGAACATCTCAGTTGCTTTCAGGAATCATCTGGACCAAGAGTGGACCATGAGAGCTCTCCATTACCTGGACTGCCAAAAATTTAAGCTAAATTCCAAATACTAGAAATAGTTTTAGAACATCTCAGATGCTTTCAGGAAACATCTGGACCAGGAGTGGAATTCCACACACCAGAAATGGTTGCAGAACATCTCAGATGCTTTTAAGAAAGCATCTGGACCAGGAGTGGACCATGAGAGCTCTCCTTTACCTGGATTGCCAAAAACTAAAAATAAATTCCAAATACTAGAACTAGTTGTAGAACATCTCAGATTCTTTCAGGAAGCATCTGGACCAGGAGTGGAATTCCACATACCAGAAATGGTTGCAGAGCATCTCAGATGCTTTCAAGGAGGATCTGGACCAGGAGTGGAATTCCACAAACCAGAAATGGTTGTAGAACATCTCAGATGCTTTCAGGAAGCATCTGGACCAGGAGTGGAATTCCACATACCAGGAATGGTTGTAGACCATCTCAAATGCTTTCAGGAAGCGTCTGGACCAGGAATGGAATTTCACATACCAGAAATGGCTGTGGAACATCTCAGATGCTTTCAGGAAACATCTGGACCAGGAGTGGACCATGAGAGCTCTCCATTACCTGGACTGCCAAAAATTTAAGCTAAATTCCAAATACTAGAAATAGTTGTAGAACATCTCAGATGCTTTCAGGAAGCATCTGGACCAGGAGTGGAATTCCACATACCAGAAATGCTTGCAGAACATCTCAGTTGCTTTCAGGAATCATCTGGACCAAGAGTGGACCATGAGAGCTCTCCATTACCTGGACTGCCAAAAATTTAAGCTAAATTCCAAATACTAGAAATAGTTTTAGAACATCTCAGATGCTTTCAGGAAACATCTGGACCAGGAGTGGAATTCCACACACCAGAAATGGTTGTAGAACATCTCAGATGCTTTCAGGAAACATCTGGACCAGGAGTGGACCATGAGAGCTCTCCATTACCTGGACTGCCAAAAATTTAAGCTAAATTCCAAATACTAGAAATAGTTGTAGAACATCTCAGATGCTTTCAGGAAGCATCTGGACCAGGAGTGGAATTACACATACCAGAAATGGTTGTAGAACATCTCAGATGCTTTCAGGAAACATCTGGACCAGGAGTGGACCATGAGAGCTCTCCATTACCTGGACTGCCAAAAATTTAAGCTAAATTCCAAATACTAGAAATAGTTGTAGAACATCTCAGATGCTTTCAGGAAGCACCTGGACCAAGAGTGGAATTCCACATACCAGAAATGGTTGCAGAGCATGTCAGATGCTTTCAGGAAGCATCTGGACCAGAAGTGGAATTCCACATACCAGAAATGGTTGTAGAACATCTCAGATGCTTTCAGGAAGCATCTGGACCAGGAGTGGACTATGAAAGATCTCCATTACCTGGACTCTCAAAAATTTAAACAAAATTCCAAATACTAGAAATAGTTGTAGAACATCTCAGATGCTTTCAGGAAACATCTGGTCCAAAAGTGGAATTCCACATACCAGAAATGGTTGCAGAACATCTCAGTTGCTTTCAGGAATCATCTGGACCAAGAGTGGACCATGAGAGCTCTCCACAACCTGAACTGCCAAAAACCAATACTAAATTCCAAATATTAGAAATAGTTGTAGTACATCTCAGATGCTTTCAAGAAGCATCTGGACCAGGAGTGGAATTCCACATACCAGAAATGGTTGCAGAGCATCTCAGATGCTTTCAAGGAGGATCTGGACCAGGAGTGGAATTCCACAAACCAGAAATGGTTGTAGAACATCTCAGATGCTTTCAGGAAGCACCTGGACCAAGAGTGGAATTCCACATTCCAGAAATGGTTGTAGGACATCTCAGATGCTTTCAGGAAGCATCTGGACCAGAAGTGGAATTCCACATACCAGAAATGGTTGTAGAACATCTCAGATGCTTTCAGGAAGCATCTGGACCAGGAGTGGAATTCCACATACCAGAAATGGTTGTAGAATGCCTCAGATGCTTTCAGGAAGCATCTGAACCAAGAGTGGACCATGAGACTTCTCCATTACCTGGACTGCCAAAAATTTAAACTAAATTCCAAATACTAGAAATAATTGTAGAACATCTCAGATGCTTTCAGGAAGCATCTGGACCAGGAGTGGAATTCCACATACCAGGAATGGTTGTAGACCATCTCAAATGCTTTCAGGAAGCATCTGGACCAGGAATGGAATTTCACATACCAGAAATGGCTGTGGAACATCTCAGATGCTTTCAGGAAACATCTGGACCAGGAGTGGACCATGAGAGCTCTCCATTACCTGGACTGCCAAAAATTTAAGCTAAATTCCAAATACTAGAAATAGTTGTAGAACATCTCAGATGCTTTCAGGAAGCATCTGGACCAGGAGTGGAATTCCACATACCAGAAATGCTTGCAGAACATCTCAAATGCTTTCAGAAATCTAAACATTAATGCCATCCAAGGGCCAGGAACCTGCCATCACATAGAAATTACCGTGGTGGTATAAGCTGCCTCGGGATTATTCTCCAGGATCCGGGAGAGTCCAAAGTCGGAGACCTTGCAGACCAAGTTGCCATTGACCAGGATGTTGCGAGCGGCCAGGTCGCGGTGCACATAGCCAAGTTCGGCGAGATACCGCATGCCGGCACCGATGCCCCGCAGCATGACCACTAGTTGGAGGACGGTGAACTGCCCATCGTGTTTCTGCGGAGAGAAGAACCTCTTGAGTTTCTCCAACGAGATGAGAAAGACTCCCACATTAATAATAATAATAATAATAATAATAATAATAATAATAATATATCTCTAATAATATATCTAATATCCTAGGTCCTAATAATAATAATACAACTAATAATAATATATTAGTAGTAGTAGTAGTAGTAGTAGTATTTACATCGAATCATAGAATCCCAGAGTTGGAAGAGACCTTGTGGTCCGTCCAGTCCAACCCCAAGAAGCAGGGAAATCTTAAAGCACTCCCGAAAGATGGCCATCCAGCCATCTACATAACAACACAGCACACATAGAATCATAGAATCAAAGAGTTGGAAGAGACCTCCTGGGCCATCATCCAGTCCAACCCCATTCTGCCAAGAAGCAGGAACATTGCACTCAAATCACCCCTGACAGATGGCCATCCAGCCCCTGTTTAAAAGCTTCCAAAGAAGGAGCCTCCACCACACTCCGGGGCAGAGAGTTCCACTGCTGAACAGCTCTCACAGTCAGGAAGTTCTTCCTCATGTTCAGATGGAATCTCCTCTCTTGTAACTCATTTAGAGCAGCCAGGTATTCCTGTGTGACTTGTTTCCCAATTTGGAGTTGGATGTCCTCAAATCCCTCACCCACTCCATCTTGCTGAGGTTGAAGGTGACTTTCTTTTTGTGAGAAGACCGAGGCAAAGAAGGTATTAAGTAGTTCTGCCTTTTCCCTATCATCCCCTGTCAGCATTGCCCCATCTACTCCTCGAAGAGGCCCTATCACCTCCTTGTTTTTCCTTTTTCTACTGACATAAGAAAAGAATCCCTTTTGATTGTTTTTAATGTCCCTGGCAAGCCTGAGCTCGTTTTGTGCTTTAGCCTTGCGGACCTTTTCCCTACAGGTGTTGGCTATTTGTTTGAATTCTTCTTTGGTGATTTCTCCCTTTTTCCACTTCTTGTGCATGTCTCTTTTGTGTCTTAGCACAGTTAGAAGTTCTTTGGACATCCATTCTGGCATTCGTGCATATTAAGTCCAAGTGTCTGGGATTTGTCTCTGAATATCTGTCTCTTCCAAGGGTCTAGGTTATTAGAAGTTGTTGTTGTTGTTGTTAAATATATAAATATTGTATGTCTAATTAAAATATTAAAAATATTAATAACATAAAATATATAAGCATATAAAATATAAAAAATATGTAATATAAAAATATAATATATATATAATATAAAAATATAAAATATATAAAAATGTAAAAAGAATAATTATAAAAATATTAACAACATAAAATATATTATAGAATATAAATATAATACAATATATATATAAATATATAAAATATAAAAATATAACATATATATATATATATAATATTTTAAATATTTTACATTCTTTTATATTTTACATTTTACCTTTTAATAAAACATAAAGTATAAAAATATAAAATAATAAAAATATTATCAACATAAAATATCTAAAATATATAATGCAATATATAAAAATACATAAAATATAAAAATAATATATATATATATATTAAATATTTCAAATATTTTACATTCTTTTATATTTTACATTTTACCTTTTATTAAAATGTAAAATATAAAAAATATAAAATTATAAAAATATTATCAGCATAAAATATCTATAATATATAATGCAATATATAAAAATATATAAAATATAAAATGTAATATAGATATATAATATTCATGCACACGAGAAGGAGCCATTTGTCTTATTCTTTGGCCCTGTTTTGTTTTGTTTTACCCGGAGAAAGGAATCCAGCGAGCCGTTCTCCATGTACTCGGTCACAATCATGACTAATTTGCCTGCAGGAGACAAGAAAGGTCGCATTAATGGAGAAGTCCCAAGGCTTGGGCCGGTTGTTCGTTCTGCAGCGGGTTTAGTGCGGGCCCATGAAAATGAAAATAAACAATACACAATAATAATAATAACAATAATAATAATAATAATAATAAATAACAACAATAATAAAATAATCTTTATTTCTGTCTAATAGTGCTTGTTTTTATGTGACTGTTGCACTCCAGAGCGGGATTCCTTCTGACTTTAAACACAGCTGAGTTGAAATAGCAAGCAGTTTATTGAGGGTAACAAAAGCCAAAGCAATAAAAAAGTAATCCACAGTAAAAGGTAAATCCAATTGATTAAAAAGTAAAAAAAGCAATTAATCCAAAGAGAAATAGTCCAAAGAAATCTGTTACACTCCAGGCCAAGAAAACAATCATAAAAATAAAATAAACGACAGCAATGATAATAAATACAAATGAATAATAATATAAACAATAATAAAGAAAGTTCTACTTTAAAATGGTAGAAGCACAAAGTTATGACAAGGAAGTACAAAGAGGCAGAAGCATCATTTTTTCTTTCTTTTGTCCTCCTTCCAACCTCCCTCCATCTCTTGCTCTCTCTCTCTCTCTCCCTTCACGAAGCTAAACATACCGGGAATAAAACCCACACAAAACACAAGGACATACAAAGAGGCAGAAGCATCATTTTTTCTTTCTTTCTTTTGTCCTCCTTCCAGCCTCTCTCCATCTCTTGCTCTCTCTCTCTCTCTCTTTCCCTTCACGAAGCTAAACATACTGGGAATAAAACCCACACAAAAACTAAGTAACCCAAAGTTCCTCAAAGTGGACAGCAATCTCCCAAAATGGACATGAGTACTCCCTTGAAGCCCTGGTGCCAGCCTGGGCTGAGCTACAGCTCTTAACTCAAAACACTCTTAAGTTGGGATGCTCTTAAGTTGAGGTTCCACTGTAGTTTAATTCTGCAGAAAATACTAAGGGATGGTCAACTAACTCAAAGTTCCTCAAAGTGGACAATAGCAAAGCGAACAGCAATCTCCCGAAGCAGACAAGGCCTGGAGGCTGCTCCCTTGAAGCCCTAAAATCCCATTCTCTCGCGCTCGCCAAGAGCTTGCTCTTAACTCAAAGCATTGTTCGTATGTCAACGCAAAAACCAAGCTGAGCAAAAACCTGTAACTCGAAATGCTTTCAAGTTGGGATATGTCCACCAATTTAGCAACGTTTCTGCCACAAAAGCAAAGTTTCTGGAGTAGAACAACTACTTTCAATTACAATTAAACAGGAAATAAACATTTTGAAACTACAAAGATTTTCTTTATTATTTTAAAAAGTTTATAAAAACTTTGGAAATTCCCCAAAAAATCTGTGGATGAGTGAAACATTCTGAAATTTGGTGGGCTAAGAGTGGTAAATGTGTTATACCATTGTAGCTCGTTTCACCCTAATAGCTTTGAAAATGAGAAGAACAGGAGCCTCTGAAGTTTCCCCAATTATAATAATTTAATTATGCGCAAGCGCAATTACTGTAACGATATAGTAACAAAATTTCATTAGTCTTGCTATAGTAATGAAATTTTACTAAGTATGCTTTAGGGGTTGTGGTAGTGCAGTGGGTTAAGGACAACAATTTGAATTTGTGGATGGGGGAGCTCCCGTTGTTAGCCCCAGCTTCTGCCAACCTAGCAGTTCAAAAACATGCAAATGTGAGTAACATTTTGAAACTAGAAAAAAGATTTTCTTTTATTATTTTAAAAAGTTTATAAAAACTTTGGAAATTCCCCAAAAATCTATGGATAAGTGAAACATTCTGAAATATGGTGGACTAAGAGTAGTAAATGTGTTCTACCATTGTAGCACATTTCACCCCAAAAACTTTAAAAATGAGAAAGACAGGAGCCCCTGAAGTTTCCCCAATTATAATAATTTAATTATGCGCATGCGCAGTTACTGTAATGAAATAGTAACAACATTTCGTTAGTCTTGCTATAGTAATGAAATTTTCTCTAAGTATGTTTTAGGGGCTGTGGTGGTGCAGTGGGTTAAGGTCGGCGATTTGAATCCATGGATGGGGTGAGTTCCCATTGTTAGCCCCAGCTTCTGCCAACCTAGCAGTTCAAAAACATGCAAATGTAACATTTTGAAACTAGAAAAAAGATTTTCTTTATTATTTTAAAAAGTTTTGGAAATTCCCCAAAAATCTGTGGATAAGTGAAACATTCTGAAATTTGATGGGCTAAGAGCGGTAAATGTGTTCTACCACTGTAGCACGTTTCACCCCAATAGCTTTGAAAATGAGAAAGACAGGATCCCCCGAAGTTTCCCCAATTATAATAATTTAATTACGCGCATACACAATTACTGAAATGATATAATAACAACATTTCGTTAGTCTTGCTATAGTAATGAAATTTTCACTAAGTATGCTTTAGGGGCTGTGGTGGTTGAGTGGGTTAAGGTCGGCGATTTGAATCATGGATGGGGTGAGTTCCCATTGTTAGCCCCAGCTTCTGCCAACCTAGCAGTTCAAAAACATGCAAATGTGAGCAACATTTTGAAAATAGAAAAAAAGATTTTATTTATTATTTTAAAAGTTTATAAAAACTTTGGAAATTCCTCAAAAAATTGTGGATAAGTGAAACATTCTGAAATATGGTGGGCTAAGAGCGGTAAATGTGTTCTACCATAGTAGCACGTTTCACCCCAATAGCTTTATAGTATAATATAGTTCCGTTAGTTTTGGAAATTACCCAAAAATCTGTGGATAAGTGAAACATTCTGAAATTTGGTGGGCTAAGAGCGGTAAATGTGTTCTACCATAGTAGCACGTTTCACCCCAATAGCTTTATAGTATAATATAGTTCCGTTAGTTTTGGAAATTCCCCAAAAATCTGTGGATAAGTGAAACATTCTGAAATTTGGTGGGCTAAGAGCGGTAAATGTGTTCTACCATAGTAGCACGTTTCACCCCAATAGCTTTATAGTATAATATAGTTCCATTAGTTTTGGAAATTCCCCAAAAATCTGTGGATAAGTGAAACATTCTGAAATTTGGTGGGCTAAGAGCAGTAAATGTGTTCTACCATTGTAGCACGTTTCACCCCAATAGCTTTATAGTATAATATAGTTCCGTTAGTCTTGCTATAGTAATGAAATTTTCACTAAGTATGCTTTAGGGGCTGTGGTGGTGCAGTGAGTTAAGGTCAGCTATTTGAATCCATGGATGGGGTGAGCTCCCACTGTTAGCCCCAGCTTCTGCCAACGTAGCAGTTCAAAAACATGCAAATGTGAGCAACATTTCGAAAATAGAAAAAAATATTTTCTGTATTATTTTAAAAGTTTATAAAAATGTTGGAAATGCCCAAAAAAATCTGTGGATAAGTGAAACGTTCTGAAATTTGGTGGGCTAAGAGCGGTAAATGTGTTCTACCACTGTGGCACGTTTCACCCCAATAGCTTTGAAAATGAGAAAGACAGGAGCCCCTGAAGTTTCCCCAATTATAATAATTTAATTACGCGCATACGCAATTACTGTAATGATATAATAACAACATTTCGTTAGTCTTGCTATAGTAATGAAATTTTCACTAAGTATGCTTTAGGGGCTGTGGTGGTTGAGTGGGTTAAGGTCGGCGATTTGAATCATGGATGGGGTGAGTTCCCATTGTTAGCCCCAGCTTCTGCCAACCTAGCAGTTCAAAAACATGCAAATGTGAGTAACATTTTCAAACTAGAAAAAAGATTTTATTTATTATTTTAAAAGTTTATAAAAACTTTGGAAATTCCCCAATAATCTATGGATAAGCGAAACGTTCTGAAATTTGGTGGGCTAAGAGCGGTAAATGTGTTTTACCATAGTAGCACATTTCACCCCAATAGCTTTATAGTATAATATAGTTCTGTTAGATTTGGAAATTTCCCAAAAATCTGTGGATAAGTGAAACATTCTGAAATTTGGTGGGCTAAGAGCGGTAAATGTGTTCTACCATAGTAGCACGTTTCACCCCAATAGCTTTATAGTATAATATAGTTCTGTTAGATTTGGAAATTCCCCAAAAATCTGTGGATAAGTGAAACATTCTGAAATTTGGTGGGCTAAGAGCAGTAAATGTGTTCTACCATTGTGGCACGTTTCACCCCAATAGCTTTATAGTATAATATAGTTCCGTTAGATTTGGAAATTCCCCAAAAATCTGTGGATAAGTGAAACATTCTGAAATTTGGTGGGCTAAGAGCGGTAAATGTGTTCTACCATTGTAGCACGTTTCACCCCAATAGCTTTATAGTATAATATAGTTCCGTTAGTTTTGGAAATTCCCCAAAAATCTGTGGATAAGTGAAACATTCTGAAATTTGGTGGGCTAAGAGTGGTAAATGTGTTCTACCATTGTAGCACGTTTCACCCCAATAGCTTTATAGTATAATATAGCTCCGTTAGTCTTGCTATAGTAATGAAATTTTCACTAAGTATGCTTTAGGGGCTGTGGTGGTGCAGCGAGTTAAGGTCAGCTATTTGAATCCATGGATGGGGTGAGCTCCCACTGTTAGCCCCAGCTTCTGCCAACGTAGCAGTTCAAAAACATGCAAATGTGAACAACATTTTGAAAATAGAAAAAAAGATTTTATTTATTATTTTAAAAGTTTATAAAAATGTTGGAGATTCCCAAAAAATCTGTGGATAAGTGAAACGTTCTGAAATTTGGTGGGCTAAGAGCGGTAAATGTGATCGAAAACATGCAAATGTGAGTAGACCATAGGTACCACTTCAGCAGGATGGTAGTGGTGGTCGATGTAGTCATGCTAGTCACATGACCTTGGAGGCGTCTATGGACAATGCCAGCTCTTTGGCTTAGAAGTCCAGGGCTCCTGGAGTTGGGTTGAGACAAATGCAGCCACAGTGTGAAGACGCACAACGACTTCTACCAACCAATTCCCGGACTTACTTTTGGTGACGACCCCTTCCAGGTGGATGACGTTGGGGTGGTCGAACTGCGCCATGATGCTGGCTTCACTCAGGAAGTCCCGCCTCTGCTTCTCGGTGTAGCCGGCCTTCAGAGCCTTGACCGCCACAGGCATCTCCCGCTTGCCGGGCAACTTCAGCCGGCCGTAGCACACTTCGCCTGACTCTCCTGCAGAGCAAAAGAACGAGACGTCCTTAAGACATCGATGGGATCTTCTTGGGAGGATGGAATACGATATTGAGGCCTATCTAATTCAACTATCCTAATCTATATAAGTAAAAATGTAAAGTTAGTTTGTGGGATTCACATAACTCAA
>NW_026844811.1:3091709-3117513 GCF_025583915.1 Anolis sagrei ordinatus
CAGAGCTGGACATCATCTGCGTACAGATGACATCTCACTCCGAAACTCCGGATGATCTCGCCCAGCGGTTTCGTGTAGATGTTAAACAACATGGGAGACAGTATTGAACCCTGAGGAACCCCACAAAACAAAGGCTCCTATATAAATAATAAAAATATAATAATAATAATAATAATAATAATATATTAAAATATTAATATAATATAAATAATATAATAAAATAATATAATAATAAAAATAAATAATAATAATTCATTCCGTAGCAACTTTCCCGAATTCTGTTTGTATAACCTTTCCTTGCATCCCTTCGGATCCACAAGGTGCTCGGATGCTCATGCCAAATTGACACAATTAAAGAAGCAACCAAACGAAACCAACCGCCTTGTGACATCTTCCCATGGAAAACAACACGGCCTGACGGGCTGCAGGAAACGACACTGTTTTGCACTCCGGGATATAAATTGCACATCTGAAGGTGATGAACAATCCCTTTTTGACAGCAAAGTTTAAGCCCCCAGGTTTCTAAATCAGTTGTGTCGGGTGATGGCTTTTAATTTCAATGCGCCATGTGCTCCGACTTGACATATTACGAGCTGCGGACAGGGAGCATCTTTTTTTGTCTTCAAAGGCAGATTCATGGCTACGACTTGAAGTAACTGAATTATCCAGTCGTAAATTCACGGCAATCCATCTTTCCTGGGGCACCTCCTGTTTCTCTCCATCTGTTGATCTTGATTCTTGCGTCGTCTTCTTAAACGGAGCGGCCTTCTTGAAGGCATCCTTCTCCAGCCATTCCTGGCTTTATAGCAGTCGTCGTCCTCTTGGATTCTTCCCAGGGCCTGAAAGTCCTGAAGACACAGGTCCGCAGTTTGGGGGTCCTCCTGGACTTAGCACTGATGCTTGATACTCAGGTGTCGGGCCTTTGCACAGTTAAGACTTGTGCACCAGCTGCGATTGATATAGAGGTAAAATTTAGGGGTCTTTGCCAGGAGGCAGAGACCAATTAGACTCATCGAAGAGTTCTTTTTCCCTGGCGAGACAGAGAAGCATCCCATATTTTTCCCTGATTTCCCAATGAAAAGTCTCACCAGTTGAAGAAAAGACATCAATGTTTAATGCGATTCAGCTGAAACCGGATGCAAAGCTGCAATCATTCGCCAAAGCTAAGCATAAAGAAATACATTTGATACAGCCATTTATATAGTTTTCAAAGTTGCAGAGTTCAAACTTCCCGCCCCAGCCTCCCTGCCGCCCTCCACTAATTGGACAATGGGCGAACATCTGGGAGGTGGCCCTCCCGCCCCTGGCGCCTCCGGACCAATCAGGAAGCTCCAGCGGTCCGCAGGGTCCAATGGGGAGGCTTCTGCCATCTAGCGGTGATAGCATATCAGAAAAGAGGGAGGCGGGATGAAAGGACACAAAGGAATCTATGAATGAATGTGAAAAAAAATAATGCCATGTGGCCGGCGAGACAAAGGGGAAATCTCAAGCCAGCCTGATCTATTGTGCTTTGAGTGGAATGAATCAACATGTGTAAAGGAAAGTCTGGATTTTACTAGCCAGCAGATATGGAGACAATGTAGGCGAGACTGGGGTTATTGTTTCTTGGGGGAGATAGCTGAGTTAATCAGAGCGAAGGCAAAAGGTTTTTCAAAGACCTTTTGTCCTTCAGGAGGAAATATGATTAAGATTTTTGCCAAAGGGGCAAGCTGAGGGCTGGGCAATTCCTCCGAGAGCCACCAGCTGCCCAGGCTATTGTTCATGCAAAGGGAAGTTGTGGATAAAAAAATTCCTGGAATGTTTGGGGCTTTGTAGTCCCTTTGGTGGAGTTTCTTCATGTATATAGGGGAAACAAAGGTCAGAAGAAAAGAGGAAAGGCCTCTATCACACAAAGAAATCAGAAAACACATTTCATATATCTAAAGTTCATAAAAGGCAATATTTCATAAGGTTTGTCCATGTGGGGGGAAAGAGTGTCCATAGGGGATGGCTAAAACGCAAGGGTGTTGCACAAAGGTCCTGGCAGGAGTTCTTGAGTGGCCCAAATGGACCTGGTGTCTCTGGAAACAAGCTTTGCTCCCCGTCCTTGGAGAACTACAGCTCCCGAGAGAGGCAGAGACCCCAAGGTCTAGCTATTCCCGGAGTTTCATGGGGTCCTCATTGTTGTTAAGGCCTTAGCAAATTGACCAAGACTTAACCCCTAGGCCTGGGTAACAACGGAAAAATTTGTTTCTAAAATCAATTCGTTTTTTGGGGTTTTTGCGTTTCATTATTTAAAATAATTACAAAATTTTCCTTTAAAAAAGTTCAATATTTACGAAATTTCGTAAATGTGAAAAAAATTACGAAACAATAACGAATCGATTCGTTAATGGCGGACGCAACCGCGCAATACGCTAAAAAACCTCCAAATGGGACGGGGGAACTTCTGAAGCTTAATTAAACCAAAAACAACTATAAAAACCCTTAGAAAACCAAAAACAACTATAAAACTTGCCCCAGACATGCGGAAATAATAACGAAACGACCTCAAAACGATAACGAAACGAATACAATAACGAAATACAAAACATTTACGAAACGATTTAAAAATTCGTTTTTTAAAAAAATTGCTCCAGACTGGTTCGTTATCGTTTTGTAATTGAAAAATTAACGAATTTTTTAACGAATTACGAATTAACGAAACGAAACCGCCCAGCCCTATTAACCCCTATTGTGCAGTCTTGTACCTTTGTCCTTTACAGAACTATAAGTCACCATCCCTTGTTGGGGGGGGGCATGCTCGACTTCACGACCATACCTCGAGAAGTCTGACTTGACCATGGTGGTCCACGCCTTAGTTACCTCAAGATTGGATTACTGTAATGCTCTCTATGTAGGGCTGCCCTTGAAGACGGTTCGGAAACTACAGCTGGTGCAAAGGTCGGCAGCCAGGTTGTTATCTCTTATGGGGAGGGGGGCATGTTCGACTTCAACAGTATTCCAATTCTCAGGGATACTTGGTTTGTGCTTTTCCTGCATGGCAAAATGGGGTTGGACTAGATGGTCAATGGGTCCCTTCCAACTCTATCATTCTCTGATTCCATTTCAACCACAACTTTCTGCTACTGGAGACTTTGGATTCTCTTTGTTTGGGGAAAGGGCTGGTCCGAGGAGCTCAACAAAGTGGAGGGCCAGGAAAACAACCTTGGAAGCCACATGTGCCCTCAAGGCTAGGCCATGCCAGCTGTCTGAGCCACCCGAGTTGCCAAGCCCTGCTTTAAGCCAGCTTTCCCTCCTCCATAGGAAGCACCAGAGTGATCCAAAGGCCTACAATGAGGGAGAGGCAATTGCAGAAGGAAGGCTTGGGAGAGAGGGATTACTATCGGTCAGTGGCTGGCAGATGGCATGGAGAACTTGGGAGGCAACTGGCAGATGGCAGGAGTAGCCTGGGCAAAGCAGGAGAAGCGCTTGGCTTCGGAGGCGGAGGGGGAAGCTGAGGCACAGACCACCCCCTTCCCTTCGCAGGGCTTTGCGGAGCATGGCTGAGCATGGAGGCCTCACCTGGGGAAAACCTTTCGGGAGGGCAGAATAAGCCGCCATGCCTTGCATGGCATCACATCTCACCCCGGAGCAGCAAAGACACCAATGTGTGAGGGATTTGCCAGAGGAATCCTGTTCTCCAAGTGGATTATGGTTGGAAGCCCATCTGCTGCCCGAATGCCGACCGGTTTCATGTCTGCTGCTCTTTCCACAAGACTGGAAAGCCCTGAATGCCATTAAATTAATCACATTCTTCTCCTTTATCTCTGGACATTGTCATCTCCAGGTGATTCCAGAGCTCTAATTGACTTATTATTATTATTATTATTATTATTATTATTATTATTATTATTTATTCTGACACAAAAGCACAGTATGCCACAGCAAACGAGATCTATATGCTGGATTTCGTATCAAAAAATCACAAGTCGAACACTTTCCAAGCATCTAGGACTGTATTATTGTTGTTGTTGTTGTTGTTGTTGTTGTTGTTGTTGTTGTTGTTTTACTGACATAAAAGCACAGTATGCCACAGCAAACGAGATCTATATGCTGGATTTCGTATCAAAAAATCACAAGTTGAACACTTTCCAAGCATCTAGGACTGTATTATTATTGTTGTTGTTGTTGTTGTTGTTGTTGTTTTACTGACATAAAAGCACAGTATGCCACAGCAAACGAGATCTANGTTCAAATGACAGGAAAGGAGATTCCAATGAACATTAGGAAGAACTTCCTGATTGTAAGAGCTGTTCAACAACAGGACTCTCCGCCTCGTGGTATAACCTTCCTTGGAAGCTTTTAAACTAAGGTTGGATGGCGATCTATTCACCGAAAATCCGTGGATAAGTGGAACATTCTGAAATTTGGTGGGCTAAGAGTGGTAAATGTGTTCTACCCTAAACGGTTTGGACTCTTTAGCAGTAGAACTCTCTGCCTTACAGTCCAGTGGAAGCTCCTTCTTCTTTGGAAATGTTTAAGCAGAGGCTGGATGGCCATCTGTCAGGGGGAGGAGAGCTTTGATTGTGCTTTTTCTGCATGGCAGAAGGGGGTTGGACTGGGTGGCTCATGAGGTCTCTTCCAACTCTATGATTCTAGGAACTCACAAACCAAATAATGTGCTATTATCAGTGTCTTCCTCTTTCTCTTTTCAGCCTGTCAAGTGGGCTCTTACAAGTCTTCCCCGGGGGACCAGCTTTGTGCCAAATGCCCACCGCACAGCTATTCCGAGACCCCGGCGGCGCAGGTGTGTCGCTGCGAAACCGGCTTTTACCGAGCGGCACTGGACCCCCCTTCGGCAGCCTGCACACGTATGTACTCCGACGCGAGTGTGGTATCTGTTATATAGGCAGTAGGGTTGTACAATCAAGGAAAAACATATTCCAATACTCATTACTAAATTAGGGAGGGGGTGAATCATTTTTGACGGTGTCTCCCAAAATAATAATAATTTTTTTGTAACTATAACAAAGTAATTATTTTTTTGTAACTTTTTTTTGTGCCAACTGGGAAACTTCAGGGGGTTCTTCCTCCCTCATTATTAGAGCTATCAGCACAAAACTTGCCACCGTTATAGAACGAATTGTCAGAGTATTGCTAGATCAGCAGACACTGTGTTGTAAAATAAGGACTCTGCAAGCTTTGAGTTACAAAAGAAACTAAGTTTTACTAAGCACATTCAAAAGACACGTCTTACTACAGCGAGCTACAATTCAGGAACCAGTCAAAATGAAAGTCTCTGCACATCTGCTTATCTCTTCTTGCTGAGACTAGTTACTCCCTTCTGTTCCCAGCAAGAGCAAACATTAGGGCTGGGCGGTTTCGTTCGTTAATTTCGTAATTCGTTATTAATTTGTATTTAAATTAGCTTACGAATCGATATTGAGCCATTTTGGAATAGTGTGAGGAGTTAAATAGATTCGAAACAATTTTTCAACTTATTTCATAATTGTTTCGAAATTGTTTCGCAATTATTTTCGCATGTCTGGTGCAAGTTTTATAGTTGTTGTTTGTTTTATCACACCAACAGTCAACAACAGAGGGAGAGGGAAGCTTCAGAAGTTCCTCCTGTCCCATTTGGAGGTTTTTTTTTCACATATTGCGCAATCTCGTCCGCCATTAACGAATCGATTCATAATTTTACGAAATTTCATAAATTTCAAAAATTTTTAAAGAAAAATTTCGAAATTATTAAAAAAAAAACGAAACGCAAGGGCCCCCTAAAAATGAAACGAGTTTAGAACCAAATTTTTCCGTGGTTACCCAGGCCTAATACTTACACATATTAAAAACATAAGACTTCCATTTAGTTTCCATACAGAGTTTCATCCTATGTTCCCGGGTGGCCCTCATGGGGGTCTCCCATTTTAATTTTTCACCCATCCATACCAATAATAGACCTAGTTGTGTCTCACCATTTCAAATCTTACTCATTTTAACATTCAGATTTAGTTTTTTCAGATTCCTCAAAATCAGTCCAATCTGTCTGCTTCAAAAGACACGTCTTACTACAGCGAGCTACAATTCAGGAGCCAGTCAAAATGAAAGTCTCGTCACATCTGCTTATCTCTTCTTGCTGAGACTAGTTACTCCCTTCTGTTCCCAGCAAGAGCAAACATTATTTCGCGTCTCTCAAGGTCACATAATCACAGCCTCATGGAATAAACATTCTGCACAGCATTTCTAATACACAGTGGAATCCATCTTGGAAATACATAGAAGCACATTTAAAACACACATATAACTAAACTAGCTGTACCCGGCCACGAGTTGCTGTGGCATACTCTGTGGCAACCCTCTTCTACCCTCAGGGTGGAAAAGCACAATCAAAGCACTTCTGACAGATGGTCAAGCAGCCTCTGGTTGATAAGAATAATAGAATGATAGGGTAGGAAGAGACCTCCAAGAGCCATCTAGTCCAGCCCCTTCTGGCATAAGGGAAAAGCGCAATCAAACCACTCCTGGGAGATGGCCATTCAGGCTCAGTATAATACTACTACGACTACTACTACTAATAATAATAATCAAAGAATCGTAGGATAGGAAGAGACTTCCAGGGGCCATCCAGTCCAGTGGCCCAGCGAATCTTTTGTTCTTAAGCCACTCAGGACAACATGAGCATTTTTATATATATAGATTAATCCTGACACACATTATCACCTGTTGGCCCGTCAAGTTTCAGAACGTTTCGCTCATCCACAGATTTTTGGGGAATTTTCAAAGTGTTTACAAACAACATTTAAAAAACAAGAGGAAGAGAACGAGGCAAGTCTTGGGCCCGAAGCCCTTTTATTGTGGGGAGAATCCAAGAGAAAAACCCACAACAGGGAAAGAAGGAAGGAAGGAAGGAAAGGAAGGAAGGGTTGGAGGTCGTTGTGCCCTACAATCTGGCGCCAGTTTCTTGGCATCGCTTCAGGAAAGCTCCTTTCCAGGGAACTTCCAGACTCGTACTAGCTGTACCCGCCACGCATTGCTGTGGCCAACCTTTCCTCCCTCTTTCTCTCCTTCTTTATTTCTCTCCTTCCTTCCCTCCCTCTTTCCTTCCTTCCCTCTGTTTCTTTCCCTTCTTTCTTCCTTCTTTGCCTGTTTCTTTGGCCAATGGGAGAAGCACAATCTAACCACTCCTGACAGATAGCCAGGCTCAGGTTAATAATAATAAGAACAATAGCAATAATAATAATAGCAGTCCACTTACATCTGGAGAGCACTGTGAGTCAAAACAAAGATGAATCTGGACCAAACTTGGGAAGAAAACTCAATATGGCAAAATTTGTACACAGTGGAGTTTGGGGAAGACCTTGACATTTGGGAGTTGCTTGTGGTGGTGGTGGGGGGGGGGGCGATGAGCTCTTCACTCTTTCACCCGACGTAGGACAGAAGGGGAAAGAAGGGAGGGAAGGAAGGAAGGAAGGCAGGAAGGAAAGACAGAAGATAAGGGGAAGAAGGAAAACGAAGGAAGGAAGGGGAAGGGTGGGAAGAAGGGAGGGAAGAAAAACAGAAGGGGAAGAAGGGAATGAAGGAAAGAAAGGGCAGAAGATAACAGGAAGAAGGACAGGAAGGATGGGCAGAAGATAAGGTGAAGAAGGGAAGAATGGAAAGGAAAGGTAGGGCGCTGTGATGGGTTCTCCTTTTATTAAGGATTTATACGTTCTTTTTGGTTTTTTTTTGTTATTTTTTATTATTGTTGGTCACACCTTGTATGGTAAGGAGTTTTGTTGCCAAGTTTGGTGGGTATTGGCCCAGTGGTTCTTTGGTTTTTAAGCCACTCACGACGACATGAACATTTATATATATATAGATTAATCCTGACACACATTATCACCTGTTGGCCCGTCAAGTTTCAGAACGTTTCGCTCATCCACAGATTTTTGGGGAATTTTCTCTCCTGCCCTCCATCTTTCCCTTCTTCTTTCCCTCCTTCTCTACCTTTCTTTCTTTTTCTCCTTCTTTCCCTCCTCTCTCCCCATCTCTCTTTCCTTCCGTCTCTACCTTTCTTTCTTTGTCTCCTTCCCTCCTTCTTTGTCTCCTCCTTTCCCTCTTTCTCTCCCTCCTTCTCTCTCTCCTCCTCTCCTTCCTTCCTTCTCTACCCTTCTTTCTTTCTTCTTTTTCTCCTTCCCTCCTTCTTTCCCTCCTTCTCTTTCTCCTTCCTTCCTTCCTCTTCCTTCCTTCCTTCCTTCCTTCCTTCCTTCCTTCCTTCCTTCTCTACCCTTCTTTCTTTCTCTCTTTCCCTCCTTCCCTCCTTCTTTCCCTCTTTCTCAACTTCTCTCCCTCCTTCTTTCTCTACCCTTCTTTCCTTCCTTCCTTCCTTCTCCCCCTCCTTCTCTCCTTCCTTCCTTCCTTTCTTCCTTCCCCCTTCTCTGTGTATGTGTGTTTTGTGTGTGTGTGTGTATATGAATATATGGGTGTTTGTGTATATATGTGAGTGGTTTTGTACATGAGTTGTAATGTATTTTTTGAGAGGGGGTTTGGACTTTTACATTAGTCAGATATGTGTCGTAAGTACAAATTTAACGAATTTGATCTGACTTGACTAACGAAAACATTGCACACCTCTCTTGGCTACTATTCATCCGGGGCTGATCCGGATCAGTATTGGGCCCAAGATAGTTTACACTGCTGCGAAGGAGGGAGCCATGTTGTTTGTTTGTTTGTTTTTATCCCACTTTTCTTTCATGGGTGGGATTCATACAATGCTTAAAAATGAAATTACAAAACAGATAACACGGGGTAATAATAATAATAATCTATATAAATAAAAATGTAATGTTCGTTTGTGATATTCACAGAACTCAGAAACCACTGGGGCAATTGACACCAAATTTGGACACTATGTCCCTCAAAACCCAATGTATGTTCTCCACTCAAAAAAACCCAACGAAAACAAAAAGCAGAAAGGACTTCTAAACTGCATGTCCACAAAGGAGAAACTGCATGTCTACCGAGGCCCATGGCCACGCCCCCTCCTCCTCCTTGTGGGGTAACAGCCGGCCGTTAAAGCCAGGCGCACGTGCACGGCCACACACACACACACACACACACACAAGCAAGTGGAGTGGAGGTGGAAGTGCGCCACATGCAGCCCCTTCTCTTCCCCTCCTATGTCAGGAGAGCATCCACTCAAGGAAGAAGGGGAGGAGGAGGGGGAGGGGGAGGAGGCAAGGAGGGTCCACGGTGCTTGAATGAAGGACCTTCCTTCTCACCCTCCCTTCTCTTCTTTCCTCCCTTTCCTTCCTTTCTTTCCTTTTCTTCCTTCTCCTTCCTTTCCTTCTTTCCCTCCTTCCCTTCCTTCCTGTCCCTCCTTCCTTTCCTTCTTTTCCTCCCTCCCTTTCCTCCTTCTTTCCCTTTCTTCATTTCCTTCCCTCCCTCCTTTCTTCATCCCCCTCCTTTCTTTCCCTCCTTCCTTCTTCCTTCCTCCTCCCTTCCTCCTCCTCCTCCCTCCCTTCCTTCCTTCCCCCTTCCTTTCCTTTTTCCTTCCTCCCTCCTTCCTTCCCTCCTTCTTTCTTTTCCTTCCTTCCTCCCTCCTTCCTTTCCTTCTTTCTCCCTCCCTCCCTTTCCTCCTTCTTTTCCCTTCTTCTTCCTCCTCTCTTCTTCCCTCCCTCCTTTCTTCCTCCCTCCTTTCTTCCCCTCCTTCCTTCCTCCTTCCTCCTCCTCCTCCCTCCCTCCCTCCTTTCTTTTCCTTCCTTCTTTCTTTCCTCTCTCCCTTCCTTTTTCCTTCTTCCTTCCCTCCTCCTTCTTCTTTCCTTCCCTTCTTTTCCTCCCTCCCTTCTTTCCTCCTTCTTTCCCTCCTTCTTCCTCCTTCCTTCTCTTCCTTCCTTCCTTCCTCCTTCCTTCCTTCTCCTCCCTCCCTCCCTCCTGTCCCTCCTTCTTTCTTTTCCTTCTCCCTTCCTTCGTCCCTCCTTCTTTCTTTTCCTTCCTTCCTGTCCCTCCTTCCTTTCCTTCTTTTTCTCCCTCCCTCCCTTTCCTCCTTCTTTCCCTTTCTTCATTTCCTCCCCCTTCATTTCCTTCCCTCCCTCCTTTCTTCATCCCCCTCCTTTCTTTCCCTCCTTCCTTCCTCCTTCCTTTCTTCTCCTGCCTCCCTCCCTATCCCTCCTTTCTTTTCCTTCCTTCCTTTCTTCTCTCCCTTCCTTTTTCCTTCCTTCCTGTCCCTCCTTCCTTCTTCCTTTCCTTCTTTTCCTCCCTCCCTCCATTTCCTCCTTCTTTCCCTCCTTCCTTCCTTTCTTTTCCTCCCTTCCTCCCTTCCTTCCTGTCCCTCCTTCTTTCTTTTCCTTCCTTCCTGTCCCTCCTTCCTTTCCTTCTTTTTCTCCCTCCCTCCCTTTCCTCCTTCTTTCCCTTTCTTCATTTCCTCCCCCTTCATTTCCTTCCCTCCCTCCTTTCTTCATCCCCCTCCTTTCTTTCCCTCCTTCCTTCCTCCTTCCTTTCTTCTCCTCCCTCCCTGTCCCTTCTTTTTTCTTTTCCTTCCTTCCTTCCTGTCCCTCCTTCCTTCTTCCTTTCCTTCTTTTCCTCCCTCCCTCCCTTTCCTCCTTCTTTCCCTTTCTTCATTTCCTCCCCCTTCATTTCCTTCCCTCCCTCCTTTCTTCATCCCCCTTCTTTCTTTCCTTCCCTCCTTCCTCCCTCCCTTCCTGTCCCTCCTTTCTTTTCCTTCCTGTCCCTCCTTCCTTCCTTCTTCCTTTCCTTCTTTCTAAGATATTAAATGGAAGGGACAGTCAAGAAGTAACGAGAGAAAGAGGGAAAGAGGGAAGGAAGGAAGGAGAGAAGCAGGGAGGGAAAGAAGGAAAGAAAGAAAGATAGAGAAGCAAGGAAATAAAAAAAGTGAAAGGAAAAAAGAGAAGGAAATAAAAAAGTGAAAGGAAAAAGAGAGGGAAGTAACGAGAGAAGGAGGGAAAGAGGGAAGGAAGGAAGGAGAGAAAGAGGGAGGGAAAGAAGGAAAGAAAGAAAGATAGAGAAGCAAGGAAGAAGAAAAGGAAATAAAAAAGTGAAAGGAAAAAGAGAGGGAAGGAAGGAGAGAAGGAACAAAAGATAGGGAGGGAAGGAAGGAAGGAACCAAAGAGCAAAGAAAGGGAGGAAAGAAACAGGTAGAGATGGAAGAAAGATGAGAGATAGGGAAAGAAAAAGAGGAAAGGAAGGAAAGAGGGAAGGAAGGAGAGAAGAGGGAGGGAAAGAAGGAAGGAAAGAAAGGAAGGTAGAGAAGCAAGGAAGGAGAGAAGGAAATAAAAAGTGAAAGGAAAAAGAGAGGGAAGGAAGGAGAGAAGGAACAAAAGATAGGGAAGGAAGGAAGGAGAGAAGGAGGGAGGGAAAGAAGGAAAGAAAGAAAGACAGAGAAGCAAGGAAGGAGAGAAGGAAATAAAAAAGTGAAAGGAAAAAGAGAGGGAAGGAAGGAGAGAAGGAACAAAAGATAGGGAAGGAAGGAACCAAAGAGCAAAGAAAGGGAGGAAAGAAACAGGTAGAGATGGAAGAAAGATGAGAGATAGGGAAAGAAAAAGAGGAAAGGAAGGAAAGAGGGAAGGGAGGGGAGAAAGAGGGAGGGAAGGTTGGCCACAGCAATGTGTGGCGGGTACAGCTAGTAATAATAATAATAATAGTAGTAGTAGTGAGCTTTCTCTGTCTCACCAAAATAACCCCCCATCACTGAGCCATGAGAGATAAAATAGTTCCAAACTGCATTAATTCTGCAGTGTAGATGCACCCTGAGGCTGAGTGAAGTTTTTATCCATTTGCTTTCTACCTGGAGGTGCCAGGAAGTCAACCTGTGCATTCAGTGAATGTTGTGCATTCAAAGCATGAAGGATTTCAGCTGTCCAGGGAACCTGCCAATCCAGGAGCTTGTCTTCAGCCTTCTTATTTTCCTTTTCTGTCTCCTCCGCTTTCCGCCTGTCAACTGGGTTTTTTTCTTTTTTTGCAAGCTTTCCTCTTGGGGCAAAGGTCGGCTGTGTTTGCTAAAAATTCTCCTCGCGCAGCTATTCTCAAATTCCAAGCTGCGCAGAGTGAGGGATTTCTAGAAGTAAGCCAACAAAACCAAAGTAAGAGGAAATGCGGTACTGAGACCAGGGGCGGCTCGTCCATTACGCGAAGTAAGCGGTCGCAGAACACTTTTTTTGCCAGGGGCGCAGAGGCGCCTCTGTAAATGCCCCTCGACCGCCACTTGAGGAGCGCCCCCTCAGCTCACAACAGCCCTAGCAATCCGGGGGGAGCCTCGGCTTTCTTGCCTCGCTGCCGGGCGATCCTCTTCCCAAAGGGGCCGGGCCCTTGAGCCTCGCCTAGCCCCTCTCGTTCCTGCTCCACCCGGCCACCGGGTGCGAGCAGAGCTGGCGCTCAATCGTTCTCCACGTTCGATCCCTTCCCCATGACCGGCTCCCTTTCCCGATCCCCCGCTCCACCCGCCTCCTCTCCTCTCCTCTCCCTGGACCGCTTCGGGTCCGAAGGCATGTCTGAAGACCCCAGCGTGCGCACCAAAATTCACCTCTTCTGACTTTCTCTTCAGCCATTGGGACCAAGAGAGAGAGAGAGAGAGAGAGAGCCCCTCCTGGCTGGAGGTATCTCCCACCTCCGCTCCCTCCTTTGTTTTTGCGCCTACCTTCAGGAAAGGTGGGCATCTCCACCTGTCTCTCTCTCTCTCTCTCTTGGTCCCAATGGCTGAGGAGAAAGTCAGGAGAAGAGGTGACTTTTGGTGCACACGCCGGGTCTTCAGGCACGCCTCCGGACCCAAAGCAGGCCAGGCAAGGGAGCATGCGGCAAGTGTAGTTACTGGGATGTATAGTTCACCTACAATCAAAGAGCATTCTGAACTCCACCAATGATGGAATTGAACCAAATATGGCACACAGAACTCCCACAATAAACAGAAAATATATATCAATGATTGGTTGGTTGTGGCACACAGAACTCCCACGACAAACAGAAAATATATATCAATGATTGGTTGGTTGTGGCACACAGAACTCCCACGACAAACAGAAAATATATATCAATGATTGGTTGGGGGGGGCAAAATACTGTTTGCTTACCGTTGAAAATTACCTAGGGCCGCTTCTGGCTGAGACGACAACGAAGATGACTTCTAGGGTCTCCAAGGATGAGCTCAGGAGCGTCTACACTGTCCTGTCGAAGCAGTTTAGTCCCCCTTTCGCTGCCCTGGAATTCTGGGAGGTGTTGTTTGACCTTGTCTTTGAGCCAAGACACAGCGAAGTGGTGTCGAACTGCATTCATTCGACACTGTTATTGTTTCTTAAGTGACAATGAGACTTGTAGTTCGAAAAGGTAGTATTCCCATGGAAAAAATGTGAGGAACCAAACTGTTAAAAATTTAAACATTCATTACAATTCAGTATTTCCGATCTTCGTGTCCTTCGCCTTCTCTTTCTCCTTGTTGTCATCCTCCTCCTTCTCCCTCTCTTTCTCTTTCACTTTCTCTTTCTCCTCCTTCTTTTTTCTCCTTCTCCTTTTCCCTCTCTTTCTCTTTCTCCTTCTCCTCCTCCTCCTCTCGCTCTTTCTCTTTCACTTTCTCCTTCTTCTAGTCCTCCTCCTTTTTCTCCTTTTCCCTTCGCTTCCTCTCTCTTCTTCCTCTCTTTCTCTTTCACTTTCTCCTCCTCCTCCTTTTTTCTCCTTCTCCTTTTCCCTCTTTCTCCTTCTCCTCCTCCTCCTCCTCCTCCTCCTCTCGCTCTTTCACTTTCTCCTTCTTCTAGTCCTCCTCCTCCTTTTTCTCTTTCTCCCTTCTCTTTCTATTTCTTCTTCTACTTCTACTCCTTTCCCCTCCTCTTCCTCTCCCTTCTTCCTCTCTTTCTCTTTCACTTTCTCCTCCTCCTCCTTTTTTCTCCTTCTCCTTTCCCTCTCTTTCTCTTTCTCCTTCTCCTCCTCCTTCTCCTCCTCTCGCTCTTTCACTTTCTCCTTCTTCTAGTCCTCCTCCTCCTTTTCTCCTTCTCCCTTTCTCTTTCTTCTTCTACTTCTACTCCTTCCCCCTACTCTTCCTCTCGCTTCTTCCTCTCTTTCTCTTTCTCTTTCTCTTTCTCTTTCTCTTTTATTCTCCTTTCTTTTCTCTTTTCTTTTCTTCTCTTTTCTCTTCTCTCCTTCTCTTTCTCTTTCCTCTCCTTCTCTTCCTCATTCTCTTCTCCTTTCCTCCTCCTCCTCCCTCTCTTCCTCCTTCCTTCTTTTCTCCTTCTCCTTCTACTCCTTCTCCTTTTTTCTCCTCCTTTTCCCTTTTTCTCCTTCTATTTCTCCTCCTCCTCCTCCTCGGGCTCCCCTCCTCCTCCTTCTCTTGCCCTTTCTCTTTCATTTTCTCCTTCTTCTAGTGTTCCTCCTCCTCCTTTTTCTCCTTCTCCCTCTCTTTCCCTTTCTTCTACTTCTACTCCTTTTCCTCCTCCTCTTCCTCCTTCTTCCTCTTTTCTCTTCACTTTCTCCTCCTACTACTCCTTTTACTCCTCCTCCTCTTTTTCTTCTCCTCCTTCTCTTTCTTTTTTTCCTTCTACTCCTTCTGTTGTTCCCTCTCTTTTTCTTTCTCCTCCTCTTCCTCCCTTCCTCCTCCTCCCTCTCTTTCTCTTTCACTTTCTTTTCTTCTCCTTCTCCTTCTACTCCTCCTTTTTCTCCTTCTCCTTTTCCCTCTTTTTCTCTTTCTCCTTTTTCTCTCTCTTCTCCTCCACTGTTCACGTTCTCCTCCTCCTCTCTTACCTTTCACTTTCTTCTTCTTCTTCTCTTCCTCCCGTCCTCCTCCCTCTCTTTCTCTTTCTTTGCCTTTTATGCCTCTTTTTACTCCTCCTCCCCCCTCTCTTTCACTTTCTCCTCCTCCATCTCCTCTTTCTTCTTCTCTCGTTCCCTCTCTTTCTCCTTCTCTTCCTTCTCTTCCTTCTCTCTCTCTTTCTTTTTCTCCTTCTTCTTTTTCCTCCTCCATCTGAGATATCTTTTTTAAGTCCACCCTTCCCATCCTTCCACATATTAAAGGACGTAAGCCTAAGATCAAAACACAATAACATCATTAGCACCAGTACAATGTGAGTTGAAATTCATATGTCAGAATAGACACCGTAAGCCAAACTACAAGAAAGGAGATTCCATCTGAACATGAGGAAGAACTTCCTGACTGTGAGAGCCGTTCAGCAGTGGAACTCTCTGCCCCGGAGTGTGGTGGAGGCTCTTTGGAAGCTTTTAAACAGAGGCTGGATGGCCATCTGTCAGGGGTGATTTGAATGCAATATTCCTGCTTTTTGGCAGGGGGTTGGACTGGATGGCCCATGAGGTCTCTTCCACCTCTTTGATTCTATGAAAGAAGCCAGAATGGATGTCCAAAGAACTTCTAACTGTGCTAAGACACAAAAGAGACATGCACAAGAAGTGGAAAAAGGGAGAAATCACCAAAGAAGAATTCAAACAAATAGCCAACACCTGTAGGGAAAAGGTCCGCAAGGCTAAAGTTACAAAATGAGCTCAGGCTTGCCAGGGACATTAAAAACAATAAAAAGGGCTTCTTTTTATGTCAGTAGAAAAAGGAAAAACAAGGAGGCGATAGGATTCTAGGATTCTATGAATTGAAGAGTGGTGTGCTATCAAAGTTGCTTGACCTGTTTGCATCAGCTATCACATAGTGGAATAGCAAAATTGCTCAAAAAACGGTGAAGGAATTTCAACACATTAGTGAACCTGATCACCCTGACTATATCTACCTTTCTCTTCCCCCTGCAGGTCCTCCCTCAGCGCCCATGGGCTTGTTCTCCAGCGTGAATGGCACATCGGTGACCCTAGATTGGGCCCCTCCACAGGACAAAGGGGGCCGCAGCGATGTCATCTACAACGTCATCTGTCGCCGCTGCGTGTGGGACTCAGGGCAGTGCGAGGCCTGTGGGACGGGCATCCGCTTTGTTCCCCAGCAGATGAACTTGGCTCAGGGCTCGCTGGCGGTTGGCAACCTCTTGGCTCACACCAACTACTCCTTCTGGGTGGAGGCTGTCAATGGGGTCTCAGACCTGAGCCCCGAGCCACCGCAGTTCACGGCCGTCAACATCACCACAAACCAGGCAGGTAGGAGAGTAGGCCCTTTGCCACAAATCAGGAACAGAAAGATTTTCATCCTGATGTTTGCAGATGATATAGTGCTCATCTCCCTCTCTTGGTTGGGTCTTAAAAGGCATGGCCCGACTCACTGGGCCAAAGATGTTGCGGTGAAGGGTGTCCCCCACCACCATGCTTGCCTCAGGGGGGCTTCTTCCTCCCAGAAGCCCCCCTTGGATGGCGGGAAGGTTTCCCGCCGGTGGGTCAATGGGCCAATGGCCAACTGACCATGCCCGCCACGGGAAAGGCCTGAACTGGCCTCTCCCTCTTTGTGGGCAGCCTTTATGGGCCTGCAACAGCTGATACATCCCACCCACCCTGCATGTGGTTTATGTTTTCATTGTCAGTTAACTTTTGTTGGTGTTTACCTTGTCATGGTTATCTGTTAACAGTTACTTGTTTGTTTTATGCTCCTTGTCACAACTCCTGTTGGCGTGGGGCATGGGCCCTGGATCTGGTTTGGTATCCCCCCTAGCGGTTAGGGGGAACGGCCGGTGGTCCCAGGGGTGCCGAGTGGCGTTTTCCTGGTATTGTGCCGGCGGCACCCTGGCGTGTGCGGGATCCGGCAGTATTGGGCTGCCCGATCATGATCCAGGACCCATGCTTGGCTTCCAACCCTTGTTCCTGTTATCAATAAATGAGTTGTGGCCATTGTTCATCCCAACATCATGTGTGAGTGTACTTCTTGGGTGGGCTGTGGGAGGTGTATCGCACTTGCACACGCAAAATCTTTTGAAAGTTTTCAGTGCCTATTACCAAGAGGAATATCTGTTGATAGATTACTCCTAGACCAAGGTTATGGTATAAATGGTTTTTAATGGAGCGGGTGGTTGCCTCGCAGCTCCAGGAATTCCTCAATGACACCAATTTTCTAGATCCTTCGCAGTCTGGCTTTCAGCCTGAGCACAGTACCGAGATGGCTTTGCTCGCCTTGGTGGATGACCTCTGCAGGGAACTGGACAGGGGGAGTGTGACCCTGCTTGTTCTCTTGGACATCTCAGTGGCTTTCGATACCATCGACCATAGTATCCTTCTGGGACGTCTCTCCGGGATGGGTCTTGGAGGCACGGTTCTGTCGTGGCTCCAGTCCTTCCTGGAGGGTCATTCCCAGTCGGTGAAGCTGGGGGACTCCTGCTCGGACCCCTGGCCATTGACCTGTGGGGTCCTGCAAGGATCCATTCTGTCCCCTGTGCTTCTTAACATCTACATGAAACCGCTGGGAGAGGTCATCCAGAGCTTTGGAGTAAGGTGTTACCTCTATGTCAGTGGCTCTCAACCTTCCTAATGCCGCGACCCCTCAATACAGTTCCTCATGTCGTGGTGACCCCCAACCATAAAATTATCTTCATTGCTACTTCATAACTGTCATTTTGCTCCTGTTATGAATCGTCATGTAAATATCTGATATGCAGGATGTATTTTCATTCACTGGACCAAATTTGGCACAAATACCCGATATGCCCAAATTTGAATACTAGTGGGGTTGGGGGAGGGACTGGTTTTATCATTTGAGAGTTGTACTTGCTGGGATTTATAGTTCATCTACAATCAAAGAGCATTCTGATCTCCACCAAGGATGGAACTGAACTAATCTTGGCACACAGGACTCCCATGACCAACATAAAACAATAGCAGGGTTTTGTGGGTATGGATCTTGAGTTTGGGAGTTGTAGTTCACCTACAACTGTGGACTCAAACAATGATGGATCAAGGAGCAAATTTGGCACAAATACTCAATATGCCCAAACGTGAACACTAGTGGAGTTTGGGGGAAATAGACCTTGGCATTTGGGAGTTGTACTTGCTGGGATTTATAGTTCACCTACAATCAAAGAGCATTCAGAACTCCATCAACGAATGAATTGAACCAAACCTGGCACACAGAACTCTCATGACTAACAGAAAATACTGGAAGGGCTTGGTGGGCACTGACCTTGAGTTTTGGAGTTGTAGTTCACCTACATCCAGAGAGCACTGTGGACAATGATGGATCAGGACCAAACTTGGCACAAATACTCAATATGCCCAAAGGTGAATACTACTGGAATTTGGGGGAAATAGACCTTGGCATTTGGGAGTTGTAGTTGCTGGGATTTATAGTTCATCTACAATCAAAGAGCATTCTGAACCCCACCAACAATAGAATTGGACCTAACTTTCCACACGTAACCCAGATGACCAAGAGAAAATACTGTGTTTTCTGATGGTCTTTGGTGACCCCTCGGACACCCTCTCGCGACCCCCCCAGGGGTCCCGACCCCCAGGTTGAGAAACACTGCTCTATGTAGATGACACCCAACTCCACTACTCATTTCCACCAGACCCAGCTGATGACCCAGGAGACATGGTGGAAATCTGTCTTCCTGGCTCCCCCTCTTCACTCTGGCTTCAGAGTGTCAGTTGTTGCTGGGAGAGGAGCTCCCAACCGATGATCCAGGAGACATGGTGGAAATCCGTCTTCACTCATCATCTCAAATCATACAATCTCATTCAATCCACTCATCACATTGGTGACCACCTTAGATTTGTGAGAGTGGGTGTGCTTAGTAGGCTTGGGCGATCAAGAAAAAAATTGGTTCTAAACTCGTTTCGTTTCTAGGGTGCGCTAGCATTTCGAAATTCTGAGGACTTCCGAAATTTAAGATTTCAAAATTTCGAAATTTCCAAAATTTCGTAAATTACGAATCGATTCGTTAATGGCGGACGCGATTGCGCAATATGCTAAAAAAAACCTCCAAATGGGACAGGGGGAACTTCTGAAGCTTCCCTCTCCCTCTGTTGTTGACTGTTGGTGTGATAAAACAAACAACAACTATATTATATTATATTATATTATATTATATTATATTATATTATATTATATTATATTATATTATATTATATTATATTATATTATTATTATATTATTATATTATATTATATTACAGCATATTATTATTGTATATTATTATATTATATATTATTGTATTATTATTATATTATTATATTATGTTATTATTATATTATTATATTGTTATTGTATATTATATTATATTATTATTATATTATATTACTTTATATTATAATATATTATAATATAAATATATTGTATATTAGAGTGATAGTAATAGTAGTGATTATAGTAATATAATATACAATACTATAATATATTATAATAATATAATATAATATAATATAATATAATATTATTTATTATTATATATTATATTATATTATATTATATTATATTATATTATATTATATTATATTATATTTTATACAAGCTGTACCTGGCAACGCATTCCTGTGGCATAGAGTGAGGGTATGAAAAATAAAGTAATGAGAAATTTTGGGCAAGAAGGATGCCAGGAGAAAGAGGAGGGAGGGGGGAATGTGGGATTTGCCAGCTGGAAGGGAAGGGAAAAAGGAAAGAAGGAAGGAAGGAAAAAGGAAGGAAGGAAGGAAGGAAGGAAGGAAGGAAGGAAGGGAAGAAGGAGGAAGGAAGAAAGAGGAAAGAAGGAAGGAAGGAAGAAGGAAGGAAGGAAGGAAGGAAGGAAGGAAGGAAGAAGAAGGAAGGAAGGAAGGAAGAAGGAAGGAAGGAAGGAAAGGAAGGAAAGAATGAAGGAAGGAAAGAAGGAAGGAGGAAGGAAGGAAGGAAGGAAGGAAGGAAAGAAGGAAGGAAGGAAGGAAGGAAGAAGAAGGAAGGAAGGAAGGAAGGAAGGAAGGTAGCCCAGTGCAGCCCAGAGTGAGGCAAGAAGAAGCATGAGGAAAGAGGAGGGAAGCAGCAGAGCAAAGGGACCGGAAGTGGGGTAAATGCGAGATTGTAAAACTTGCACCAGGCATACGAAAATAATTACGAAATAATTACGAAATAATTACGAAAATTGGAAAAATTGTTTCGATTCTTAATTACTCTTCATACTATTCCTGCATGGCTCGATATTGGATCGAGAGCTAATTTTAATACGAATTAATAACGAATTACGAAATTAACGAACTGGATCGCCCAAGCCTAGTGCTTAGCTTTGTAAAAGAACAATCTCAAGTGACTTTCCTCCATTGTCTTTGTCCCTGGAAGTGGGCATTCTGGCATTCAAAATGGAGGCCTTGTGCCAGGTAGGTCTTCCATCTCCTAACATGTCATGGGACTCTTCACTCATGTCATTCTATTGTCTTCATGGGACTCATTCTCTTTTTGCTCTTTCCACAGCTCCGTCGCAAGTGGTGGGTGTCCACCAGGAGAACGTGGGTCAAAGCAGCATCACACTTCTGTGGCAGGAACCGGAACAACCCAATGGCATTATCCTGGAATATGAAATCAAGTATTACGAGAAGGTAAGCACAGCTTGCTAATCTCATGACCTCTTAATAGTCGATTAATAATGTGCTCAATGATATAGAACCCTAGGATTTGTATTTTGATGAGGCACCAGCATTCATTGGCAGAGAAAGCTCAAGACCTAGCAAAACATCAACTCTAAGGATTTCATAGCACTGAGCTGTGGCTGTTAGAGAAGGGCCAAACTGCACTAATTCCACTAATTCCACAACTTCTCGATTATTTACAAATATGTATTTATTCTACACTTGCACATATATACCCATAGTTGTTTGGGTATGGATTTTCCAATGCAATTCATTAAAATGGTTAGTTTCATGGTTTTATAATAATAAAAATGTAATAAAATAATATCTAAGAATAATCTATATATATAAAAATGGAAAGGGCGTTCAACGGGACAGCAAAACGTGAAAAACCCTGGACGAAAACACACTAAATTTGCCCTGCACATACCTCAACCCACAAGGTATGCACAACGCGAATCAAAATTCCAAACAACATTTCAATACACTCACAATTACAAAAAGCAACTGAGCATGCGCAAAGGCTCTTCCCTGAAGTCCCCCGGTGCGCACACATGGCCGGCCAACGCATCCTCTGTGCAAGCCATGCCCCCATCCTCCGTTGCCCCACCCCTACCCTCCCATACGCCCTCTTTCCAACGCACCCTCCTTCTTCTTCCCCCGCCCACGCCCCCCACATTCACGCCACGCCCCCACCCTCCCCCGCCCTGCCCCTAAACACCCATACCCCAACCTTACCCTCCCCTTCCTTCTTCTTCCCCCGCCCACGCCCCCCACATTCAAGCCATGCCCCCACCCTCCCATGTTCACGCCACGCCCCACCCTCCCCCGCCCCGCCCCTAAACACCCATACGCCAACCTTACCTCCTGCCTCTCCTTCTTCTTCCCCCACCCACGCCCTCACATTCAAGCCACACCCTCCCACGTTCCCACGTTCACACCACACCCCCACCTTCCCCCGCCCCTAAATGGGAAGGAAGGAAGGAGAAGTTGAGAAGGTATATGAAACAAGAAAGGAAGAAAAGAAAGAAGAAAGGGAGAGAAGGAGGATGGGAAAGAAGGGAGAAAGGAAGGAAGAAGAAAGGAGGGAAGGGAAGGTGTATGAAGGAAGTAAGGAAGGAGAAGTTGAGAAGGTATATGAAAGAAGAAAGGAAGGAAAGAAAGAAGAAAGGGAGAGAAGGAGGATGGGAAAGAACGGAGAAAGGAAGGAAGGAAAGAAAGGAAGGAAGGGAGGGAGGGAAGGTGTATGAAGGAAGGAAGGAGAAGTTGAGAAGGTATATGAAAGAAGAAAGGTAGGAAAGAAAGAATACAGAGAGAGAAGGAGGATGGGAAAGAAGGGAGAAAGGAAGGAAGGAGGAAAGGAAAGAAAGATAGAAAAAAGAAGAAAGGGAAGGGGAAGGGAAGGTGTCAAAAGGAAGGAAGGAAGGAAGGAAGGAAGGAAGGAAGGAAGGAAGGAAGGGGAATTTGGGAAGGGGAAGAGAGGGAAAAAAGCAAAGGAAGAAGAGAAAGGGAGGGAAGAAAAGAAAGAAAGAAAAGGAAGTCTGGAAGTCAAGAGCGAAGGAAGGAAGGAAAGAGATAGAGAGGGAAGAAAGGAGAGAAAGAGGAAGGAAAAAAGGGAGGAGGAAGGAAAGAGGAAGAGAAGGAAGGAGGAGAGAAGGAAAGAAAAAAGGGAAGGGAGGAAAGACGGAGCAAAGGAAGAAGAGAAAGAAGGAGAGAAAGAGGGAGGGAAGGAAAGAAATAAAGAGAAGGAAGGATGGGAGCAAAAAGCTAAGGAAGGAAGTAAACAGGTAGAGAAGAAAGAAAGGAAAGAAGAAAAGGAAATGAAGGACTGAAAGAAGGAGAGAAAGAGGGAGAGAAGGTTGACCACAGCAACGCGTGGCGGTAAAGCTAGTATAATAATATAAGTCTGAACTGCTTAATGGAACCACACTTCTTTTTAAGTCAATACTCTGAAACAGCTAAGCTTTATTCCTGAATTGTTCCAGTACTCTCAAATAAACTTCATTGTTTTGTTGTTCACAACATCTGCCTCACGTGTGCCTCTGTGGATGAAGTTTTAAGAGCGGTTTCCTGCAGCAAACAGGAGACTAATGGTGGCAGTGTGGATATTATTATTATTATTATTATTATTATTATTATTATTATTATTATTATTATTACTGAAACACAACAAGATGAGTTCACAGCAGACACTCTACTGGCTGTTGTATTGGATCACACTTCGGACACTTCCTAAGTGTCTAGGACTGTGTGATGTATTGGCAAATAATGCATGCAGATCCCAGTAAGGTGGCCTTTTGAAGCTGAAGATGGTAATTTTGTTAGTGCCAATTGTGTTTAAGTGCAGGCCAAGGTCTTTAGGCACTGCCCCCAGTGTGCCGATCCCCACTGGGACCCCCTTTACTGGCTTGTGCAGTTTAATCTTTACATCCTCATATCGTGTCAGCTTTTCTCTTCAATTCTGCTATTGCCTGAGATTGCAACATCGACTATCCATACTTTGTTTTTTAACATGATTGTGAGGTCAGGAGTATTATTATTATTATTATTATTATTATTATTATTATTTGTATCCTGCTTCATCTCCCTAAAGCGGTACGATGTTAGGGATTCCTCATCTTCAGAAGAGCAAGGGGAGCAGGGAAGTGCTCAGGAATTGGAGGAAGAAGAAGAATCAGACGATGAGGTTTTACAAGTGCCCACATTTCTAGAGAGGCAAAAGGAGACAGATGCTGGGAATCAGCCTGTGTTTGTGTTTCAGGATCCTGAGGCTGTGGGAAACGAAGTTGCCGAGGCTGACATACAAGATGGAGATGGTTTGGTCAATGATTTTCATACAGACATTGACAAAGAGGCCCCAGTGCAAAGGGCAGTTTCTCATGAGAATATCCCTGCTGGGCCTAACAATGATGGTTCACTCCCTCTCTCTGTGAGCTCTCAAGATTTGGGTTTGGAAAACAATCTGACACCTGGGAATTTTAATGAGCAGCCAGAGCCAGATAGGGAGCTGAAGAATAGGCAGCTGGAGATTAGCCAGGATCGACAGCAAACTCAGTGTTTACATCACTCCAAAAGGCTTCGTCTGATAAGGGGTAAATGTGGGGGAAAGCGAAACCAATTTCTGAGTTTTGGGATATAAAGCTTGCTTCAAGGGAAAACCTGTCAGATCGGGCATCGTTTGGAAACCAAGTTCTTGTGCCATCGAAATCTTGTTCAAGGGGTCTTGTTTCTGTGGAGCTTTTTTAGCCTTTTGGATTGTCTTTGCATCCTGCTTGATTCCTGTCTGGATTAAAGCTGTCTTGGATTGCCTGTATTTCTTGTGTGGACATTGCTTTGGGTTACTACTGTTTATGGACTAATACTTTTTGGAACCTTCTGATTTTCTTACAAGCATTTAGTTCTTCTGGCTATTTACTAAGCTTCAATAAGAGAAGATTTGATTCTTCACTCTTCGTGTGGTGTGTTTTAAGTCAGAGGGCTTCTTCTGGGCAACAGAGCACAGACGGCGTTCAGCTAGAATAGCTGCTAGAAACGCTGAGCTAATTGGGAGATGCCCTAACACCTCCTGCGTGGGGAATTCAGGGCTATAAATCAGAAGCAGGAGCGGCGATCAGCTAGAATAGCTGCTAGAAACGCTGAGCTAATTGGGAGATGCCCTAACACCTCCTGCGTGGGGAATTCAGGGCTATAAATCAGAAGCAGGAGCGGCGATCAGCTAGAATAGCTGCTAGAAACGCTGAGCTAATTGGGAGATGCCCTAGCACCTCCTGCGTGGGGAATTCAGGGCTATAAATCAGAAGCAGGAGCGGCGTTCAGCTAGAATAGCTGCTAGAAACATTGAGCTAATTGGGAGATGCCCTAGCACCTCCTGCGTGGGGAATTCAGGGCTATAAATCAGAAGCAGGAGCGGCGTTCAGCTAGAATAGCTGCTAGAAACATTGAGCTAATTGGGAGATGCCCTAGCACCTCCTGCGTGGGGAATTCAGGGCTATAAATCAGAAGCAGGAGCGGTGTTCAGCTAGAATAGCTGCTAGAAACGCTGAGCTAATTGGGAGATGCCCTAGTACCTCTTGCATGGGGAATTCAGGGCTATAAATCAGAAGCAGGAGCAGTCAGCTTTTGCTGATAACAACGACTCTGATGCCGATGTTTTCACTCCAATTGAACCTGTTTTGTGTCTGCTGCCCATTGTCTGTTTCTTTTGGGACTTTGTAAGAGACTTTAATTGGTGTCCACATTAAGCCCAATTGAACCTGTTTTGTGTCTGCTGCCCATTGTCTGTTTCTTTTGGGACTTTGTAAGAGACTTTAATTGGTGTCCACATTAAGCCTTCCTTGCTTTCTTTTGTATTTTTCAACTGAATTTGCTTATCCTTTGTGTTTGCTGAAGTAATTTTCCTTTACTTTCAACATTGTAAAATAATTTTTCTTTTACTTTTGACATTGTATTAAGAATGTTTTTGAAGGGCAACTCAGGACATACAACCCACGAGGAAACAATGGTGTAGATATGCTGATTAACGCAAGTGTCCTATTCCATGTGAAACTAAGATACAAGACACAAAAGTCAAAGGTGATTATTTCAGGTGTTTCCTAGCCTTTTTTGGGAATGTCAGTGCTTCACGGTGGTTTCCTACCTGCGCGTCCACTCACATGAGACCAAATACACTCCGGATGGTGCAGGTTGGCTTCCCTTCTTGGCTATTCAGCTGAGCTTGTCTTCTCATTTTGAGTCAAATAATTTCTAAAATCAATATTGGAATTGGCAAACACACCGTTTCCCACTGTCTCTTGTCCCTGGGATGGCGGGCGTTCCTTCCTAGGCTCCAGGGCACCGCAGTGCATTGCAAACATTTATTAAATCCCAGCAAGAGGGAAAATTGGGACGCAATTGCATTAGTATTCCTTCTTAACCTGTGGTTTCATCAATGCACCTGTGTGCATGAAATCCTGAACCAATTCTATTGAGATTTATCTCTCTTTTTTTATTGCTTTGCAAGTTTGTGCACTCCTTGGGTGTTTTTCCCTATGCTACTTTTTGATTCTTGGCACTTCTGAGGGTGCATCTACAAAGTATGGATCGTCGATGTCGCAATCCCAGGTGACAGCATAATTGCAGAGAAACAACTGGAAAAGCTGACACGATATGAGGATTTAAAGATCAAACTGCAAAGACTCTGGTACAAACCAGTAAAGGTGGTCCCAGTGATGAGCGGCACACTGAGTGCAGTGCCTAAAGACCTTGGACTGCACTTAAACACAATCGGCACTGAAAAAATTACCATCTGCCAACTGCAAAAGGCCACCTTACTGGGATCTGCTCGCATTATTCACCGATACATCACACAGTCCTAGACACTTAGGAAGTGTCCGAAGTGTGATCCAATACAACAGCCAGTAGAGTGTCT
>NW_026844811.1:3166597-3214097 GCF_025583915.1 Anolis sagrei ordinatus
AGAGGAGGTGGGACTGAGAGGAGGTGGGGCTGAGAGGAGGTCTTCCCCAATAGGAATGAGAGGGGGCCTACCCAGTAGGACTGAGAGTAGGGCCTCCCCAGTAGAACTTAGGTGGGACTGAGAGAGGAGGTGGGGCCGGGAGGAGGGTCTCCCCGGTAGACCTTAGTGCCGGTGCTGGTTCATAGAAGGGAATGTAGTCTCAAAGCGTATAGCATACTTTGAACTTGGCTTGAAGGCAACCAAAATACGAGAAATGTGGGAGGAGAGAGAGAAGCCAGGGTCTTATAGAGGTGACTAGGAAAAGTGAGTATTAAAACACAAGTACAAAGAAAGCACGAAGGAGAAACAAAGCGTGGCATTCACACATATTATTTTCAGGAATGCTGCAACCCCGCAATCCGCACAGGCAACGCTGGCTTTTTCCTGCGGCTGTTTTCTCCGATCGTCGGCGCGGCTATAGAGTCATCACGAGGGAACTGCCCCTGACAGCTCTATCCTCCACGGATTTGCCTAATCCTTTCCTAAATCCGCCTTAAGATGCCGAACAGCCCCGGCGTTTTGTCGTAATGAGTTTAACAACGCCCTCCGCCAAAAAGGAGGAGGCTTCCCTTTTCTCTCAAGCGTGCGAGGTTGCGAGGAAAGGGAGAAAAGCCACGGCTTTCCCCACAACGCGCGAGAGGGTTTCGTACGGCTTTATCAGCCTTGTTTTGCTGTATTTCCAAGAAGGCAGTTAGCCTGACACACCTTCCTCTTGACACATTTCTCTCTTTCGCCCTCCATTCAAATTCTGCAGCACTGCTGGTCACAGCTGACCTCCAACTGGAGCGCTCAAGGGCCAGAGCTTCCCAGTTCTGAATGTCTATGCCACAGTTGTTAAGGTTGGCTTTGAGCCCATCTTTCAATCTCTTTTCCTGCCCAACGACATTCCGTTTTCCGTTCTTGAGTTCAGAGTAGAGCAACTGCTTTGGGAGACGGTGGTCGGGCATCCGGACAACATGGCCAGTCCAGCAGAGTTGATGGCGGAGGACCATCGCTTCAATGCTGGTGGTCTTTGCTTCTTCCAGCACTCTCTCCCCAAGAGATTTGCAGGATTTTCCGGAGGCAGCACTGATGGAATCGTTCCAGGAGTTGCATGTGACGTCTGTAGACAGTCCACGTCTCACAGGCATATAGCAGTGTTGGGATGACAATAGCATTATAAACAAGCACTTTGGTCTCCCTACAGATGTCCCGGTCCTCAAACACACTGCTTCATTCGAAAAAATGTTGCACTCGCAAAGCTCAGGAGGTGTTGTATTTCAGTGTCAATGTTGACGTTTGTAGGCAGTCCACGTCTCGCAGGCATGTAGCAGGGTTGGGAGGACAATAGCTTTATCAACAAGCACCTTGGTCTCCCTATGGATGTCCTGGTCCTCAAACACTCTGTGCTTCATTGGGAAGAATGTTGCACTCGCAGAGCTCAGGCAGTGTTGTATTTCAGTGTCAATGTTGACGTCTGTAGACAGTCCACGTCTCGCAGGTGTATAGCAGGGTTGGGAAGACAATAGACCGGGACATTCCTACGGATGTCCCGATCCTCAAACACTCTCTGCTTCATTCGGAAAAATGCTGCACTCGCAGAGCTCAGGTGGTGTTGTATTTCAGTGTCAATGTTGACGTCTGTAGACAGTCCATGTCTCGCGGGCATATAGCAGTGTTGGAATGACAATAGCATTATAAACAAGCACTTTGGTCTCCCTCCGGATGTCCCGGTCCTCAAACACTCTGCTTCATTCGGAAAAATGCTTCACTCACAGAGCTCAGGTGGTGTTGCATTTCAGTGTCAATGTTGACATCTGTAGACAGTCGACGTCTCGCAGGCATAGAGCAGGGTTGGGATGACAATAGCATTATGAACAAGCACCTTGGTCTCCCTACGGATATCCCAGTCCTCAAGCACTCTCTGCTTCATTCGGAAAAATGCTGCACTCGCAGAGCTCAGGTGGTGTTATATTTCAGTGTCAGTGTTGACGTCTGTAGACAGTCCATGTCTCGCAGGCATATAGCAGGGTTGGGATGACAATAGTATTATGAACAAGCACCTTGGTTTCCCTATGGATACCCCAGTCCTCAAGCACTCTGTGCTTCATTCGGAAAAATGCTGCACTCGCAGAGCTCAGGTGGTGTTGTATTTCAGTGTCAATGTTGACGTCTGTAGACAGTCCACGTCTCGCAGGCATAGAGCAGGGTTGGGAGGACAATAGCTTTATAAACAAGCACCTTTGGTATCCCTACGGATGTCCCGGTCCTCAAACACTCTCTGCTTCATTCGGAAAAATGCTGCACTCGCAAAGCTCAGGTGGTGTTATATTTCAGTGTCAATGTTGACGTCTGTAGACAGTCCATGTCTCGCGGGCATATAGCAGTGTTGGAATGACAATAGCATTATAAACAAGCACTTTGGTCTCCCTCCGGATGTCCCGGTCCTCAAACACTCTGCTTCATTCGGAAAAATGCTTCACTCACAGAGCTCAGGTGGTGTTGCATTTCAGTGTCAATGTTGACATCTGTAGACAGTCGACGTCTCGCAGGCATAGAGCAGGGTTGGGATGACAATAGCATTATGAACAAGCACCTTGGTCTCCCTACGGATATCCCAGTCCTCAAACACTCTCTGCTTCATTCGGAAAAATTCTGTACTCGCAGAGCTCAGGCGGTGTTGTATTTCAGTGTCAAGGTTGACATCTGTAGACAGTCCACGTTTCGCAGGCATATAGCAGGGTTGGGATGACAATAGCATTATGAACAAGCACCTTGGTCTCCCTACGGATATCCCAGTCCTCAAGCACTCTGTGCTTCATTCGGAAAAATACTGCACTCACAGAGCTCAGGCGGTGTTGCATTTTCTAATGTTACATCATTAAGCTGTATCTCTGGCATTGGAAAGGGATTGGTTAGTGACTGCTGGAAGAGGACTTTGGTTTCCTCTATGTTCAACGAGAGGCCGAGCTTCTCGTATGCTTCTGTGAAGGTGTTTAGAGTGGCTTGTAGGTCTTCTTCTGACTGCGCACAGACGACGTTGTCATCAGCATACTGGAGTTCTATAACATGTTGTTGTGACCTTGGTTTTGGCTTTCAGTCGGCTGAGGTTAAATAGCTTGCCATAGGAAACTGCCAATTAATCCCGGGTGTGGTAGGCTGGATTTCAATGGAAGGACCTGACAAAATACTCTTTATTTCATTTATATCCCGCCGTTGCACAGGACCTCAGACACCTTCAGGAACTACTAGAGTTCAAGGGAAGGTAATGGAGTTGTAGAATAGAGAAATCTAAGGATATTATCACACGAGTTGCTATCCCGCAATTTAAATCATGAGGCTATCTGTCTGGTACAATTCCGGGATTGGCAGTTTTGTGAGGCTCGCAACCTCTCTAAACCCATCATTTTGGAAGCCTAAACTGCAAATCCCAGAATTCTACAGGAGGAAGAATTTAGAGCGTGATTGCAACTCTTTAACAGTGTCATGTGATAATTCCTTAAATATGGTTGAATCTGTCAGTGGCATTGGCCCCACAGTAAGGCAGGAAACAGATCGATCACAGCTGAGAGGAGGAGGGACCAAGAGGAGGTGGGACTGAATCTGGTTGAATCTGTCAGTGGCATCAGCCCCACAACAAGGCAGGAAACAGATAGATCACAGCCGAGAGGAGGGGGGACCGAGAGGAGGTGGGGCCAAGAGGATGTGGGACTGAGAGGTGGGCCTCCCTGGTATTACTGAGAGTAAGGCCTCCCCAGTAGAACTTAGGTGGGATTGAGAGGAGATGGGGCCGAGAGGAGGGGGACCGAAAGGAGGTGGGACCAAGAAGAGGTTGGACCGAGAGGAGGGGGACCGAGAGGAGGTGGGACAGAGAGGGGGGCCTCCGCAATAGGAATGAGAGGCCTCCCTGGTAGGACTGAAGTAGGGCCTCCCCAGTGGAACTTAGGTGGGATTGAAAGGAGATGGGGCCGAGAGGAGGGGGACCGAAAGGAGGTGGGACCAAGAAGAGGTTGGACCGAGAGGAGGGACCAAGAGGAGGGGGACCGAGAGGAGGTGGGACAGAGAGGGGGGCCTCCGCAATAGGAATGAGAGGCCTCCCTGGTAGGACTGAAGTAGGGCCTCCCCAGTGGAACTTAGGTGGGATTGAAAGGAGATGGGGCCGAGAGGAGGGGAACCAAAAGGAGGTGGGACCAAGAAGAGGTTGGACCAAGAGGAGAGGGACCAAGAGGAGGTGGGACCAAGAGGAGGTGGGACAGAGAGGAGGGCCTCCCCAATAGGAATGAGAGGAGGGCCTCCCTGGTAGGACTGAATTAGGGCCTCCCCAGTGGAACTTAGGTGGGACTGAGAGCAGGTGGAGCCGAGAGGAGGACCTCCCCGGTAGGACCGAGAGTAGGGCCTCCCCAGTAGAACTTAGGTGGGACTGAGAGGAGGTGGGGCCAAGAGGAGGGGGGACCAAGAGGAGGTGGGGCCGAGAGAAGGTAGGATCGAGAGGAGGGCCTCCACAATAGGAATGAGAGGAGGGCCTCCCCAGTAGGACTGAGAGTAAGGCCTCTCCAGTAGAATTTGGGTGGGACTTAACGGAGGTGGGGCTGAGAGGAGACGGGACTGAGAGGAGGTGGGACCGAGAGGAGGTGGGACCAAGAGCAGGGGAACCAAGAGGAGGTGGGGCTGAGAGGAGGGCCTCCCCGATAGGAACAACAGGAGGGCCTCCCTGGTAGGACTGATAGTAAGGCCTCCCCAGTAGAACTTAGGTGGGACTGAGAGGAGGTGGGGCCGGGAGCGTGATTGCAACTTTTTAACTGTGTCGTGTGATAATTCCTTAAATATAGTTGAATCTGTCAGTGGCATCAGCCCCACAGCAAGTCAGGAAACAGATCGATCACAGCCACCTTAGGCTATAAACTACTTTATTTTACAGCTATATACATTAGAAGCTACTTAACACTCAGCACATTGTAAACTTGCTTCTTTACCATCCGATTGTAACATTGCGAACACACGAACACTGTTATCAGTACTAGTCCACACCTCCTGCATTCCAGAGTGACATATAACGTATGATGCACGACAATGCGTCCATTTGTTCTATACACTTGATTTATGACCTCTCTAGGAATGCTGTTACCTCCATGGTACAGTTAATTCTTCCCACACAGGAATACACTCGGCACATAGCTACTGCATTTTAAACATACATACTAGGCTTGGGTAACAACGGAAAAATTTGTTTCTAAACTCGTTTCGTTTTTAGGGGTCCATCGCGTTTCATTTTTTTTAAAGAATTCCGAAATTTTCCTTTTAAAAATTTTGAAATTTACGAAATTTCGTATAGTTATGAATTGATTCGTTAATGGCGGACGCGATTGCGCAATAAGCTAAAAAAAACCTCCAAATGGGACAGGGGGAACTGTCCCTTCTGATGCTTCCCTCTCCCTATAAAACTTGCACCAGACATGCGAAAATAATTACAAAATAATTACGAAATAATTACAAAATAATTATGAAATAATTACGAAATAAATTGAAAAAATTGTTTCGAATCTAATTTACTCCTCACACTATTCCTGCATGGCTCAATATTGGATCATAAGATAATTTAAATACGAATTAATAACGAATTACAAAATTAACGAACGAAACCGCCCAAGCCTAATACATACATACTTCGAAATCTACATTACATATTGCAAACACCTCCAATAGAATCTCCTTCTCTGGAGGTTTGTAAAGTCTTCCTGGCATAAGAAAAACCCTACGAAATGTGTGCAATATAGGAAGAGAAGTAAGGAGTGCAATACTCTACCAAATCTGATCTAATTTTGGAAGCTAAACGAGATCTGCCATTGTTAGTACTTGGATAGGAAACCACCAGAGGATCCCAGATGCCGTAGGCTCTATTTCAGAAGAAGGACCTGGCAAAAATCTTCCTTGGCTAAGAAAACTACAAAATTCATGTGTCGCCATTCGTCTGTAGGTTAACTTGAAGGCAGATATAAACACTTGTGTACACTGCATACCACATCGGCACATCTGGAGGCCAAATAGGACATTCAGACTCTTGGGAAGGCAATAACAACAGAGATGTTATCCTATCCAGAACAAACATTGCTCTCTTTAACAGTGTCGTATGATAATACCCTAAATATGGTGGATGCTCCTTCTCTGGAGGATTTTTAGTCTTCCTGGTCTAAGAAAACCCTACGAAGTATATGGGTTGCCTGTAGCATTTTTTTTTCCATGTTAGGAGTGACCAGGGGCGGCTCGTCCATTACGCGAAGTAAGCGGTCGCAGAATTTTTTTTTTGCCAGGGGCGCAGAGGCGCCTCTGTAAATGCCCCTCGACCGCCACTTGAGGAGCGCCCCCTCAGCTCACAACAGCCCTAGCAGTCCGGGGGGAGCCTCGGCTTTCTTGCCTCACTGCCGGGGGATCCTCTTCCCAAAGGGGCCGGGCCCTTGAGCCTCGCCTAGCCCCTCTCGTTCCTGCTCCACCCAGCCACCGGGTGCGCGAGCAGAGCCGGCGCTCAATCATTCTTTGCGTTCGATCCTTTCCCCATGACCGGCTCCCTTTCCCGATCCCCTGGCGCTCCACCCGCCTCCTCTCCTCTCCCCAATCCACAGGTGGGCCAAGGGGCAGAGCCGCTGTGCCTGGCCCGCTTCAGGTCCAGAGGCATGTCTGAAGACCCCAGCGTGTGCACCAAAAGTCGCCTCTTCTCCTGACTTTCTCTTCAGCCATTGGGACCAGAGAGAGAGAGAGAGAGAGCCCCTCCGGCTGGAGGTATCTCCCACCTCCGCTCCCTCCTTTGTTTTTGCGCCTACCTTCAGGAAAGGTGGGCATCTCCACCTCTCTCTCTCTCTCTCTCTCTCTCTTGGTCCCAATGGCTGAGGAGAAAGTCAGGAGAAGAGGTGACTTTTGGTGCACACGCCGGGGTCTTCAGGCACGCCTCCGGACCCAAAGTGGGCCAGGCAAGTGAGCAAGTGCGGCAAGTGTAGTTACTGGGATGTATAGTTCACTTACAATCAAAGAGCATTCTGAACTCCACCAATGATGGAATTGAACCAAATATGGCACACAGAACTCCCATGACGAACAGAAAATATATATCAATGATTGGTTGGGGGGGGGCAAAATCCTGTTTGCTTACCGTTGAAAATTACCTAGGGCCACCTCTGGGAGTGACTAAAGAAACTTCAAGTCACTTCTGGTGTGAGAGAATTGGCCGTCTGCAAGGACGTTGCCCAGGGGACGCCCAGATGTGTTACCTGTCAGTGTGTATTCTCATGTATGATGTATGTTTAAATGAAATTTTATGAAATAGGATTGTGATTGTAATAGACTGTAATAGAATTGTATTGCCAGGATGTATGTTTACACAGTAGAGTTAAAAACAGCAAAGCAGCAACTAGCTATGAGAATGTGACCCTGTGACCCTGAGTTCTTGGTGTGTGAAACACTAGGGAGTGCCAGAGAGATAACTCCTTGCCAGCTGCAGTTTGCTTGTGTGCCTATTAGGCTTGGGCGGTTTTGTTCATTAATTTCATAATTCGTTATTAATTTGTATTTAAGTTAGCTTACGATCCAATATTGAGCCATGCAGGAATTGTGTGAGGAGTAATAAAGATTCGAAACAATTTTTTCAATTATTTCGTAATTATTTCGTAATTATTTCGTAATTATTTCGTAATTATTTTCGCATGTCTGGTGCAAGTTTTATAGTTGTTGTTTGTTTTATCACACCAACAGTCAACAACAGAGGGAGAGGGAAGCTTCAGAAGTTCCTCCTGTTCCATTTGGAGGTTTTTTTTAGCATATTGCGCAATCTCGTCCGCCATTAACGAATCGATTCGTAATTTTACGAAATTTTGTAAATTTCAAAAAAATTTAAAGGAAAATTTCGGAATTATTAAAAAAAACGAAACGCAAGGGCCCCCTAAAAACAAAACGAGTTTAGAACCAAATTTTTCCGTGGTTACCCAAGCCTAAAAACTGCCTCTGAGTCTTCCTTGGGTAAGAAAACCATACGGAATTCTCAGGGTGCACAAAATGGCACAGAATCCACTTTGTTTCCCTTCTGTTTTTGATTCTTCCCGAAATAGAATTGGAACTGGATCACAAATTACGGATCAGAATGCCTGCCTTCCTAAGATCCTGGAATCTTCCTGAAAACAGAATTTGGGGGGGGGGGGTGCACATGAAATTTGGAATGAAACAGAATGAAAACAGAGTGGATCAGGTCCCACCAAAGAATCTGCTCTGTTTCCGTTCTGTTTTCAGGAAGATTCTTCCTGAAATGGGAACAGAATTCTGGATCCCAAATTATGAATCCGAACCACTCCCCTCCTAAGCTCCTAGAATCTTCCTGAAAATGGAACGGGGAGGCACATGAATTTTGGAACAAAAACAGAATGAAAGCAGAGTGGATTATATGTGTGAAACGGCACAGAATCTGCTCTGTTTCCATTCTGTTTTTAGGAAGATTCTTCCTGAAACAGAATTGGAACTCTGGATCCCAAATTACGAATCCGAACAGCTCCCCTCCTAAGGTACTAGAATCTTCCTGAAAATGGAATGGGAGTACATGAAATTTGGAATGTAAACAGAATGGATTGGATGCGTGAAACGGCACAGAATCTGCTCTGTTTCCATTCTGATTTCGGGAAGGTCCTTCCTGAAATGGAAATGGAACTCTGGATCCCAATTTATGAATCTGAATGGTTCCCCTCCTAATATCCTGAAATCATCCTGAAAACGGAATGGGGTGCACATGAATTTCGGAACAAAAACAGAATGAAAGCAGAGTGGGTTGGGAGCGTGAAACGGCACAGAATCGGCTCTGTTTCCATTCTGATTTCTGGAAGGTCCTTCCTGAAATGGAAATGGAACTCTGGATCCCAATTTATGAATCTGAATGGTTCCCCTCCTAATGTCCTGAAATCTTCCTGAAAACGGAATGGGGGGCACATGAATTTCGGAACAAAAACAGGATGAAAACAGAGTGGATTGGATGCGTGAAACAGCACAGAATCTGCTCTGTTTCCATTCTGTTTTCAGGGAGATTCTTCCTGAAACAGAAATGGAACTCTGGATCCCTAATTACGAATCAGAACGTCTCCCCTCCTAAGGTACTAGAATCTTCCTGAAAACGGAACGGGGGGGGGGGCACAGGAAATTTGGAATGAAAACAGAATGAAATAGAGTGGATTGGGTGCGTGAAACGGTACAGAATCTGCTCTGTTTCCATTCTGATTTTGGGAAGGTCCTTCCTGAAATGGAAATGGAACTCTGGATCCCAAATTATGAATCTGAATGGTTCCCCTCCTAATGTCCTGAAATCTTCCTGAAAACGGAATGGGGGCACATGAATTTCGGAACAAAAACAGAATGAAAGCAGAGTGGATTGGGTGCGTGAAACAGCACAGAATCTGCTTTGTTTCCATTCTGTTTTCAGGGAGATTCTTCCTGAAACAGAAATGGAACTCTGGATCCCAAATTACGAATCCGAACATCTCCCCTCCTAAGCTCCTAGAATCTTCCAGAAAATGGAATGGGAGCACATGAAATTTGGAATGTAAACAGAGCGGATTGGATGGGTGAAACGGCACAGAATCTGCTCTGTTTCCATTATGTTTTCAGGGCGATTCTTCCTGAAACAGAAATGGAACTCTGGATCCTGAATTACAAATCAGAACGTCTCCCCTCCTAAGGTACGAGAATCTTCCTGAAAATGGAACGGGGGGCACATGAAATCTGGAATGAAAACAGAGTGGATTGGATGCGTGAAACGGCACAGAATCTGCTCTGTTTCCATTCTGTTTTCAGGAAGATTCTTCCTGAAACTGAAATGGAACTCTGGATCCCAAATTACGAATCCGAACAGCTCCCCTCCTGAGCTCCTAGAACCTTCCAGAATATGGAATGGGAGCACATGAAATTTGGAATGTAAACATAGTGGATTGGATGCGTGAAACGGTACAGAATCTGCTCTGTTTCCGTTCTGTTTCGGGGATATTCTTCCTGAGATGGAAATGGAACTCTGGATCCCAAATTATGAATCTGAATGGTTCCCCTCCTAATGTCCTGAAATCTTCCTGAAAACGGAATGGGGGGCACATGAATTTTGGAACAAAAACAGAATGAAAGCAGAGTGGATTGGGTGAGTGAAACGGCACAGAATCTGCTCTGTTTCCATTCTGTTTTCAGGGAGATTCTTCCTGAAACAGAAATGGAACTCTGGATCCCAAATTACGAATCCGAACAGCTCCCCTCCTAAGGTACTAGAATCTTCCTGAAAATGGAATGGGAGTACATGAAATTTGGAATGTAAACAGAGTGGATTGGATGCGTGAAAAGGCACAGAATCTGCTCTGTTTCCATTCTGTTTTCAGGAAGATTCTTTGTGAAACAGAAATGGAACTCTGAATCCTGAATTATGAATCAGAACGTCTCCCCTCCTAAGGTACTAGAATCTTCCTGAAAACGGAACAGGGACACATGAATTTCAGAACAAAAACAGAATGAAAGCAGAATGGATTGGATGCATGAAACGGTACAGAATCGGCTCTGTTTTCATTCTGATTTTGGGAAGGTCCTTCCTGAAATGGAAATGGAACTCTGGATCCCAATTTATGAATCTGAATGGTTCCCCTCCTAATGTCCTGAAATCTTCCTGAAAACGGAATGGGGGCACATGAATTTTGGAACAAAAACAGAATGAAAGCAGAGTGGATTGGGTGCGTGAAATAGCACAGAATCTGCTCTGTTTCCATTCTGTTTTCAGGGAGATTCTTCCTGAAACAGAAATGGAACTCTGGATCCCTAATTACGAATCAGAACGTCTCCCCTCCTAAGGTACGAGAATCTTCCTGAAAACGGAACGGGGAGGCACATGAAATCTGGAATGAAAACAGAATGAAAACAGAGTGGATTGGATGCGTGAAACAGCACAGAATCTGCTCTGTTTCCATTCTGTTTTCAGGGAGATTCTTCCTGAAACAGAAATGGAACTCTGGATCCCAAATTACGAATCCGAACAGCTCCCCTCCTAAGGTACTAGAATCTTCCTGAAAATGGAATGGGAGCACATGAAATTTGGAATGTAAACAGAGTGGATTGGATGCGTGAAACGGCACAGAATCTGCTCTGTTTCCATTCTGTTTTCGGGAAGGTCCTTCCTGAAATGGAAATGGAACTCTGGATCCCAAATTATGAATCTGAATGGTTCCCCTCCTAATGTCCTGAAATCTTCCTGAAAACGGAACGGGGGGCACATGAATTTTGGAACAAAAACAGAATGAAAGCAGAGTGGATTGGGTGAGTGAAATGGCACAGAATCTGCTCTGTTTCCATTCTGTTTTCAGGGAGATTCTTCCTGAATCAGAAATGGAACTCTGGATCCTGAATTACGAATCAGAACGTCTCCCCTCCTAAGGTACTGGAATCTTCCTGAAGATGGAACGGGGGCACATGAAATTTGGAATGAAAACAGAATGAAAACAGAGTGGATTGGATGCGTGAAACAGCACAGAATCTGCTCTGTTTCCGTTCTGTTTCGGGAATATTCTTCCTGAAACGGAAACAGACCTCTGGATCCCGAATTACGAATCCAAACGGCTCCCTTCCTAATCTCCTGGAATCTTCCTGAAAACAGAACAAGGGACACACAAAATTCAGAATGGAAACAGAATGGATTTGTACACCCCTACAAATTTAATGGGTCCCCATCCATCCATAGGTTAACTTGAAGGCAGATATAAAGACCCGCGCACACCGCGTACAACGTCGGCACATCTAGAGGCCAAATGGGACATTCGGACTCTTGGGAAGGCAGGGAATCAGTAACAGCAGAGATATGCTATCCTATCCAGTCCAAACAGAGTTCGCCGTCGTCGCTCTCTCCCCGGCGCATCGATCGCTTGGCATATGGCCAGTGGCTTCCCCGCCAGCGATGTGCTGCTGGCACGGTGCCAGAGTCCCCCCTTGGCTCCGTCCACCTTTGGAGTTCGTTCGTTCGTTCGTTCGGCAGCCGTTTTCCGTAATCCTGTGTTGTCTTTGGCAGGAAGTTTCAACAGCCAAGACAACAACAACAGCAACAAAAAAGAGCCCAAAGTCGATAGGAACAAAGTTATCTCCTTAATCCATCACCCCAAAGTATGGCTGAGCTCCAAGCTTGGTGGCGGACGGAAGGCGTTTTCCCAGAGAGAGAGAGAAAGGACGTGGGATCCGGGAAGGTTTGTGCGACTGTACAAACGGCGATAAGGAGACGGCAGCTGTTCGGAGAGCCCTGCTGTGTGCTGGCCTGGGGCTCCGTGTGTACAGCAGCTGGCTCGCTGGGCTCCTCGCAGGAGGCTTTGTTTGCTTCTCGTTCCTCCTCAAACGCTCTTTCGAGGAGCCAAGCTTTGCCTCGGCAAATAGCAATTGTTGATATTTGGAGCGGGGAAATGGGGAGAACGGCCCAAGGTTACCTCCGCCAAAGTCATGCAGGAGAGAATGCGGGTTGGTTTATTTGGCCAAGTTTGGGGACGGGGAGATAACGCGCCCTTGAATCATATAAGGAGAGGTGAAAATGTCATTCGGTTCCATTACTAAGGAGGAAGTTCCTGGTTTGGAAGTGTCATTCCTATTCAAACGTAGTTGGTATACTCCAGAAACTTGGTTGTTTTTGTGGCTGCCATAAACGTATTTTATCGTATTTATCGTGTCAGAATAATAATAATAATAATAATAATAATAATAATCTATATATATAAAAATGCTCATGTCGTAATGAGTGGCTTAAAAACTAGGGCTGGGCGGTTTCGTTCGTTAATTTCGTAATTCGTTAATAATTCGTATTTAAAGTAGCTTACGATCCGATATTGAACCATTCAGGAGCAACTAAAAATCGAAACGAATTTTTAACATTTATTTCGTATTGTTTCGTAATTGTTTCAAAATTGTTTCGTAATTTCCGAAATTTCATAAATATCGAACTTTTTTAAAGAAAAATTTCGGAATTCTTTTAAAAAACGAAACACAAAAAAAACCCCTAAAAACAAATTTTTCCGTGGTTGCCCAGCCCTATTAAAAACAAAAGAACCAATGAGCGAAATCACACCAAATTTGGCAACAAAATGTCTCACTACACATGGAGTGACCATCAATCAAAAAATTATCATTTTGTCATTTGGGAGTTGTCATTGCTGGGATTTATAGTTTACCTACCATCAAAGAGCACTCTGAACTCCACCAATAATGGAATTGGGCCTAACTTGGCACACAGAACTCACATGAACAACAGAAAATATTGGAAGGGTTTGGTGGGCATTGACCTTGTATTTGGGAGATGTAGTTCACCTACATCCGGAGAGCTCTGTGGACTCAAACAGTGATTGATCTGGACCAAACTTGGCACAATCACTCAATACTGCCAAATATGAACACAGGTAGAGTTTGGGGGAAATAGACCTTGACATTTGGGAGTTGTAGTTGCTGGGATTTATAGTTCACCTACAATCAAAGAGCATTCTGAACTCCACCAATGATGGAATTCAACCAAACATGGCATACAGGACTTCCATGACCAACAGAACACACTGGAAGGGTTTGGTGGGCATTGACCTTGAGTTTGGGAATTATAGTTCACCCACATCCAGAGAGCACTGTGGACTCAAACAATGATGGATCTGGACCAAACTTGGCACGGATATTCCATATGCCCAAATATGAACACAGATGGAGTTTAAGGGAAATAGACCTTGACATTTGGGAGTTGTAGTTGCTGGGATTTATAGTTCACCTACAATCAAAGAGCATTCTGAACTCCACCAATGATGGAATTCAACCAAACATGGCATACAGGACTTCCATGACCAACAGAACACACTAGAAGGGTTTGGTGGGCATTGACCTTGAGTTTGGGAGTTGTAGTTTGTGGGATGAACAGAACTCAAAACCACTGGACGAATTGACACCAAATTTGGACACAAGACACCTAACAACCCTATGTATGTCCTTCGCTCCCATTTTGTCATTTGGGAGTTGTAGTTGCTGGAATTTAATCGAAGTGCATTCTGAACTCCTCCAACGATGGAATTGAAACAAACTCAGCACACAGGACTCCCATGACCAACAGAAAACACTAGAAGGGTTTGGTGGGCATTGACCTTGAGTTTGGGAGTTGTTGTTCACCTACATCCAGAGAGCACTGTGGACTCAAACAATGATGGATCTGACCAAACTTGGCACGAATATTCCATATGCCCAAATAACACAGATGGAGTTTAAGGGAAATAGACCTTGACATTTGGGAGTTGTAGTTGCTGGGATTTATAGTTCACCTACAATCAAAGAGCATTCTGAACTCCACCAATGATGGAAGCACACAGGGCTCTCATGACCAACAGAAAAAACTGGAAAGGTTTGGTGGACATTGACCTTGAGTTTGGGAGTTATAGTTCACCTACATCCAGAGAGCTCTATGGACTCAAACAGTGATTGATCTGGACCAAACTTGGCACAATCACTCAATACTGCCAAATATGAACACAGGTAGAGTTTGGGGAAAATAGACCTTGACATTTGGGAGTTGTAGTCACTGGGATTCACAGTTCACCTACAATCAAAGAGCATTCTGAACTCCACCAATGATGGAATTGAACCAAACATGGCACACAGGACTCCCATGACCAACAGAAAACACTAGAAGGGTTTGGTGGGCATTGACCTTGAGTTTGGGAGTTGTTGTTCACCTACATCCAGAGAGCACTGTGGACTCAAACAATGATGGATCTGGACCAAACTTGGCACGAATATTCCATATGCCCAAATATGAACACAGATGGAGTTTGGGACAAATAGACCTTGACATTTGGGAGTTGTAGTTGCTGGGATTTATAGTTCACTTACAATCAAAGAGCATTCTGAACTCCACCAATGATGGAATTGAACTAAACTTGGCACACAGAACTCCCATGACCAACAGAAAATACTTAAGGCCATCCAATCCAACTCCCTTCATCAGGGCAAGAAAACGTTTATAAAGCTATTGTCATCCCAACCCTGCTATACGCCTGCAAGATGTGGACTGTCTACAGACATCAACATTGACACTGAAATACAACACCGCCTGAGCTCCGCAAGTACAGCATTTTTCCAAATGAAGCAGAGAGTGTTTGAGGACCTGGACATCGGTAAGGATACCAACGTGCTTGTTTATAAAGCTATTGTCATCCCAACCCTGCTATACGCCTGCGAGACGTGGACTGTCTACAGACGTCAACATTGACACTGAAACACAACACCGCCTGAGCTCTGTGAGTGCAGCATTTTTCCGAACGAAGCAGAGAGTGTTTGAGGATCTGGACATCAGTAAGTATACCAAGGTATACCAAAGCTATTGTCATCCCAACCCTGCTAAATACCTGCAAGATGTGGACTGTCTACAGACGTCAACATTGACACTGAAACACAACACTGCCTGAGCTCTGTGAGTGCAGCATTTTTCCGAACGAAGCAGAGAGTGTTTGAGGACCTGGACATCGGTAAGGATACCAAGGTGCTTGTTTATAAAGCTATTGTCATCCCAACCCTGCTATACGCCTGCAAGATGTGGACTGTCTACAGATGTCAACACTGACACTGAAATACAACACCGCCTGAGCTCTGTGAGTGCAGCATTTTTCCGAATGAAGCAGAGAGTGTTTGAGGACCGGGACATCAGTAAGTATACCAAGGTATACCAAAGCTATTGTCATCCCAACCCTGCTAAATGCCTGCAAGATGTGGACTGTCTACAGACGTCAACATTGACACTGAAATACAACACCGCCTGAGCTCTGCGAGTGCAGCATTTTTCCGAATGAAGCAGAGAGTGTTTGAGGACCGGGACATCAGTAAGTATACCAAGGTATACCAAAGCTATTGTCATCCCAACCCTGCTAAATGCCTGCAAGATGTGGACTGTCTACAGACGTCAACATTGACACTGAAATACAACACCGCCTGAGCTCTGCGAGTGCAGCATTTTTCCGAACGAAGCAGAGAGTGTTTGAGGACCGGGACATCCATAAGGAGACCAAGGGGTTTGTTTATAAAGCTATTGTCATCCCAACCCTGCTATATGCCTGCGAGACGTGGACTGTCTACAGACGTCAGGTTTACAGGGATTGAGGAATCTTGTTTAGATACAGTTCTTAGTCTAAGTTTTGTAGATTTTGGCTTTACTGTCAGTGCAGGACTTTGTTTATTGCAGCCTCAAGAATACTATGTTTTGGAATGACTTTTGAAGCGTACACTTTGGTTTTGGACTTTTACGTATACCTTGGAAATAATTTTGCACTCTTTAACTTGGAATGTATTGTCACAGTGTGAAACCTCTGTTTCACACTGATGGTTTCCCTTGACTCCATGGTGCTGAACAATTTCAGACCGATCTCCAACCTCCCTTTCTTGGGTAAGGTGTTGGAGCGGGTGGTTGCCTCCCAGCTCCAGGGCTTTTTAGATGACATCAACTACCTAGATCAGTCACAGTCTGGTTTCAGGCCTGGTCACGGCACCGAGACAGCCTTGGTCGCCTTGGTGGATGACCTCCGTAGAGAGCTGGACAGGGGGAGTGTGACTCTGTTGGTTCTCTTGGACATCTCAGCGGCTTTCAATACCATCGATGATGGTATCCTTCTGGGACGACTCTCCGGGATGGGTCTCAGGGGCACGGTTATGTCGTGGCTCCGGTCCTTCCTGGAGGGTCGATCCCAGATGGTGAAGCTGGGAGACGCCTGCTCGGACCCCTGGCCTTTGACCTGTGGGGTCCCGCAAGGCTCTATTCTGTCTCCCATGCTTTTTAACATCTACATGAAACTGCTGGGAGAGGTCATCCGGAGTTTTGGAGTTGGGTGCCATCTCTATGCAGATGACACACAGCTCTACTACTCCTTTCCATCTAACTCCAAGGAGGCCTCTCGGGTGCTGGATGAGTGCCTGGCCGCTGTGTCTATCTGGATGAGGAGGAACAAGCTGAAGATCAATCCCGACAAGACAGAGGTCCTCCTGGTCGATCGTAAACCTGACCGGAGTATAGGGTGGCAACCTGTGCTGGACGGGGTTACACTCCCCCTGAAGCCACAGGTCCGCAGTTTGGGAGTCCTCTTGGATTCTGCCTTGACAGAGCAGTACGTGTGAAAAAGACCTTGGAGTCCTCGTGGACAAGTTAAACATGAGCCAACAATGTGATGTGGCAGCAAAAAAAGCCAATGGGATTTTGGCCTGCATCAATAGGAGCATAGTGTCTAGATCTAGGAAGTCATGCTCCCCATGCTCTCTTCTGCCTTGGTTAGACCACACCTGGAATATTGTGTCCAATTCTGGGCACCACAATTCAAGAGAGATATTGACAAGCTGGAATGTGTCCAGAGGCGGGCGACTAAAATGATCAAGGGTCTGGAGAACAAGCCCTATGAGGAGCGGCTTAAGGAACTGGGCATGTTGAGCCTGAAGAAGAGAAGGCTGAGAGGAGATATGATAGCCATGTATAAATATGTGAGAGGAAGCCACAGGGAGGAGGGAGCAAGCTTGTTTTCTGCTTCCTTGGAGACTAGGACGCAAACAATGGCTTCAAACTACAAGAAAGGAGATTCCATCTGAACATTAGGAAGAACTTCCTGACGGTGAGAGCTGTTCAGCAGTGGAACTCTCTGCCCAGAGTGTGGTGGAGGCTCCTTCTTTGGAAGCTTTTAAACAGAGGCTGGATGGCCATCTGTCAGGGGTGATTTGAATGCAATATTCTAGCTTCTTGGCAGAATGGGGTTGGACTGGATGGCCCATGAGGTCTCTTCCAACTCTTTGATTCTATGATTCTAGGGGGGAAAAGCACTCTGTTGGCTGTTGTATTGGATCACACGTCAGACCCTTCCCAAGTGTCTAGGACTGTGTGATGTATCAGCGAATAATGTGTGCAGATCCCAGTAAGATGGTCTTTTGCAGCTGATAGGTAGTGATTTGGTCAGCGCTGATTGTGTATTATTATTATTGTTGTTGTTGTTATTATTATTATTTGTAGTAGCATCATATACACAAAAGATTCAAAGTATTTATGTATGTTTAATCTGCTGTTATCAGTACTAGTCCACACCTCCTGCATTCCAGAGTGACGTATGACGTCACTACCCCAGAGTGTGGTGGAGGCTCCTTCTTTGGAAGCTTTTAAACAGGGGCTGGATGGCCATCTGTCAGGGGTGATTTGAATGCAATATTCCTGCTTCTTGGCAGAATGGGGTTGGACTGGATGGCCCATGAGGTCTCTTCCAACTCTTGGATTCTATGATTCTATGATTCTATTGAACTATGCAGCTCATACTTCAAATGTAGTTGGTATACTCCAGAAACTTGGTTGTTTTTGTGGCTGCCATAAACTTATTTTATCGTATTTATCGTGCAGGACTTTGTTTATTGCAGCCTCAAGAATACTATGTTTTGGAATGACTTTTGAAGCGTACACTTTGGCTTTAGCCTTTTACGTATACCTTGGAAATAATTTTGCACTCCTTAACTTGGAATGTATTGTCACATCAGTTAATGAAAACCCAGTCAAGAAGGAGACTCACCCATCTGCGTTGCTTACCTCGGCATGAATCCTTCAGTTCCTCGTATCCGGCGCTGCAGACACACTTCCCAATGGGCACCAGCCATTCTCCTTCTGCACTGCAGTACATTTTGGGGGTGTCCCTCTCCTCTGCGTTCCTGACGCACTCACCACGGACCTCCACAAGAGATGAGGAGTCGGCTCCAGTGATGGCCTCAGAAAATGAGGCCAGATTCCTCACCATGGCCGGGCACTTCTTATAGTAAACACGGACAGAGACGACGGCAATGCATGCACCAATATCTTGGAAGGCCAAGTAGAAGCCTCGCTTGGTCAGTGGCCCGACGCCCCGCACCTCAGTGTTGAGCTTGAGCCGCCGGACACCTAGGTCCACGTTGGTGAAGCTCTCGTCAGCCGCGATGGTGTCAATCTTCACAAACTGGCTCTCGCGGGGAGCGCTGCCCAAGTCCCGGTCAGTCTGGAGGTAGTAGAGGTTGAAAGTCTCCTTACAGGTGCCCAGCACCCCGGGCATGCTATTGCAGTCCCGCAAGGTAAAGCGGATCTCTGCGTAAACCCGGTGCGCCCCGTGCCGCTGCACCCAACTCGTCCGCAGCCAGTTGTTTTGGTTTGGAGACATGACGTTACACACTTGGTAGGTGTGGATCGGGTTGAAAAACTCGTCCATTTCATTGATGGAGTCCCACTGGGAGGAAACAGCAGGGGGAAAGAGTTAGAGCCACAAAATTGGACAGACACCACTTCTAGATTATTTACACCTATGTATTTATTCTATATACACATAGTTGTTTGGGTATGGATTTTCCAATGCAATTCATTAAAATCGTTAGCTTCATGATTTTATAATATCTAATATAATAATATAATAATGTAAATCTGAACTGCTTAATGTAACCACATGCTTTTTAAGTCAATACTCTGAAACAGCTCTGAAGCTTTATTCCTGAATTGTTCCAGTTCTCTCAAATAAACTTTATTGTTTTGCTGTTCACAACATCTGCCTCACGTGTGCCTCTGTGGGTGAAATTTTAAGAGCAGTTTCCTACAGCAAACAGGAGACTAATGGTGACAGCGTGGATTTTAAAGAACAATCTTTAGTATTACCTCAGAAGCACAAGCCTGAGGGCTAAATCCAACACACTCTTGCCTAAGAATACTTCCAGTAATTATTTAAACAAAGTAAGCATTGAGTCATGAGGCTATATGTAAACTGAAGACAATAATGAAGATGGAGCGCCACTCTCAAAACAATCTTCATGGAAAAAATCCAAATCAAGTCCAGTGAAAATGGAGCACTGCTTCTCAAAATAAGTCTTCAAAGGAAAAGTCCAAATGGCATTCAACAGGGGTGCCCGGGTATTTTTGTACCCTGTTTCGGGGAAAGCAATCCCCTTTTCCTTTGAAGACTTATTTTGAGAAGCAGTGCTCCATTTTCACTGGACTTGAGTTGGATTTTTTCCATGAAGATTGTTTTGAGAGTGGCGCTCCATCTTCATTATTGTCTTCAGTTTACATATAGCCTCATGACTCAATGCTTACTTTGTTTATATGACTTTTCTTATTGAATGTATCCCTGAAGCCTATATACAGTGGAATCCTTATCCAGACCTAGAACTGTTACGTTTGAGAGCGGCTGCTCCTTTTGATTTTGCTGTGTACCACTGAATTGAGCTATGTACTGTTGATTTTGGTAAATGGAATACTATATGCTCTTTTGATAATACACGTTGACATTACGCGTAGATTGTTTTGTGTTTGTGCCTTTTCCCTATCCCCAAAGAAGGTATTAAGTAGTTTTGCCTTTTCCCTATCCCCTGTCAGCATTGCCCCATCTTCTCCTCGAAGAGGCCCTATCGCCTCCTTGTTCTTCCTTTTTCTACTGACATAAGAAAAGAAGCCCTTTTTATTGTTTTTAATGTCCCTGGCAAGCCTGAGCTCGTTTTGTGCTTTAGCCTTGCGGACCTTTTCCCTACAGGTGTTGGCTATTTGTTTGAATTCTTCTTTGGTGATTTCTCCCTTTTTCCACTTCTTGTGCATGTCTCTTTTGTGTCTTAGCACAGTTAGAAGTTCTCTGAGCTGCTAGTTCCTTCAACTTGTTATATTTTGGTGGGATTTTATTTTCAAATAAATCCTCTGTTATATATGGCCATGTCCTAGCAGCAGTTGCTTCTATAGGACAAAATGCTGCTAGAACATGGCCATAGAGTCTGGAAAGCACAAAACAACACCCCAGACCCGTATCGTCTTGTTCCTCATTCCCACAGTCTGTTTCAAGTTCATGCCAAGGATCTTCAGCCCTGCTCTGACTTGGCACTGGCCTCGTTTCACATTCTGGGGATGGCTTGCTCTTCATTACCGACAAACACAATCCTTTCACAGCTGCATGAGATTGTGAAGTCAGAGGAAGGAGGGAGGAGATCTCCGTGCGCCTTGCATGCAAGAGCGGCCCTGCAAATAAGAGGAAAGTGCTGGGAAGAGCACTTTGAGGCCAAGGGCTGTGCCAAATGTTCTCCAGAGAGGTTTTTCTGCTTGTTTATAAAGGCAAAAAAAGGCAGGACGAGAGACCCAGAAACGAGCGGCTTTCACGATAGACCACAAAGTTCAGAAAAAGTGGAAAGGGCAGATCAGACTATTAAAACTATGTTTAGCAAATTGGTAAAGGAAAATGGGAAAGATTGGGTAGATAAGTTATTATTATTATTATTATTATTATTATTATTATTATTATTATTACTAGCTGTACCCTGCCACGCGTTGCTGTGGCCTATAGTAAGACTTTTCGAAGTAGAGGTAGATATCTGGACTATTATGAAAGAGAGGTACCTACCTATTCCTTCCCCCTTTTTCTTCCCCTTCCCCTTCCCCTTTCTCTCCTTTCTTCCTTTTCTACCTCTTTCTTTCTTTCATTCCTTCTTTCACTCTTTGGTTTCATCCTTCCTTCTCTCTTTCCTTCATTTTCTCCCCCTTTCGCCACTTCTTCCTGGGTCTCCTTTCTCCCCTCCCTGTTTCCTCCCTTCTTTCACTTTTTATGCTCTTTTCTCCTTCCTTCCTTCCTTCCTTACCTCTTTCCTGCCTTCCTTTCCCTTTTTCTTTCCTTTCTACTTTCTCTTCTTCCTTCCTTCGGTACCTCTTTCTTTCCTTCCTTCTCTCCTTCCTTCTTTCGCTCTCTCCTCTCTTTCCTTCCTTCTCACTTTCCCTTCTTCATTCCTTCCCTTTTTTCCTCCCTCCTTCCTGTTGCTGTGTTGATGTGGAGATTGTCTGGTTTGCCTACTCTGGAACATGCAACATATAATTGTCCTTATTTAGGGGTCCTTTTAAAAAAATCTATGGTACTATATCTGACGTAAACGTGTGTGTGTGTGTATGTATGTGTGTGAATCATATATATTTATCTATATCTATGGCTGGATGGCTCTTTGTCAGGAGGGCTTTATGTTTTCTTACCCTGGTGAAGGGAGTTTGACTTGATGGCCTCAAGGCAGCATTTCTCAACCTTGGGTTTGGGACCCCTGTGGGGGGGGGGTTGTGAGGGTGTGTCAGAAGGGTCACCAAAACCACCGGAAAACACAGTATTTTCTGTTGGTCATGGGGTTCTGTTGGGAAGTTTGGCCCTATTCTGTCGTTGGGGTTCAGAATGCTCTTTGATTGTAGGTGAACTATAAATCCCAGACTACAACTCCCAAATGTCAAGGTCTATTTCCCCCAAACTCCATCTGTGTTCATATTTGGGCATATGGAATATTTGTGCCAAGATTGGTCCAGATCCATCATTGTTTGAGTCCATAGTCTCTGGATGTAGGTGAACGACAACTCCCAAACTCAAGGTAAATGCTCACCAAACCCTTCTAGTGTTTTCTTTTGGTCACGGGAGTCCTGTATGCCCCGGTTGGTTCAATTCTATCATGCTATTATTATTAGCAGAGTTCGAATGGCCATCTGTTGGGAGAGCTTGGATGGTGATCTCGCCCAATTCTATTATTATTATTATTATTATTATTATTATTATTATTATTATTAGCAGAGTTCAAATGGCCGTCTGTTGGGAGAGCTTGGATGGTGATCTCTCCCAATTCTATTATTATTATTATTATTATTAGCAGAGTTCGAATGGCCATCTGTTGGGAGAGCTTGGATGGTGTCTTCCTGCCTGGCAGAAGGACTAGATGGAACTTTTGATCTCTCTCAATTCTATTATTATTATTATTATTATTATTATTATTAGCAGAGTTCGAATGGCCATCTGTTGGGAGAGCTTGGATGGTGATCTCTCCCAATTCTATTATTATTATTATTATTAGCAGAGTTCGAATGGCCATCTGTTGGGAGAGCTTGGATGGTGATCTCTCCCAATTCTATTATTATTATTATTATTATTATTATTATTATTATTATTATTAGCAGAGTTCGAATGGCCATCTGCTGGGAGAGCTTGGATGGTGATCTCTCCCAATTCTATTATTATTATTATTATTATTATTATTATTATTAGCAGAGTTCGAATGGCCATCTGCTGGGAGAGCTTGGATGGTGATCTCTCCCAATTCTATTATTATTATTATTATTATTATTATTATTAGCAGAGTTCGAATGGCCGTCTGTTGGGAGAGCTTGGATAGTGATCTCTCCCAATTCTATTATTATTATTATTATTATTATTATTATTATTATTAGCAGAGTTCGAATGGCCGTCTGTTGGGAGAGCTTGGATGGTGATCTCTCCCAATTCTATTATTATTATTATTATTATTATTATTATTATTATTATTATTAGCAGAGTTCGAATGGCCATCTGTTGGGAGAGCTTGGATGGTGTCTTCCTGCCTGGCAGAAGGACTAGATGGCCCTTTTGATCTTTCCCAATTCTATTAGTATTAATACTAACCATTCCCTGCCAGGCGTTGCTGTGGCTCAGTCTGCTGATCTGGAAAAGAAAGTGTTGGTTTCTAATATATGTGATTTCTTTATGCTTGTGCGTAAACAGTATTTCTTGTTGTTTCTTTGACAATGGTGATGTGGAGATTTATTTATTTAAATGTTTTAAATAAATAAATAAAATAGCATAGTCAAATTTAAGACTAGGACCACGGATAACGGGGTCCGTGCCCGGCGAGCTCAGGCCATCAAAAACTTGTCGGAAGAGAAAGGTTTTACGGGCTTTCCAGAAAGCAAGTAGGTCTCGGATAGTTCGGGTTTCAACTGGCAAGGCATTCCTTAAATAAGGGGCCACAATCAAGAAGTCTCTCTGCCTAGTATGGTAAGTCCGGATGTTGGGGACTTCAAGCAAATTTTGGTCTTCAGACCAGAGTAATCTCTGCGGTTGGCAGGGGGATAAGCGGGCCTTCAGGTACGCCGGCCCCAGACCATATAAGGCCTTAAAGGTTAGTACCAGCACCTTGAAAGTGATCCTGGTACTCAATCGGAAGCCAGTGCAGCTGTTGTAGAATTGGGGTGATACGACACCTCGCCGGCACCCTGGCGAGAAGACGAGCCACAGCATTTTGCACCAGCTTCAGTTTCCGGATCACTGACAAAGGAAGCCTCGAGATGACCGTCGCCTGGATCACCGTAGCCAGGTTGTTCCTAGATAGGAAGGGAGCCAGTCGCCTAGCCTGACGCAGATGGAAAAGCGCAGAGACCTGGGCTTCCATTGTGAGCAGAGGGTCCAATAAGACACCAAGGCTTTTTACAGAAGGTGATAGATGTAGTGTCTTGCTATCCAGGGTAGGCAGCTGGATCTCCCTCCCACCCGGACGGCCCAGCCAAAGGATCTCTGTCTTCGCTGGGTTCACCTTCAACCTGCTGGCACACAACCATCCAGTAACGGCCTCAGGGCACTGATGGAAATTTTCGGGTACAGAGTCCGGCCAGCCCTCCATTCTCAGAATGAGCTGAGTGTCGTCACGTATTGGTGGCACTCAAGCCCAAAGCTCCGCACCAGTCGGGCAAGCGGTCGCATATAGATGTCAATAGAGGAGAGAGAATGGATCCCTGCGGGACCCCGCAAGTTAGCGGAGATCTCTCGGAAACCATCTCTCCCCTCGTCACACCCTGTCCCTGATTCTGGAGGAAGGAGGACACCCTAACCCCAGTCATGGCTAGGCGGTGGGTCAGTAGATTGTGATCGACCGTGTCAAATGCTGCTGTGAGGTCCAATAACACGAGCAGCGCTGATCCGCCTTGATCCATCTGGCAGCGGAGCTGATCAGTGATGGCAACTAGCACAGTCTCCGTCCCGTGCCCACTGCGGAAGCCGGACCGGAAGGGATCAAGTCCAGCCGTGTCATTTAGGAACTGCTGCAACTGTTCCGCTGCTGCCCTCTCCACCACCTTGCCCAGAAACGGCAGGTTCGAGACTGGGCGGTAGCTAGAGGGAACCGAACGATCTAAGTCTGGTTTTTTCAGCAGCGGAGATACCATCGCCTCTTTTAAACCCTCTGGAAAAATATAAATATAAATCTATCTAATAGGGCTGGGCGGTTTCGTTCGTTAATTTCGTAATTCGTTATTAATTCGTATTTAAATTAGCTTACGATCCGATATTGAGCCATGCAAGAATAGTGTGAGGAGTAAATTAGATTCGAAACAATTTTTTCAATTATTTTGTAATTATTTTGTAATTATTTCGTAATTTTTTCGTAATTATTTCGCATGTCTGGTGCAAGTTTTATAGTTGTTGTTTGTTTTATCACACCAACAGTCAACAACAGAGGGAGAGGGAAGCTTCAGAAGTCCCCCCTGTCCCATTTGGAGGTTTTTTTAGCATATTGCGCAATCGCGTCCGCCATTAACGAATCGATTCGTAATTTTACGAAATTTCGTATATTTCGAATTTTTTAAAAGGAAAATTTCAGAATTATTAAAAAAAAACGAAACGCAAGGGCCCCCTAAAAACAAAACGAGTTTAGAACCAAATTTTTCCGTGGTTACCCAAGCCAGATAGATAGATAGATAGATAGATAGATAGAGAGAGAGAGAGAGATAGATAGATAGGGAATTGAAATTGATGGGATTTGTAGTTCACCTACAATCAAATTCGAACTCTGCTAATAATAATAATAATAATAATAATAATAGAATTGGGAGAGATCACCATCCAAGCTCTCCCAACAGATGGCCATTCGAACTCTGCTAATAATAATAATAATAATAATAATAATAGAATTGGGAGAGATCACCATCCAAGCTCTCCCAACAGATGGCCATTCGAACTCTGCTAATAATAATAATAATAATAATAATAATAATAGAATTGGGAGAGATCACCATCCAAGCTCTCCCAACAGATGGCCATTCGAACTCTGCTAATAATAATAATAATAATAATAATAATAGAATTGGGAGAGATCACCATCCAAGCTCTCCCAACAGATGGCCATTCGAACTCTGCTAATAATAATAATAATAATAATAATAATAATAATAATAGAATTGGGAGAGATCACCATCCAAGCTCTCCCAACAGATGGCCATTCGAACTCTGCGAATAATAATAATAATAATAATAATAGAATTGGGAGAGATCACCATCCAAGCTCTCCCAGCAGATGGCCATTCGAACTCTGCTAATAATAATAATAATAATAATAATAATAATAATAATAATAGAATTGGGAGAGATCACCATCCAAGCTCTCCCAACAGATGGCCATTCGAACTCTGCTAATAATAATAATAATAATAATAATAATAATAATAATAATAGAATTGAGAGAGATCAAAAGTTCCATCTAGTCCTTCTGCCAGGCAGGAAGACACCATCCAAGCTCTCCCAACAGATGGCCATTCGAACTCTGCTAATAATAATAATAATAATAATAGAATTGGGAGAGATCACCATCCAAGCTCTCCCAACAGGTGGCCATTCGAACTCTGCTAATAATAATAATAATAATAATAATAATAATAGAATTGGGAGAGATCAAAAGGGCCATCTAGTCCTTCTGCCAGGCAGGAAGACACCATTCAAGCTCTCCCAACAGATGGCCATTCGAGCTGCCTAAACCTGCCTAAAGAGACAACTTTCGCATTGTGCACTATATGGATTAAATCTGAAAAGAATAATGAATTATTAATCGGAAGGAAACTCTAGGCCAGAGCTTTCTGAACTGTTTGTCACAACACATTAATGTGTCGGTTGTGCCGTGTGTAGGTGTATCGCGCGACGCCGCTGACGTGATGAGAAATGACCCAAAAAAAATCTTGGGAATGCCCGTTATTATATCTGACAAATGATACACCGTATATCTTTAAATATACATTAAATCTGTCTTTAAATGATGGGATATGTTGTGTACCCATTCACGTCATTATTACAACGTCACAAAACGATGCGTGCTTCCAAAAAAGCCATGTCACCACCAACATGGAAGGATTTCCGTTGATAATGTTTAATTTAATAGCATTAATGTTTCATTCTGTGTGAATGATTTCAAATGCCCTTAACGTAAAATGCTTTGAGTCTCCGTTGGGGAGAGAATAGAAACAACAACAACAACAACAACATCAACATCTTCCTGCCTGGGAGAAGGGGATTCGACTGGATAGCCTTTTGGGTCTCTTCAAATTCTAGGATTTTATTATTATTATTATTATTATTATTATTATTATTATTATTATTATTATTATTACCAGAGCTTTCTCCTTCCTTCCTTCCTTCCTTCCTTCCTTCCTTCCTTCCTCTTCCTTCCTTCCTTCCTTCCTTCCTTCCTTCCTTCCTTCCTTCCTTCCTTCCTTCCTTCCTCTTCTTCCTTTCTTCCCCTTTGCCTTTCCTTCCTTCTCTCTTTCCTTCCACCCCTCCACCCTTCCCTTTCTCTTTCTCCTTCCTTCCTTCCTTCCCTCCTCCATCCTTCCTTCCTTCCCCTTTGCATTTCCTTCCTTCTCTCTTTCCTTCCACCCTTCCCTCTCTCTTTTTCCTTCCTTCCTTCCTTCCTTCCTTCCTTCCTCTCCTTCCTTCCCTTTCCTTCCTTCCTTTCTCTTCCTTCCCCTCCTTCCCTCTCTCTTTCTTCTTTCTCCTTCTTCCTTCCTTCCTTCCTTCCTTCCTTCTTCCTTCCTTCTTTCCTTCTCTTCCTTTCTTCCCTTCCTTCTCTCCTTCCTTCCTTCCTTCCCTTTCCTTCCTTCCTTCTCTTTCCTTCCCCCTTCCCTCTCTCTTTCTCCTTCCTTCCTTCCTTCCTCCATCCTTCCTTCCCCTTTGCCTTTCCTTCCTTCTCTCTTTCCTTCCACCCCTCCACCCTCCCCCTCTCTTTTTCTTCCTTCCTCCTTTCCTTCTCCCCTTTCATTCCTTCCTTCTCTCTTTCCTTCCACCCTTCCCTCTCTCTTTTCCTTCCTTCCTTCCTTCCTTCCTTCCTCCATCCTTCCTTCCCCTTTACCTTTCCTTCCTTCTGTCTTTCCTTCCACCCCTCCACCCTTCCCTCTCTCTTTCTCCTTCCTTCCTTCCTTCCTTCCTTCCTTCCTTCCTTCTTTCTCCCCCCTCCCTCCCTCTCTCCCTTCCCTCCTTTCCCTTTGCCTTTCCTTCCTACTCTCTTTCCTTCCCCCCTTCCCTCTCTCTTTCTCCTTCCTTCCTTCCTTCCTCCCTCCCTCCCTCCCTCCCTTCCCTCCTTCCCCTTTGCCTTTCCTTCCTACTCTCTTTCCTTCCACCCTTCCCTCTCTCTTTCTCCTTCCTTCCTTCTTTCCTTCCTCCTTCCTCCCTTCCTTCCCCTTTCCTTTCCTTCCTCTCTCTTTCCTTCCACCCTTCCCTTTCTCTTTCTCCTTCCTTCCTTCCTTCCTTCCTTCCTCCATCCTTCCTTCCCCTTTGCCTTTCCTTCCTTCTCTCTTTCCTTCCACCCCTCCACTCTTCCCTCTCTCTTTCTCCTTCCTTCCTTCCTCTCATTTCCTTCCTTCCCTCCTTCCTTTCCCTCCTTCCTTCCTTCCTTCTTCCTTCCTTCCTTCCTTCCTTCCTTCCTTCCTTCCTTCCTTCCTTCCCTTTTGACTTTCCTTCCTTCTCTCTTTCCTTCCACCCTTCCATCCTTCCCTCTCTCTTTCCCCTTCTTTCTTTCCTTCCTTCCTTCCTTCCTTCCTTCCTTCCTTCCTTCCTTCCTTCCTTCCTTCTTCCCTCCCTCCCTTCCTTCCCTTTTGCCTTTCCTTCTCTCTTTCCTCCCTCTCTCCATTCCCTTCCACCCATTCATCCTTCCCTCTCTCTTTCTCCTTCCTTTCTCCTTTCTCTTTCCTTCCTCTCCCTTTCCTCCCCCTCCTCCTCCCTCCTTCCCTCTCTCTCTCTCCTTCCTTCCTTTCCTCCTTCCCTCCCTTCCTTCCTCTCTCTTTCCTCCCTCACTCCATTCCCTTCCATCCTTCCCTCCTTACTTCTCCTTCTTTTCTTCCCTTCCTCCCTTCCTTACCTTTCCCTCCCTCCTTCCTTTCCACTTTCATCCTTCCTTTCCTCTTTCCTCCCTCCCTCCTTCCCTCTCTCTCTTTCTTCTTCTTTCCTTCCCTTTTGTCCTTTTCCTCTTTCCTCCCTCCTTCCCTCTCTTTCTCTCTCCTTCCTTCCTTTTTGCCTTTCCTTCCTTCTCTCTTTCCTTCCTCCCTCCTTCTTTCCTTCCCTCTTCTTCTCCCTCTTCCTTTTCTCTTTTATTCTTCCTTTCCTTCTCCCTTTCACCCTCTCTTCCCTCCCTCCGTCCACCCTCTCTCCATTCCTTCTTCTCTTTCTTTCCTCCTTCCCTTCCTCCCTTCCTTCCCTCCCACTTTCATCGTTCCTTCCTTCCCTCTTTCTTCCCTCCCTCCTTCCCTCTCTCTCTTTCTTCTTCCTTCCTTCCCTTTTGTCCTTCCTTTTTTCCCTCTTTCCTCCCTCCTTCCTCTCTTTCTCTCTCTTCCTTCCTTCCTTCCTTCCTTCCTTCCTTCTTCCTTCCCTTTTCCTTCTCTTCCTTCTCTCTTTCCTCCCTCCATTCCCTTTCATCCTTCCCTCTCTCTTTCTATTTCCTTCCTTTCTTCCCATTTGCCTTTCCTTCCTTCTCCCTTTCCTCCCTCCCTCCCTTCTTCCCTTTCTTTCCTCCTTCACTTCCTCCCTTCCTTCACTGCCACTTTCATCCTTCCTTCCCTCCCTCCCTCCTTCTCTGGATGTAGGTGAACTACAACTCCCAAACTCCAGGTCAAAACCCACCAAACCCTTCCAGTATTGTCTGTTGGTCATTGGAGTTCTGTGTGCCAGGTTTGGTTCAATTCCATCATTGGTAGAGTTGAGAATGCTCTTTGATTATGGGTGAACTATGAATCCCAGCAAGTACAACTCCCAAAAGACAAAATCAAATAGAAGGTGTAAGGCAGGGGCGGCTTGTCCATTACGCGAAGTAAGCGGTCGCAGAACATTTTTTTTTGTCAGGGGCGCAGAGGCACCTCTGTAAATGCCCCTCGACCGCCACTTGAGGAGCGCCCCCTCAGCTCACAACAGCCCTAGCAGTCCGGGGGGAGCCTCGGCTTTCTTGCCTCGCTGCCGGGCGATCCTCTTCCCAAAGGGGCCGGGCCCTTGAGCCTCGCCTTTGCCCCTCTCGTTCCTGCTCCACCCGGCCACCGGGTGCGCGAGCAGAGCCGGCGCTCAATCGTTCTCTGCGTTCGATCCCTTCCCCATGACCGGCTCCCTTTCCCGATCCCCCGGCGCTCCACCCGCCTCCTCTCCTCTCCCCAATCCGCGGGTGGGCCAAGGGGCGGAGCCCCCGCGCCCCGCTTCGGGTCCGGAGGCGTGTCTGAAGACCCCAGCATGTGCACCAAAAGTCGCCTCTTCTCCTGACTTTCTCTTCAGCCATTGGGACCAAGAGAGAGAGAGAGAGAGCCCCTCCGGCTGGAGGTATCTCCCACCTCCGCTCCCTCCTTTGTTTTTGCGCCTACCTTCAGGAAAGGTGGGCATCTCCACCTCTCTCTCTCTCTCTCTCTCTCTCTTGGTCCCAATGACTGAGGAGAAAGTCAGGAGAAGAGGTGACTTTTGGTGCACACGCCGGGGTCTTCAGCACGCCTCCGGACCCAAAGCGGGCCAGGCAAGGGAGCAAGTGCGGCAAGTGTAGTTACTGGGATGTATAGTTCACCTACAATCAAAGAGCATTCTGAACTCCACCAATGATGGAATTGAGCCAAATATGGCACACAGAACTCCCACGACAAACAGAAAATATATATCAATGATTGGTTGGGGGGGCAGCCAAAATACTGTTTGCTTACCGTTGAAAATTACTCTAGTGTAAGGTTCCTATTTCGGACACGAATGTCGCAGCTTATTCTCGTTGCTGGTTGCTTCCCTCCCTTCCCATGTCATTGAAACAAGGTCCCCCAGCAAGATGAAAACGAGGACATTGCAATTAATGCGGCAGCATGTCAGTTTGATTATATTATCTGCATTCCGGACGCCGCTAACCGTTTTAAACGAAAGTCAACACGAGATTTGGGTTATTATTTTTTAGAAGGAAGGAAAGGGAACCGTATTATAAAGGGATCAAGATGCAAATCGTAGATATGGCGGCGGTTTAAGCTCAGGAGGAAAGAGAGGGAGGCAAAAGAAACGTCCTTTCGTCGAGCGTTGCATTTTTTGATCTGCTCGTCGGATCGATTCACAGCCAATCCTAAATTCGGAAGTTACTCTTTCCGAGTGTAACTTCCACTTCACCTAGAAACAACCAATCAAGTGACATGCCACAAGGCCACTACACCTAGCAACAGCCTTTCTGGTACAGGCAGACCAACAGACATACATATTTTGACTTCTGTATATAGCAGTAGTTCCCAACCATTTTTTTCCAGGGACCACTTTGACCAAAGACCACTTTGACTAGGTACCACTTTGACTAAGGACCACTTGACTAGGGACCACTTGACCAGAGACCACTTCACCTGAGACCACTTGACCAGAGACCACTTCACCTGAGACCACTAGACCAGGAACCACTAGACCAGGGACCACTTTGACCAGGGACCACTTTAATCAGGAACCACTTGACCAGGGACCACTTTGACCAAGAACCACTTTGACCAAGGACCACTTTGACCAGGGACCACTTTGATCAGGGACCATTTTACCAGGGACCACTATAATCAGGGACCACTTGACCAGGGACCACTAGACCAGGGACCACTTTGACCAGGCACTACTTTGATCAGGGACCATTTTGACCAGGGACCACTTTAATCAGGAACCATTTGACCAGGGACCACTTTACCAGGGACCACTTTAATCAGGGACCACTTGACCAGGGACCACTTGACCAGGGACCACTTTGACCAAGAACCACTTTGACCAAGGACCACTTTGACCAGGGACCACTTTGACCAGGGACCACTTTGATCAGGAACCACTTTGACCAAGGACCACTTTGACCAAGGACCACTTTGACCAGGGACCACTTTGACCAGGGACCACTTTGACCAGGGACCACTTTGACCAGGGACCACTTTGACCAGGGACCACTTTGACCAGGGACCACTTTGACCAGGGACCACTTTGACCAAGGACCACTTTGACCAGGGACCACTTTGACCAAGGACCACTTTGACCAGGGACCACTTTGACCAGGGACCACTTTGATCAGGCACCACTTGTCAAAGGACCACTTTGACCAGGGAACACTTTGATCAAGGACCACTTGTCCAGGGACCAATTTGACCAGGGACACTTTGACCAGGGACCACTTAAACAGGAACCACTGCACCAGGGATCACTTTGACCAGGGACCACTTAAGCAGGAACAACTTGACCAGGGCCCACTTTGACCATGGCCCACTTTGATCAGGGACTAATTTAACCAGGAACCACTTGACCAGGGACCAGTTTGACCACCGACCACTGGACCAGGGCCCACTTTGACCATGGCCCTCCCACTTTGTTCAGGGACCACTTTAACCATACAAAAAAGTATGGGGTCAGTCTCGATTCCGAAGTATTTGTTGTGGTCACACAAAAACGCTTCAGATATGGCTTCCAACTTACAAAACTTCCAATTTTCTTACGATTTTCGAAACTTCCATTGTTGTTGTTGTGTTTTTTTTTGCACAAGCCAAATACTTACCCCATGCGAAGGATAGGTGAGCCATCCCCAGTCGCCAATAATGGTGGACGTGTCCAGCAAGTTCACTGCCAAAACATAGAAAGAAAAGGTCTGTTAGATTGCCAGGATCCATTTGAACTGCGTTATGTGCTCAGTGTAGATTCACTTAGGACTTAAGTAGGAACAACTATTTTCCACACCCCCACTATGTACGTATTCTCCTATGTGGCTAAAAGACGAATGCCCTGAGATTCCAATACTTAAGAGTGCTTAGCAATATTTGGACATTACTATATGGCAAAAAAGACAAATACCCTGAGATTCCAATACTTAAGAGTCCTTAGCAATATTTGGACTTTCCTATATAGCTAAAAGACGAATGCCCTGAGATTCCAATACTTAAGAGTGCTTAGCAATATTTGGACTTTCCTATATAGCTAAAAGATGAATGCCCTGAGATTCCAATACTTAAGAGTGCTTAGCAATATTTGGACTTTCCTATATAGCTAAAAGATGAATGCCCTGAGATTCCAATACTTAAGAGTGCTTAGCAATATTTGGACTTTCCTATATAGCTAAAAGATGAATGCCCTGAGATTCCAATACTTAAGAGTGCTTAGCAATATTTGGACTTTCCTATATAGCTAAAAGATGAATGCCCTGAGATTCCAATACTTAAGAGTGCTTAGCAATATTTGGACTTTCCTATATAGCTAAAAGACGAATGCCCTGAGATTCCAATACTTAAGAGTGCTTAGCGGTGTTCGGACTTTCCTAAAAGAGAAATGCCCTGAGATTCCAATACTTAAGAGTGCTTAGTGATGTTTGGACTTTCCTATATGGCTAAAAGACAAATGACCTGAGATTCCAATACTTAAGAGTGCTTAGCGATGTTTAGACGTTCCTATATAGCTAAAAGATGAATGCCCTGAGATTCCAATACTTAAGAGTGCTTAGCGATATTTGGACGTTCCTATATAGCTAAAAGACGAATGCCCTGAGATTCCAATACTTAAGAGTGCTTAGCGATATTTGGACGTTCCTATATAGCTAAAAGACGAATGCCCTGAGATTACAATACTTAAGAGTGCTTAGTGATGTTTGGACTTTCCTATATAGCTAAAAGACTAATGCCCTGAGATTCCAATACTTAAGAGTGCTTAGCGATATTTGGACTTTCCTATATAACTAAAAGATGAATGCCCGGAGATTCCAATACTTAAGAGTGTTTAGCAATATTTGTACTTTCTAGGGCTGGGCAACCACAGAAAAATTTGTTTCTAAACTCGATTCGTTTTTAGGCGGTTTTTGCGTTTCATTTTTTAAAAGAATTCCAAAATTTTTCTTTAAAAAAGTTCGATATTTACGAAATTTCGGAAATTATGAAACAATTTCGAAACAATAACGAATCGATTCGTTAATGGCGGACGCGATTGCGCAATACGCTAAAAAACCTCCAAATGGGACAGGGGGAACTTCTGAAGCTTCCCTCTCCCTCTGTTGTTGACTGTTGGTGTGATAATTTATTTTTTATCACTGATAAAACAAACAACAACTATAAAACTTGCACCAGACATATGGAAATAATAACGAAATAATAATGAAACAATTTCGAAACAATTTCGAAACAATACGAAATAAATTTTAAAAATTCGTTTTGATTTTTAGTTGCTCCTGAATGGTTCAATATTGGATTGTAAGCTACTTTAAATACGAATTATTAACGAATTACGAAATTAACGAACGAAACCGCCCAGCCCTAGTACTTTCCTATGTAGCTAAAAGACTTTCCTATGGGCCAACCGATATAGATTAGCTGACAAACAGCAAAGAATCCCCAATACCTGGATCTATACAAAAAATAAAAATAGGGATCGGGGTGAACGCCTCCCTTCCATTGAAATATAGGCCTGGTGTTGAGAAACCCCCTCCCCAAATTGATATTTGAAGTACATGCATGAATTCTATGCCTCCCTGACTATTATCTGCATGCAGAACGCAACAGCAACTGTGGCGGAAGAATTGCAAAAAAAAAAATTACAAAGGCATTTAATAACGGAAGTGGGGGTCTCTCCGCTGACACGACATTGCTTGTTAATTGAAGTTGCTTTGATGGTTATCTCGGCACACGTTCCCTCTTATCGGAAAGAGCAGGAGCGGAGCGAGAAGGGGAGAATGCGGGGCTGGCTTTTCGCTCGACGCTTTTGCCGCCGCGATTGAACCCGTTAACGTTTCGCATCGGAAGCACTTGGGTCGTTCCCAAAGCCCAGCAGCTAAATAGGCCTCCGTTGAGATTCCCCACTCCTTTCCGTGCATTGTTGACCTTTGCAAACTGAATGGAGCCAGATGAAGGGGGAGATGGGGATATCCTTCAAAGACGAGGAAGGGAAGCTTAGGCGGATTGTGCCACTAAATCCCGGCATAAGACGGTCTTGTGAAGCTAAGGGTTGGCCACACACACAGCCATTCCTTTTTCCTATTTTCTGAAGCTTGTTTATCTGTTATTTTTACAGCTATCATGATGAAACTTGGCACATTTGTAGCCAATATTTACCACTTTAAGCCTGCCAAGTTTTGGAACGTTTCGGTCATCCACTGATTTTTTGGGAATTTAAAAAAAGATTTAAAGAAAAACACTACAAGAGGTGTCCCCTTGAATTTCTGCACAATGAGACAATATAAGCAGCACATCAGTCCTGCAAAGTTTCAGAAATATTCATTTATCTACTGATTTTTAGAAATTTTTAAAAGATTCAGAGATGTCCCATTTCAACTCGTAATTCAAATCTTCGAAACTTCGTAATTGTTTCATTAGCGGTAATAGGGAAAATTTTCTTGAATTTCTGCACAATGAAACAACATAAGCAGCACATCATTCCTGCAAAGTTTCAGAAATATTCATTTATCTACTGATTTTTAGAAATTTTTTAATGATTCAGAGATGTCCCATTTCAACTCGTAATTCAAATCTTCGAAACGTCGTAATTGTTTCGTTAGTGGTAATGAGGAAAGTTTTCTTGAATTTCTGCACAATGAGACAACATAAGCAGCGCATCAGTCCTGCAAAGTTTCATAAATATTCATTTATCTACTGAGTTTTAGAATTTTTAAAAAGATTCGGAGACGTCCCATTTTAACTCGTAATTCAAATCTTCGAAACTTCGTAATTGATTTTTTTTATATATGATTTTTATTAAACTTTTATAGAGTTACATAGAAAGAGGGGGAATATTTGAAAGAAGATAGAAAAGTAGGAATAATAGATTAACACCCACTCCCAACCAACAGTTCAAAAATCTATGTATACAAAAAAAAGAAAAAAAAAGAAAAAGAAAAAAACGAGAGAAAAATAGCTATATATAAAAAAAATTGTTTCGTTAGCGGTAATGGGGAAAATTTTCAAGGCTCATCTCTCTGTCGTTGTTATGGCTATCCATCTGAAATCTGGCTCACTTGTAAGCAACATGGACATCTTTAAGTCTGCCAGTTTTCAGGATGTTTCAATCATTCACCTATTTTCAGGAATTTTAAAGGAGTATATATATATATATATATAAATACTACAAGCGGTAGCTCCTTGAAATTCTGCAAAGTGAGGCAACATAAGCAAGGCAGAAATCCTGCAAAGTTTCAAAAATATTCATTTAACTACTGATTTTTAGAAATTTTTAAAAGATTCAGACATGTCCCATTTCAAAATTCGTAATTCAAATCTTCGAAACTTCGTAATTTTTTCGTTAGCGGTAATGGGGAAAAATTTCAAAGCTCATCTCTCTGTCGTTGTTATGGCTATCCATCTGAAATTTGGCACACTCGTAAGCAACATGGACATCTTTAAGTCTGCCAATTTTCAGGATGTTTCAATCATTCACTGATTTTCAGGACATTTTAAAAGTTTTTACAATTTTTTCTAAAACAAAAAACACTACAAGAGGTATTTTCTTGAATTTCTGCACAATGAGACAACATAAGCAGCACACCATTCCTGCAAAGTTTCAGAAATATTCAATTATCTACTGATTTTTAGAAATTTTTAAAAGATTCAGAGATGTCCCATTTCAAAACTCGTAATTCAAATCTTTGAAACTTCGTAATTGTTTCGTTAGCGGTAATGGGGAAAATTTTCAGGGCTCGTCTCTCTGTCATTGTTATGGCTATCCATCTGAAATTTGGCACACTTGTAAGCAACATGGACATCTTTAAGTCTGCCAGTTTTCAGGATGTTTCAGTCATTCACCTATTTTCAGGAATTTTAAATACACACACACACACACACACACACACTACAAGCGGTGGCTCCTTGAAATTCCGCAAAGTGAGACAACATAAGCAAGGCAGCAATCCTGCAAAGTTTCAAAAATATTCATTCATCCACTGATTTTTAGGATTTTTTAAAAGATTCGGAGGTGTCGCATTTCGACTCGCAATTCGAATTTCCAAGGCTTCGTAATTTTTTTGTTAGTGGTAATGGGGAAAATTTTCAAGGTTCATCTCTCTGTCATTGTTATGGCTATCCATCTGAAATTTGGCACACTTGTAAGCAACAGAGACATCTTTAAGCCTGCCAATTTTCAGGACGTTTCAGTCATCCACTGATTTTCAGGAAATTTTTAAAAGTTTTTACAAATATGTTTTTTTTTAAAAAAACACTACAAGAGGTATTTTCTTGAATTTCTCCACAACGAGACCACATAAGCAGCACATCAGTCCTGCAAAGTTTCATAAATATTCATTTATCTACTGATTTTTAAAAATTTTTAAAAGATTCAGAGATGTCCCATTTCAACTCGTAATTCAAATCTTTGAAACTTCGTAATTGTTTCGTTAGCGGTAATGGGGAAAATTTTCAGGGCTCGTCTCTCTGTCATTGTTATGGCTATCCATCTGAAATTTGGCACACTTGTAAGCAACATGGACATCTTTAAGTCTGCCAGTTTTCAGGATGTTTCAGTCATTCACCTATTTTCAGGAATTTTAAATACACACACACACACACACACACACACACACACTACAAGCGGTGGCTCCTTGAAATTCCGCAAAGTGAGACAACATAAGCAAGGCAGCAATCCTCCAAAGTTTCAGAAATATTCATTCATCCACTGATTTTTAGGATTTTTAAAAAGATTCAGAGATGTCCCATTTCAAAATTCGTAATTCAAATCTTCGAAACTTCGTAATTGTTTCGTTAGCAGTAATGGGGAAATTTTTCAAGGCTCATCTCTCTGTCGTTGTTATGGCTATCCATCTGAAATTTGGCACACTCGTAAGCAACATGGACATCTTTAAGTCTGCCAATTTTCAGGATGTTTCAATCATTCACTGATTTTCAGGAATTTTAAACAAGTTTTTACACACACACACATATATATATATATATATATATATATATATATATATATAAGACTACAAGCGGTGGCTCCTTGAAATTCTGCAAAGTGAGACAACTTAAGCAAGGGAACAATCCTCCAAAGTTTCAGAAATATTCATTTATCTACTGATTTTTAGAAATTTTTAAAAGATTCAGAGATGTCCCATTTCAACTCGTAATTCAAATCTTCAAAACTTCGTAATTGTTTTGTCAGCGGTAATGGGGAAAATTTTCGAGGCTTATTCCTCTGTCATTTGTATGGCTATCAGGCTGAAACTCGACACACGTTTAGACAACATGTACACCTTTAAGCCTGCAAAGTTTCAGAAGGTTTTGGTCATCTACCCAATTTTAGGATTTTTTTAAAAATTCGAAGGTGTCCCATTTCACCTCTTAATTCGAATCTTCAAAACTTCGTAATTGTTTCGGCCGCAGCAATGGGGAAAATTTTTCGAGGCTTATTCCTCTGTCATTTGTATGGCTATCAGGCTGAAACTCGACACACGTTTAGGCAACATGTACACCTTTAGGCCTGCAAAGTTTCAGAAGGTTTCGGTCATCTACCCAATTTTAGGATTTTTTAAAAAATTCGGAGGTGTCCCATTTTGATTCTTAATTTGAATCTTCAAAACTTCGTAATTGTTTCGTCCGCAGCAATGGGGAAAATTTTCGAGGCTTATTCCTCTGTCATTTGTATGGCTGAAACTCGACACACGGTTAGACAACATGTACACCTTTAAGCCTGCAAAGTTTCAGAAGGTTTCGGTCATCTACCTATTTTTAGGAATTTTTAAAAGTAATTTTTTAAAAAACTACAAGAGCTATGCTCGTGAATTTTTGTACAACGAGACAGCATAACCAGGGCAGTGACCCTGCAAAGTTTTAGAAATATTTTTTCATCTACCAATTTTTAGGAATTTTTTAGGATTCAGAGGTGTCCCATTCCGACTCGTAATCCGAATCTCGGAAGCTTTGTAATTATTTTGTTAGTGGTAACAGGGAAAAATTAGAGGCTCGTTTCTCTGTCACTGTTATGGCCTCTCCCTGCTTGCATGTGGCTATAGTTTATCTCTCTGCTCTGCATTCCACTCCTTCTGCATTCCCTTTAATTGCTTAATTTCTAAAATTAATTAACCAATTTCTCCAGTTAATTATGGGATTTGCCGAGTTTGCCTCTGCTCGGAGGTCCTCTGCATCCTTTATTACAAATGTACATGGGTGAAATGACAAAAAGAGGGAAAGAGAAAAGGAAAGAGAGAAGGAATAAAGGAAAGAGGTAGAGAAGGAAGAAAGAAGAGAAAGAGGGAGGGAAAGAAAGAAAGAAAAAGAGAGAGAGAGAAGGACAGATGGATTGAAGGAAAAAGGTAGAGAAGGAAGAAGGAAGAGAAAGAGGGAGGGAAAGAAAGAAAGAAAGAAAGAAAGAAAGAGGGAGGAAAAGAGAGAAGGAAGAAAGGAAAGAGGTAGAGAAGGAAGGAAGAAGAGAAAGAGGGAGGGAAAGAAAGAGAGAGAGAGGGGGGAAGAGAGAAGGAAGGAGAGAAGGAAGAAAGGAAAGAGGTATAGAAGGAAGAAAGAAGGGAAAGAGAGAGTGAAAGAAAGAAAGAAAGAAAGAAAGAAAGAAAGAAAGAAAGAAAGAAAGAGGGAGGGAGGGAAAGAAAGAAGGAGGAAAGGAAATGCAACTCGAAAGTCTTACGCAACTCCAGTATCCAGGGTTCCATAGCATGGAGACGTTGCACTTCAAGCGGTATCAAACTGCATTAATTATACGGTGTAGACGCACCCTAAAGGAAGACTATGGAGAGACATTCTTTCCCTATAAATTACTGTCGAATCTTGAAACAAATCCCTTTGCATTGCTTCTGTCTGTCGAACGCAGGGAATGCTCTCTAGGGCTGTGCAAAACTACCGCTGGTCCTCGTAAGTCGTTAGTAATTCGTTATATTCCTGCAAATGGATCACTGCTAAGAATCATGCAGGAAATGGTGGAGAAAAATTTAAGAATCGGAACACTCACCGATAATTTTTGTTAAGACTCTGTAACATTCAGGTCTATGGTTAATTGTGTGTCATATTTGTGTGTCATATTCAAGGAGATTGCTGTCGTGGCTTTTTGGGGCGATATTTTTGTGTAAACTTTAAAAAAATCCCCAAAAATCAGTAGATGTGTGAATCCTTCTGAAACTTGGGGAAATCGATGCCCTGGATATCTTGTGTATTGTGTACAAAATTCAAATAGATAGCTCTTGTTGTTGTTTTTTAGAAAAAGGTATTCTTTATAACATATTCAAAAATTCCCCAAAAATCAGTAGATGTATTTTCGTGTAAATTTTTAAAAATCCGCAAAAATCAGTAGATGTGTGAATCTTTCTGAAACTTGGGGAAATTGATGCCCTGGATATCTTGTGTATTGCGTACAAAATTCAAATAGATAGCTCTTCTTGTTGTTTTTTTTAAAAAAATGTATTATTTATAACATATTCAAAAATTCCCCAAAAATCAGTAGATGTATTTTTGTGTAAACTTTAAAAAATCCCCAAAAATCAGTAGATGTGTGAATCCTTCTGAAACTTGGGGAAATTGATTCCCTCGATATATTGTGTATTGTGTACAAAATTCAAATAGATAGATTTTGTTGTTGTTTTTTTTAAAAAATGTATTATTTATAACATATTTAAAAATTTCCCAAAAATTAGTGGATGAGTATAACGTTCTGAAACTTGGGGAGATTGATTCCCTGGATATGTTGTGTATTGTGTACAAAATTCAAATAGATAGCTCTTGTTGTTGTTTTTTTAAAAAAATATTATTTATAACATATTCAAAAATTCCCCAAAAATCAGTAGATGTATTTTTGTGTAAACTTTAAAAAATCCCCAAAAATCAGTAGATGTGTGAATTTTTTTTGAAACTTGGGGGGATTGATGCCCTGGGTATATTGTGTATTGTGTACAAAATTCAAATAGATAGCTTTTGTTGTTGTTTTCTTTAAAAAAATGTATTATTTATAACATATTCAAAAATTCCTCAAAAATTAGTGGATGAGTATAACATTCTGAAACTTGGGGAGATTGATTCCCTGGATATCTTGTGTATTGTGTACAAAATTCAAATAGATAGCTCTTGTTGTTGTTTTTTAACAAATATATTATTTATAACATATTCAAAAATTCCCCAAAAATCAGTAGATGTATTTTTGTGTAAACTTTAAAAAATCCCCAAAAATCAGTAGATGTGTGAATCCTTCTGAAACTTGGGAAAATCGATACCCTGGATATTTTGTGTATTGTGTACAAAATTCACATAGATAGCTCTAGTTGTTGTTTTTTAAAAAAATGTATTATTTATAACATATTCAAAAATTCCTCAAAAATTAGTGGACAAGTATAACATTCTGAAACTTGGGGAAATTGATGCCCTGGGTATATTGTGTATTGTGCACAAAATTCAAATAGATAGCTCTTATTGTTTATATATATATATATATATATATATATATATATATATATATATGGCCTGGACAATCCATGGTTCTAAATGGTTCTAAAGTATTTACAAAACTAAAGTTCTGGTGGTGAAAATTTCAGAACTCTAACAAAACTCTCAAAATTTCATAATAAATGGCAGTTCCTAATTGGTTCTGTCATTAAAATCACCAATAATGAAATAATAATTAAATTTTGAAAGTTTTGTTAGAGTTCTGAAATTTTCACCACCAGAACTTTAGTTTTGTAAGTACTTTAGAACCATTTAGAACCATGGATTGCCCAAGCCTAATATATATATATAATTTATAACATATTCAAAAATTCCCCAAAAATTAGTTGATGCGTATAACGTTCTGAAACTTGGAGAGATTGGTGCCCTGCATATCATGTGTATTGTGTACAAAATTCAAATAGATAGCTCTTGTTGTTTTTTTAAAAAATGTATTATTTATAACATATTCAAAAATTCCTCAAAAATTAGTGGACGAGTATAACATTCTGAAACTTGGGGAGATTGATTCCCTGGATATATTGTGTATTGTGTACAAAATTTAAATAAATAGCTCTTGTTGTTGTTGTTTTTTAAAAATGTATTATTTATAACATATTCCAAAATTCCCCAAAAATTAGTGGATGAGTATAACATTCTGAAACTTGGGGGATTGATGCCCTGGATATCTTGTGTATTGTACATAACATTCAAGTAGATACATAAATAATAATAATAATAATAATAATAATAATAGATAATAAATATAGAGCTATATAAATAAAAATGTAATGTTAGTTTGTGGGATTAACATAACAAAAACCACTGGTCAAATTGACACTAAAGCTAAATGATAGTACAGAAAAAAGGGAAGGAAGTAAAAAGGGAGGGAAGAAAGAAGAGCAAGAAAGAAAGAGGGAAAGAGAAAAGGAAAGAGAGAAGGAAGAAAAGAAAGAGGTATAGAAGGAAGAAAGAAAAGAAAGAGGGAAGGAAAGAAAGAAAGAAAGAAAGAAAGAAAGAGAAGGAAAAAGAGAGAAGGAGGGAGGGAAGGAAGGAAGGAAGGAAGGAAGAAGGAAGAAGGAAGGAAAGGAAGGAAAGAAAAGGTAGAGAAGGAAGAAAGAAGAGAAAGAGGGAGGGAAAGAAAAAGAGGGAGGGAAAGGAAGGAAAGAGAAAAGAGAAGAAAGGGAAGAAGAAGAGGAAGAAAGAAGAGATAGAGGAGGAAGAAGAAAGAAAGAAAAGGGAGGAAAGGGGAGAAGAAAAAGGAAGAGAAGGAAGAAGAAGAGAAAGAGGGAAAGGAAAGAAGAAGAGAAAGAAGAAAGAAAAGAAAGAAAGAAAGAAAGAGAAGAAAGAAAGAAAGAAAGAAAGAAAGAGGGAGGAAAAGAGAGAAGAAAAGAGAGAAGGAAGAAAGGAAAGAGGTAGAGAAGGAAGAAGAGAAAGAGGGAAGGAAGGAAGGAAGGAAGGAGAAAGGAAGAAGAGAAAGAGAAGGGGGAAAAGAAAGAGGGGAAAGATGGAAGGAAGGAAAAAGGAGAAGAAGAGGAAAAGGAGGGAAAGAAAGGATGAAAGCAGGAGTGAAAGAAAGAAAGAGGGAGGGAAAGAGGAGAAGGGAAAAGAAGGAAGAAAAGAGGGAGCGAAGGAAGAAAGGAGAGGAAAGGGGGAGGAAAGGAAAGAAAAGGGAAAGAGAGAAGGAAAAGGGAAGGAAGGAAGGGAAGAAGAGAAGAAAGAGGAAGAAGAAAGAAAGAAAAGAAAAGAAGAAAGGAAGAAAGAAAGAAAGAGGAAGGAGGGAAGGGAAGAAGAAGGAAAGAAAAAAAAAAAAGGGAAGGAAGGAAGGAAAGAGAAGGAAGGAAGGAAGGAAGGAAGAAGGAAGGAAGGGAAGGATAAAGGAAAGAGAGAACAAAAGAAAAACAAAAGAGAAGGTAGGAAGGAGATAGAGGGAGGAAAGAGGGAAGGAAGGATGAAAGGGTGGAAGGGAAGGAAGGAAGGAGGGAGAAAGAGGGAAAGGGAAGGAAGGAAAGAGGGAAGGGGGAGGGAAAAGGAAGAGGAAGAGGGAGGGAAGAGGTAGAGAAGGAAGGAAGAAGAGAAAAAGAAGAAATAAAGAAAGAAAGGGAAAGAAAGAAGGAAAGGAAGATGGAAGGAAGGAAAAAGTAAGGGAGGGAAGGGAGGAGGGAACGAAGGGAAGGAAGAGAAGGAAAGAAGGAGGGACAGGAAGGAAGGAAAGGAAGAAGGAAGGAAGGAAGGAAGGAAGGAAGGAAGGAAGGAAGGAAGGAAGGAAGGAAGGCATCCACATTGACCATAATAATAGTAATAATACTATAGTAATAATACTATAGTAATAATACTATAGTACGAATAATAGTCATTGTATAATAGTAGTAATAATACAATATTATAAAAATAGTAATAACTATAGTAATAGTAGTGACAATAATGCAATCATAATATAGTAATAATAGGGATATATAATGGGAATTATAATATAATAATCATAGTTATAGTAATAATATAATATAGTATAGTAATAATAGTAATGATATAATAGGAATAATAACATAATAATAGCAGTATTGAAGAGAAACAACTGGAAAAGCTCCACTATATGAGGATTTAAAGATTGAACCGGCACAAGACAGTCAAGGGGGTCCCAGTGGTGATCGGCACACTGTTCCTAAAGACCTTGGCCTGTACTTAAAAACAATCAGTACTGACAAAATTACCACCTGTTGGCTGCAAAAGGCCACCCTACTTGGATCTGCATACATTATTCGCTGATACATTATTATAATAATAATAAATATAAGTATCTGATGTGTGATCCAACACAACAACCAACATAATGATCTTGTTTGCTAATCTTGTTGCGTTTCAAATAGTAATAATAATGATAGTCTAATCCTAAAAACAGATACATAATCCACTTGTGGAGAGAAAAATGAGAATAATAATAATAATAATAATAATAATAATAATAATAATATGAAATCCAACATATATATCTCATTTGCTGTGTCATACTGTGTTTTTGTGCCAGTAAAATAATATGAATAATAATCTGGGGCTGAGATGGCAAGTCTGTTTCCTTCCTGGACGGCCATCTTCCTGGGACTGGAAGCTATGCAACGAAACGATGCCACATTGTTCAAATGCCCAAAGATCACCATCTCCCAAAGCAGTTACTATACTCACAACTCAAGGATGGAAAACGGAGTGTTGGCGGACAGGGAAAGGCATTGAAAGATGGTCTTAAAATAACAAAGCCAGCGGACCTGATGGGATCCCTGCTGAAATTTTTAAACAGGATGGAATGTGTCAGGATAAAGAAGGTGCCCCAAGTCAACCTTCCATATGGAAACCAATTTCCTCATTGTGAAAGGGTTAACTGGCTGAACTGTGGACCTGGGTGCATGATAAAATAATAATGTAATAATAATAACAATAATAATAATAATATCATTCAAAAATACTATCCGCTTGGGAAGTGTTCTATCTGCTTGGGAAGTGTTCGACTTGTGATTTTGTGATACGAAATCCAGCATATATATCTCTCGTTTGCTGTGACATACTCTGTTTATGTGTCAGTAGAATAATAATAATAATAATAATAATAATAATAATAATAATAATGTAATAATAATAATAATAATAATAATAATAATAATTCGAAAATACATCACACAGTCCTAGACGCTTGGGAAGTGTTCGACTTGTGATTTTGTGATACGAAATCCAGCGTATAGATCTCTCGTTTGCTGTGACATACTGTGTTTATATGTCAGTAGAATAATAATAATAATAATAATAATAATAATAATAATAATGTAATAATAATAAATTCATAATAATGCAATGATAATAATGTAATAACAATATAGTCATCATAACAATAATATAATGTAATAATATGGTTATAATAATAATAATGCAATCATAATATGGTCATAATAATATAGTAGTAATAATAATAATGCAATAATATTGTAAGAATAATGCAATAATAATAATAATAATAATAATAATAATAATATAAGGGGCTGGACCAGATGGCCTTTGGGGTCCCTTCCAACTCTAGGCTTCTATATTATTATATTTATTACTAGTCTTGTTATATAATAATAATAAAAATACAATGCAACGATAATGTAATAATAATAATAATGTAATAATATTATTATTATAAGGGACTGGACCGGATGGCCTTTGGGGTCCCTTCCACCTCTAGGATTCTATATTATTATATTATTGCTACTATTGCTATATAATAATAATAATAATATATAATAATAAAATATAATAATATTACTACTACTATTGTTATATAATAATAATAATAATAATAATAATAATAATAATAATAATAATAATAATAAAAGGGGCTGGAAAAGATTGCTTTTGGGATCCCTTCCAACACTAGTATTCATTATTATTATTATTATTATTATTATTATTATTACTATTATGTGTTATTACTATTATTATTATTATTATATAATAATAATAATAATAATAATAATAATAATAATAATAATAATAATATAAGGGGCTGGACTAGATGGTCTTTGGGATCCCTTCTAACTCTAGGATTCTATATTATTATATTTTTACTACTATGGTTATATAATAAAAATAATAATAATATAAGGGGCTGGACTGGATGCCTTTTGGGATCCCTTCCAACACTAGTATTCATTATTATTATTATATGTGATTACTATTATATAATAATAATATAGTAATAATAATAATGATAATAATAATAATGATAATAATAATAATAATAATATAAGGGGCTGGACCGGATGGCTATTGGGATCCCATCCAACTCTAGGATTCATTATTATTATTATGTGTTATTACTATTATATTATTACTATTATTGTTATATAATAATAAATAAATAAATAATAAAATATAATAATAATAATTATAATTATAATTATAATTATAATAAAAGGGGCTGGACCGGATGGCCTTTGGGATCCCTTCTAACTCTAGAATTCTATATTATTATATTTTTACTACAATGGTTATATAATAATAATAATAATAATAGTAATAATAATAATAATATAAGGGGCTGGACCGGATAGCTTTTGGGATCCTTTCCAACACTAGTATTCATTATTATTATATGTTATTACTATTATATAATAATAATAATAATAATAATAATAATAATAATAATATAGTAATAATAATAAAAGGGGCTGGACCGGATTGCCTTTGGGGGTCCCTTCCAACTCTAGGAGAATAATAAAAATGCAATAATAATAATAATAATAATAATAATAATAATAATAATAATATAAGAGGCTGGACCGGACGGCCTTTGGGATCCCTTCCAACTCTAGGATTCTATATTATTATATTATTGCTACTATTGTTATATAATAATAATATATAATAATAATAATAAAAATATAATAATATTACTACTATTATTGTTACATAATAATAATAATAATAATAATATAATAATAACTATAATAATAATAATGTTATATAATAATAATAGTAATAATATAAGGGGCTGGACCGGATGGCCTTTGGGATCCCTTCCAACTCTAGGATTCTACATTATTATATTATTGCTACTATTGTTATATAATAATAATATATAATATATAATAATAATAATATAAGGTGCTGGACCGGATGACCTTTGGGATCCCTTCCAACTCTAGGATTCTATATTATTATATTATTGTTATATAATTATTATTGTTATATATAATATACATATTGTTATATATAATATACAATATTATTGTTATATAATAATAATAATAATAATAATAATAATAATAATAAAAGGGGCTGGACCGGATGGTCTTTGGGATCCCTTCCAACTCTAGGATTCTATATTATTATATTATTCCTACTATTGTTATATAATAATAATAATAATAATAATAATAATAATAATAAGGGGCTGGACCGGATGGTCTTTGGGATCCCTTCCAACTCTAGGATTCTATATTATTATATTATTCCTACTATTGTTATATAATAATAATAATAATAATAATAATAATAATAATAATAATAAAAGGAGCTGGACCAGATGGCTTTTGAGATCCCTTCCAA
>NW_026844811.1:3219097-3231597 GCF_025583915.1 Anolis sagrei ordinatus
GATAGATAGTCTAATAATAATAATAATAAATAGATTAATAATATATAGATAGTCTAATAATAATAATAATAAATAGATTAATAATATATAGATAGTCTAATAATAATAATAAATAGATTAATAATAGATAGATAGTCTAATAATAATAATAATAATAAATAGATTAATAATAGATAGAGATAGTCTAATAATAATAATATAGATTAATAATATATAGTCTAATAACAATAATAATAAATAGATTACTAATAGATATCTAATCTAATAATAATAATAAATAGATTACTAATAGATATCTAATCTAATAATAATAAATAGATTAATAATAGATAGTCTAATAATAATAATAAATAGATTAATAATAATACTAATAATAATAATAATAATAATAGATAGATAGATAGATAGATGGATAGATAGATAATAAATGATAAATATATAGATAGTCTAATAATAATAAATAGATTAATAATAGATAGATAGATAGATAGATAGATAGATAGTCTAATAATAATAATAATAGATATATAGATAGATAGATAGATAGATAGATAGATAATAAATGATAAATATATAGATAGTGTATTAATAATAATAATAAATTAATAATAATAATAATAATAATAATAATAGATAGATAGATAGATAGATAGATAATAAATGATAATAGTCAATATAATAATTCAGACGATGTTCAGCATGAGTTCCACAAAGAAGCTATGATTGTTCTTCGGTTTTTGTTAAAATTGGGTCAGCGCCTCCTCCGTTTACAGCCTTTAATTAGCAACGGCATTAATTAGAAATATTTTCCCCAGACGCAAAGGCGTATTAGACTCTGAATCCTAGAGTTGGGAGGGGCCCCCAAAGGCCATCCAGTCCAACCCCGTTCAGCCCTAGGGGAGGGCGGGGGATCCTAGGGCACTGCCTCGCTTTCAGAAGCCGCCGCCGCCGCCACCGCCGCCACCGCCGCCACTTCTTTGAGAGACATCCATAATGCAGAGCTATTAACTTAAACTGTTGTCTTTTGCCGCTCCTGCTCTGAATGCAAATGGCACCCAGGCAGAGGACGCCTTCGGAGCCGTCATTCCGGGCAAAGTAGGCCCAAGCGAGGCAAGAACTTGGAAAAAGTTCAATAAGTTGCCTTCGGGTTGCAATAAGTTGCCTTTGAGTTGCAATAACTTGGCATAAGTTGCCTTCGGCCTTCGGGTTGCAATAAGTTGCCTTCAGGATGCAATGTTGTCTTTGGGTTGCAATAACTTGGAATAGTTACCTTCAGCCTTTGAGTTGCAATAAGTTGCAATAAGTTGCCTTCAGGTTGCAATACGTTGCCTTCCAGTTGGAATAAGTTGCCTTCGGGTTGCAATAACTTGGAATAAGTTGCCTTCGGCCTTCGGGTTGCAATAAGTTGCCTTCAGGATGCAATAGGTTGCCTTCGGGTTGCAATAACTTGGAATAAGTTGCCTTCGGCCTTTGGGTTGCAATAAGTTGCCATAAGTTGCCTTCGGGTTGCAATAAGCTGCCTTTGAGTTGCAATAAGTTGCCTTTGAGTTGCAATAAGTTGCCTTCAGGTTGCAATAAGTTGTAATAAGTTACCTTCAGGTTGCAATAAGTTGCTTTCAAGTTGCAATAAGTTGCAATAAGTTGCCTTCAGCCTTCAGGTTGCAATAGGTTGCAATAAGTTGCCTTCAGGTTGCAATAACTTGGAATAAGTTGCCTTCAGCCTTCATGTTGCAATAGGTTGCAATAAATTGCCTTCAGGTTGCAATAACTTGGAATAAGTTGCCTTCGGCCTTTGGGTTGCAATAGGTTGCAATAAGTTGCCTTCGGGTTGCAATAAGTTGCCTTTGGGTTGCAATAACTTGGAATAAGTTGCCTTCGGCCTTCGGGTTGCAATAAGTTGCCTTCAGGATGCAATAAGTTGCCTTGGATGCAATAAGTTGCCTTTGGGTTGCAATAACTTGGAATAAGTTACCTTCGGCCTTCGGGTTGCAATAAATTGCAATAGGTTGCCTTTGGGTTGCAATAAGTTGCCTTCGGGTTGTAATAACTTGGAAAAAGTTGCCTTCGCCTTCGGGTTGCAATAAGTTGCCTTCAGGATGCAATAAGTTGCCTTGGATGCAATAAGTTGCCTTTGGGTTGCAATAACTTGGAATAAGTTACCTTCGGCCTTCGGGTTGCAATAAGTTGCCTTCAGGATGCAATAGGTTGCCTTCGGGTTGCAATAACTTGGAATAAGTTACCTTCGGCCTTTGAGTTGCAATAAGTTGCAATAAGTTGCCTTCAGGATGCAATAAGTTGCCATCAGGTTGCAATAACTTGGAATAAGTTGCCTTCGGCCTTCAGGTTGCAATAGGTTGCAATAAGTTGCCTTCGGGTTGCAATAAGTTGCCTTCGGGTTGCAATAAATTGCCTTCGGGTTGCAATAAGTTGCCTTCGGGTTGCAATAACTTGCAATAAGTTGCCTTCGGCCTTTGGGTTGCAATAAGTTGCAATAAGTTGCCTTCGGGTTGCACTAACTTGGAATAAGTTGTGTTCAGCCTTCAGGTTGCAATAAGTTGCCTTCAGGACGCAATAGGTTGCCTTCAGGATGGAATAAGTTGCCTTCAGATTGCAATAAGTTGCCTTCCGGTTTCAATAAGTTGCCTTCCAGTTGCAATAAGTTGCCTTCAGGTTGCAATAAGTTGCCTTCAGGTTGCAATAAGTTGCCTTTGAGTTGCAAGAAGTTGCCTTCGGCCTTCGGGTTGCAATAAGTTGCCTTCAGGATGCAATAAGTTGCCTTCAGGATGCAATAGGTTGCCTTCGGGTTGCAATAACTTGGAATAAGTTACCTTCGGCCTTCGGGTTGCAATAAGTTGCCATAAGTTGCCTTCAGGATGCAATAGGAAAGGCTGGCTCACAGGCTCCCAGGACTCACTGGCCAATTGGACATTTCCTATGTTCCATAATCCTCTCAAGAATCCATTGTTTCCCTCTCACACATAGTCATTGCCTGAAAGTTTCTACTCAAGTTAAGATAAATAGAACGCAGATCACGGTCTCTCTAAGACCCACTTAAAAGGAAACGACCTCAAAATCTTATGGTGTGTGTGGAGGATTTCCCTGCATGCACATATTTTGGATCTGGGGCAAACCAAGTTGAGATTTTCGATTCCTATTCAGTTGGAAATTCTGGTCCATTGAGTCTCTCCCGCATTGAGCAAGCGCCACTTTTTGCCATGCTTCCCAAGATATAGAGTTTGGCGTGCGTGCTGTAGAAGAGACAGCCGGTGCAATTAAGACGTGCACGGAGCCGCGCAAAAGCACCATATGGCAGCACCACAGGTGCCGAGCAGCATCGACGGCTTTGCCAGACTCACCCCTTAACGCCGGCATAGTTGAGACTTGCTCTAGTCCTTTGATTTCCGATTCCCCCGATTGCATGCTGACAAGGATCACCCAAAGCAGTCAATGCCTGGAATATTTTCACAAAAAATATTCATGAACAATATTAACAAAAGTGTTCGTGGAAAAATATTCATAAAAATATTTCCAAAATATTCAGAAAAAATATTCATAATAATATTTGCAGAAATATTTACAAAATTATTCATAAAAATATTAGCACAAAAATATTCATAATGATATTTGCCGAAATATTAACAAAAATGTTTGTAAAAATATTAGCACAAAAATATTCATAATGATATTTGCCGAAATATTAACAAAAATGTTTGTAAAAATATGAGCACAAAAATATTCACATAGTCACAATTTATATGCAGAAAAATATATTAAAATGTTTGCAGAAAAATATTCATAAAAATATCCACCAAAATATATTCAGAAAAAATATTCATAATAATATTTGCAGAAAAAATATTTACAAAATTATTCATAAAAATATTAGCACAAAAATATTCATAATGATATTTGCCTAAATATTAACAAAAATGTTTGTAAAAATATGAGCACAAAAATATTCATAATGATATTTGCAGAAATATTTACAAAATATATTCATAAAAATATTAGCATAAAAATATTCACATAAATATTCACAATTTATATGCAGAAAAATATATTAAAATGTTTGCAGAAAAATATTCATTCAAATATCCACCAAAATATGTTCATTAAAAAATTGAGAAATATTCAGAAAAAATATTCATAATTATATTTGCAGAAATATTTACAAAATATATTCATAAAAATATTAGCACCAAAATATTCACATAAATATTCACAATTTATACGCGGAAAATGCATTAAAATGTTTGCAGAAAAATATTCATAAAAATATCCACCAAAATATATTCATAAAATTTTGGAGAAATATTCAAAAATTATTCATAAATATATTTGCAGAAATATTTACAAAAATATTTGTAAAAATATTAGCACAAAAATATTCACAATTTATATGTGGAAAAATGCATTAAAATGTTCGCAGAAAAATATTCATAAAAAAACCACCAAAATATATACATAAAAATTTTGAGAAATATTCAAAAATTATTCATAATAATATTTGCTGAAATATTTACAAAATTATTCATAAAAATATTAGCACCAAAATATTCATGATAATATTTGCTGAAATATTTACAAAACATATTCATAAAAATATTAGCATAAAAATATTCACATAAATATTCACAATTTATATGCAGAAAAATATATTAAAATGTTTGCAGAAAAATATTCATTCAAATATCCACCAAAATATGTTCATTAAAAAATTGAGAAATATTCAGAAAAAATATTCATAATAACATATGCAGAAATATTTACAAAAATATTTGTGAAAATATTAGCACCAAAATATTCATGATAATATTTGCATAAATATTTATAAGAAATATTCATAAAAATATGAGCACAAAAATATTCACATAAATATTCACAATGTATACACGGAAAAATGTATTAAAATGTTCACAGAAAAATATTCATAAAAATATCCACCAAAATATATTCATAAAAATTTTGAGAAATATTCAAAAATTATTCATAATAATATTTGCAGAAATATTTACAAAAATATTTGTAAAAATATTAGCACAAAAATATTCACAATTTATATGTGGAAAAATGCATTAAAATGTTCGCAGAAAAATATTCATTAAAATATCCACCAAAATACATTCATAATATTTTTGAGAAATATTCAGAAAAAATGTTTATAATAACATTTGCTCAAATATTTACAAAAATGTTTGTAAAAATATTAGCACAAAAATATTCACATAAATATTCACAATTTATATGCAGAAAAATACATTAAAATCTTTGTGGAAAAATGTTCATAAAAATATCCACCGAAATATATTCCTAAAAAACTTTGAGAAATATTCAGAAAACAATATTCAGAGAAATATTTGTGAAAAAAACCAGAAAAATATTCACATAAAGGAATAAAATAGTTACAAAAAAATTAAAATATTCACAAAAATATTTTTACAGTATTCACGAAAAATATTCCTAAAAAGACTTGCAAAAAATATTTCCTGAAAAATATCCAGAAAAAATATATTAGGAAAAATATTTGCAAACCCCCCCCCCCCCCCATTAAATGTCGATAAATTTTTGTAAAATATTCACAAAAAAAATATTCATAAAAAATATTGGCCACAAGGTGGTGACCCCTCCCTGTTTCTGTTTTCGTACGGTTTTCGTTCTGTTTCCTTTGCTTAGTGCTACGGACTTGAATGTGTGCCTTTCAGCATGTTTGCATGTTTGGCATCTCTCCTCGTCTCCCAAGAAGCCCGCAAGCTGTGCCATGTCTGGAGGCTCTCCCCTGCTGGGCCCCGACCTCCATCCCTTTCAAAGGGGAAAAACAAGCCACGGGATATGCAATGCTCCAAGAGGGAAGGTCTCCATCCAAGCATCACGGGACAAGATCTCCCTCGGTGGTAAAAGTGGAAGAAGGGAACCACAGATGTCAGATCCAAGAAGTGAAATCCACAAAACAATTGAAAACTGCTAAGACGTCAGAGATTCCTGCGATACAGAGGGATGCTTCATTCAAAACTTTGAAACAGAAGGGGAAGAGCATGGAAAGAGTTTGAGGTTCTCCATTAGTTTGAGGAGAATCATAGAACTATGTGGAAAATTGATAGCACCTGGATAATCACTGTGAATGACATGATGCACTACTTATGGGGAGGGGGAGACACGGGAAAGGGAGAGTTAAGAAACCAATTCGGCCAATTCGTGAACAAACTCTGAGGAAAATTCCAAAATGTTCTCCTGACTTGGTAAACTTGGGTTCCAAGGTGGACGGTCCTCCTGGATTGAAGGTGGTGCTGTTGAACGCCAGGTCTGTCAATGGTGAAACATCAACCATTCAGGATTTAATACTTGATGAAAAGGCAGATCTGGCGTGCATCACGGAGACCTGGTTGGACGAGGCTGGAGGGGTTAATCTCACCCAGCTTTGCCCACCAGGTTATGCCGTGAAGCACCAACCGAGATCCGGGGGGCGGGGAGGCGGAGTTGCAATAGTCTATAAAGATTCCATCTCCCTGATCAGGTGCCTGACCTTACAGTCGACCTTGTTTGAATGTGTCCACCTGAGGTTAGGAGACCGGGAATAGGGCTGTTGTTGGTGTACCGACCACCCCGCTGCACCACGGCCGCCCTACCTGAGCTTGCAGAGTTGGTCTCGGACCTGGCATTGGAGTCCTGGTGGTTTGTAGTGCTGGGGGACTTCAATGTCCATGCAGAGACCACTCTTTCAAGAGCGGCTCAGGACTTCATGGCCGCCATGGCAACTATGGGGCTGTCCCAGCTAGTATCTGGCCCTACCCACTGTGCTGGACACACACTTAACTTGGTCTTCTGTCAGGGCTGGGCAGAAGGTGGCGGTGTGGAGGAGTTGTTAATTACGCCTTTGCTATGGACTGACCACCATCTGATCAGATTTAGACTTTCTGCAACTTCTAACCTTCACAGGGGTGGTGGACCCATTAAGATGGTCTGCCCCAGGAGGCTTATGGATCCAGAGGGATTCCTGATGGCTCTTGAGGATTTTTCCATCACCTTGGTTGGTGACTCTATCGAAGCCCTGGTCTCCCACTGGAATAGTGAGTTGACTAGGGCAATAGACACGCTTGCTCCAGAGCTGAACTAAACCATCTCCTTGGTTCAACGAGGAGTTGGTGGAGCTGAAGCGAACTAAGAGGTGGCTAGAGAGCGTGTGGCGAAAAGACCCTAGCGAATCAAACCGAACACGCCTGCGCCTTTACCAAAGGGCGTATGGCGCGGCAATAGAGGCCGCACAAAACTCCTTCTATTCGGCTAATATTGCATCCGCAAGGAACCGTCCGGCAGAGCTGTTTCGAGTAGTCAGAGGGTTGTTGAACCCCACCTCTCAGGATGGGTCCCCTGACGACTCGGCAGCTCGCTGTGAAGCATTTGCTCAGTACTTTGCGGATAAAGTCGCTTTGATCCGTTCAGGCTTTGACACCATGTTAACAGCAGTCTCTGAGGATGTAACTCAAGCATCTGCTTGTCCAGTTTTGATGGATTCGTTTCGATCTGTTCAACTCAAAGATGTCATCAGGGTTCTTGGGGAGATGAGGCCTACCACATGCATCCTAGACCCCTGCCCATCCTGGCTGGTCAAGGAAGCCAGAGAGGGTTTGAGCATCTCTTGGAGAGTGGGCTGAAGAAGAGCACAGTCAGAGCAAACTGTGCCAACAAAGAGAAAAAATAGGACAAGTGCAAAGAAGCCAGAATGGATGTCCAAAGAACTTCTAACTGTGCTAAGACACAAAAGAGACATGCACAAGAAATGGAAAAAGGGAGAAATCACCAAAGAAGAATTCAAACAAATAGCCAACTCTTGTAGGGAAAAGGTCCGCAAGGCTAAAGCACAAAATGAGCTCAGGCTTGCCAGGGACATTAAAAGCAATAAAAAGGGCTACAGTAGAAAAAGGAAAAACAAGGAGGCGATAGGGCCTCTTCGAGGAGTAGATGGGGCCATGCTGACAGGGGATGATAGGGAAAAGGCAGAACTACTTAATACCTTCTTTGCCTCGGTCTTCTCACAAAAAGAAAGTCATCTTCAACCTCAGCAAGATGAAGTGGCTGAGGGATTAGAGGACATCCAAGCCCAAATTGGGAAACAAGTCGTACAGGAATACCTGGCCACTCGAAATGAGTTCAAGTCCCCAGGGCCAGATCAACTACACCCAAGAGTACTGTCCAGAGGAGGGTGACTAAAATGATCAAGGGTCTGGAGAACAAGCCCTATGAGGAGCGGCTTAAGGAGCTGGGCATGTTTAGCCTGAAGAAGAGAAGGATGAGAGGAGATATGATAGCCATGTATAAATATGTGAGAGGAAGGCACAGGGAGGAGGGAGCAAGCTTGTTTTTTGCTTCCCTGGAGACTAGGATGCGAAACAATGGCTTCACACTACAAGAAAGGAGATTCCATCTGAACATGAGGAAGAACTTCCTGAGTGTGAAAGCCGTTCAGCAGTGGAACTCTCTGCCCTGGAGTGTGGTGGAGGCTCCTTCTTTGGAAGCTTTTAAACAGAGGCTGGATGGCCATCTGTCAGGGGTGATTTGAATGCAATATTCCTGCTTCTTGGCAGAATGGGGTTGGACTGGATGATAGCCCATGAGGTCTCTTCCAACTCTTTGATTCTATGATTCTATCTCTTGGAGAGAGTGGGCTGAAGAAGAGCACAGTCAGAGCAAACTGTGCCAACAAAGAGAAAAAAATAGGACAAGTGCAAAGAAGCCAGAATGGATGTCCAAAGAACTTCTAACTGTGCTAAGACACAAAAGAGACATGCACAAGAAGTGGAAAAAGGGAGAAATCACCAAAGAAGAATTCAAACAAATAGCCAACACCTGTAGGGAAAAGGTCCGCAAGGCTAAAGTTACAAAATGAGCTCAGGCTTGCCAGGGACATTAAAAACAATAAAAGGGCTTCTTTTCTTATGTTAGTCGAAAAAGGAAAAACATGGAGGCGATAGGATTGATTTGAATGCAATATTCCTGCTTCTTGGCAGGGGGTTGGACTGGATGGCCCATGAGGTCTCTTCCAACTCTGATTCTATGATTCTATGAATGGGACTGGAGCTTCTTGTTGACACACATGGATGGGACCTCGCCGCCACCCTGACCAGAATGTTGATGGTTTGCTTCCTCCGGTTGTTTCCCAGAGTGCCATTGGCAGGTCACCTCCCTTCTAATCCCATCTGATGATGCCGGCGAGGCTCTGTCGGCGCAAACCTAAGCCCCGCAAACCCCCCGGTGTCGACGCCGCACAATGAGAGCTCCCATGAAATCCACCTGACATTCGCCACTTCCTAATAAAGCTGTCAGAGGCACCCCCTATTATCTTCCGGCCTACCAGCCCCACTTGCCCTCGGTTTCACCAGATAATCTCCTTTTTTAAAGACGGGTTTTTCTGTCGGCTCAGGGAAAGTTCAGCTCCGTCTCAGCCGCTTGTTACCGCATCACACTGCGACAAAGGAAGCGAAATTGCCGCTCGGGGCGATTATTCCTGGCTGTTTCCCCAAATGGATTTAATTCCAATGTTCCACAAGGAGTGATGTGTTAGATCGAAATGGCACAGCATTTCTAGTCATATAGAAATACGGTTTGGTGAATATGTAGAATATCGAGAGCATCATGGCAATGGGTGGATGTTCTGATGTGATACCTAAAGGGATGTGGCAACGGCTGAGTCATAACCATACGGAATAGACAGATGCTCAGACTGAGTCACAGAGGAGAGAGGAAGATGGATTATTTAATCCTCCTTATATAGCCATCTGCTGATAGGTCATCAGTAAGGGATATCTGGCTCAATATGGATGGTCAATCTCAGTCATTCCACCCTTCTCGCTATGGATGGTCAATCTCAATCCTTACAGCCTTCTTCTCAATATGGCTGGTCAATCTCAGTCATTGCATCCTTCTTCTCACCACAGATGGCCAATCTCAGTAACTATGGCCATCTTCTCAATATAGATGGTCAACCTCAGTCATTATGACCATCTTCTCACTATGAATGGTCAATCTCAGTCCTTACAGCCTTCTTCTCAATATGGATGGTCAATCTCAGTCATTATGACCATCTTCTCACTATGAATGGTCAATCTCAGTTCTTACAGCCTTCTTCTCAATACGAATGGTCAATCTCAGTCATTGCATCCTTCTTCTCACCACAGATGGCCAATCTCAGTCATTATGGTCATCTTCTCAATATAGATGGTCAATCTCAGTCATTCCACCCTTCTCACTATGAATGGTCAATCTTGGTCCTTACATCCTTCTTCTCAATACGGATGGTCAATCTCAGTCATTACAGCCATCTTCTCAATATGGATGGTCAATGTCAGTCATTGCATCCTTCTTCTCACTATGGATGGTCAATCTCAGTCATTATGACCATCTTCTCACTACAGATGGTCAATCTCAGTCATTATGGCCATCTTCTCACCACAGATGGACAATCTCAGTCACTATGGCCATCTTCTCAATATGGATGGTCAATCTCAGTCATTGCATCCTTCTTCTCACCACAGATGGACAATCTCAGTCACTATGGTGTCAGGTTCCGCTGGATCTCAGAATGAAACACACACTCACAAGAACAAATCCTGGAATTGCGGTTTATTCAGTCCATACAGTACAAAGCCAAAGAGAGAACTGGGGTTTCCCGCCAAACGCCTCCAGATCCCCCTTCTGTCTTCACTCCCCCCTCTTCCCCCTTGCTTATCACAGTTTAGACTACAATTCCTTTCCCACATCTTCAAAGCGAAAGCTTGGCCCAGATGGCCCTACTATAAACTAATCTATCATGTCTACTCCCTCTAGTGTCAGGAGGAAGACTTCTTGGAATTCACACGAAGGCACATCCTGACACTAGAGGGAGTAGACATGATAGATTAGTTTATAGTAGTGAGAAGAAAGTTGCATTCATAGTGAGAAGAAAGTTGCAATGTCTGAGATTGACCATCCAAATTGAGAAGATGGCCATAGTGCCTGAGATTGACCATCTGTAGTGAGAAGAAGGGCGCAATGACAGATTGACCATCCATATTGAGAAGATGGCCATAGTGACTGAGATTGACCATCTGTAGTGAGAAGAAGGGCGCAATGACTGAGATTAACCATCCATAGTGGGAAGAAGGGTGCAATCTCTGAGATTGACCATCCATAGAAAGAAGAAGGACATAATAATTGAGATTGTAGTGAGAAGGGTATAATGTCTGCGACTGACCATCCATATTGAGAAGATAGCCACAATGAGATTGACCATTCGTAGTGAGAAGAAGGGTGCTATGTCTGAGATTGACCATCCATATTGAGAAGAAGGCCGTAAGAATTGAGATTGACCATCCGTATTGAGAAGATGGCCATAATGACTGAGATTGACCATCTGTAGTGAGGAGAAGGATGCAATGATTGAGATTGACCATCCATATTGAGAAGATGGCCATAATGACTGAGATTGACATCCATAGTGGGAAGAAGGGTGCAATCTCTGAGATTGACCATCCATAGAAAGAAGAAGGCCATAAGAATTGAGATTGACCATCAGTAGTGAGAAGGGTTCAATGTCTGTGATTGATCATCCATATTGAGAAGATGGCCATCATGATGGAGACTGACTATTCATAGTGAGAAGAAAGGTGCAATGTCTGAGATTGACCATCCATATTGAGAAGATGGCCATAGTGACTGAGATTGACCATCTGTAGTGAGAAGAAGGCCGTAAGGATTGAGATTGACCATCCGTATTGAGAAGATGGCCATAATGACTGAGATTGACCATCTGTAGTGAGGAGAAGGATGCAATGACTGAGATTGACCATCCATATTGAGAAGATGGCTGTAATGACTGAGATTGACCATTCATAGTGAGAAGAAAGGTGCTATGTCTGAGATTGACCACCCGTATTGAGAAGAAGGTTGTAAGGACTGAGATTGACCATTCATAGTGAGAAGATGGCCATAATGACTGAGACTGATATCCGTAGTGGGAAGATGGATGCAATCTCTGAGATTGACCATCCATAGTGAGAAGAAGGGGGCAATCACTGAGATTGACCATATGTAATGAGAAGGCTGCAATGTTTGAGATTGACCATCCATATTGAGAAGATGACCATAATGTCTGAGACTGACCATTCATAGTGAGAAGAAAGGTGCAACATCTGAGATTGACCATCGCTATTGAGAAGAAGGCTGTAAGGATTGAGATTGACCATCCGTATTGAGAAGATGGCCATAATGACTGAGATTGACCATCTGTAGTGAGGAGAAGGATGCAATGACTGAGATTGACCATCCATATTGAGAAGATGGCCATAATGACTGAGATTGGCCATCCGTAGTGAGAAGAAGGACGCAATGACTGAGATTGACCATCCATATTGAGAAGAAGGCTGTAAGGACTGAAATTGACCATTCATAGTGAAGAGATGGTCATAATGACTGAGATTGACCATCCATATTGAGAAGATGGCCATAATGACTGAGATTGACCAATTGTA
>NW_026844811.1:3236597-3246597 GCF_025583915.1 Anolis sagrei ordinatus
ACCCCCAAGAGCGGCTACCGCTGGGGCCTGGGGGCTACTTCTCATTCACGCCGGTCCGCCTTCCTTCCCGCTTGAAAACGACACACTCGGCGGGTTCCCAACAGGGAGACGGGCCCTCGAATCGAGATCCCTTTATCCCGCAGCTGGGAGGCGAAGTTGAAAGATGTCGAGAGGAGCGTGAAATTACCGTCGACAGTCTTTAAGCACGGCGGCGCTTCGGCATTAACCGGAACACAGGCGACGCTGCAGAGGTCTTTCTTTTCTCACCGGCCGCGATATATTGTACCCCGTGCCTCATTTGTAGTGGAAACAAGCGTGAACGGACAGGGAGAAAAAGAGGATTTGCCGAAGCAAAACCTTTGTTGCTTTGGCATCATAACGCCGTCGTATTCTGACAGCTCCATTAAGGCCTTCTTTTCTTCTCGTCCCAAAATACGCTGCGGTTTGATCGGACACGTCGGAGGATTGAACGGCACTCGTAGGGCCCAGAATAATGTCCAATATGCCATTAGTACGAGGGTTGAATGAAAAGTAATGCCTCCACCTTCGTTACTTGGTTTTGGATGGGAATATTTTAATAAATCAAACGCAGAAATAATCCTTAGAATGTGCTCTTTAACTACCACTATTCGCTTTTCCACATAATCACCGGACAATTGGATACATTTCTGCCAACGATGAACAACCACTATTCAGTATTCCACATAATCACCAGACAATCGGATACATTTCTGCCAACGATGAACAACCACTATTCCCTTTTCCACATAATCACCAGACAATTGGATACATTTCTACCAACGATGAACAACCACTATTCCCTTTTCCACGTAATCACCAAACAATCGGATACATTTCTGCCAAAGATGAACAACCACTATTCCCTTTTCCACATAATCACCAAACAATCGGATACATTTCTACCAACAATGAACAACCACTATTCCCTTTCCACGTAATCACCAAACAATTGGATACATTTCTGCCAAAGATGAACAACCACTATTCCCTTTTCCACATAATCACCAGACAATTGGATACATTTCTGCCAATTATGAACAAACACTATTCGCTTTTCCACGTAATCACCAGACAATTGGATACATTTCTGCCAACGATGAACAACCACTATTCCCTTTTCCACGTAATCACCAAACAATTGGATACATTTCTGCCAAAGATGAACAACCACTATTCCCTTTTCCACATAATCACCAGACAATTGGATACATTTCTGCCAATTATGAACAAACACTATTCGCTTTTCCACATAAGCACCAGACAATTGGATACATTTCTGCCAACGATGAACAACCACTATTCGCTTTTCCACATAATCACCAGACAATTGGATACATTTCTGCCAACAATGAACAACCACTATTCGCTTTTCCACACAATCACCAGACAATTGGATACATTTCTGCCAACGATGAACAACCACTATTCACCTTTCCACACAATCACCAGACAATTGGATACATTTCTACCAACGATGAACAACCACTATTCCCTTTTCCACATAATCACCAGACAATTGGATACATTTCTACCAACGATGAACAACCACTATTCCCTTTTCCACGTAATCACCAAACAATCGGATACATTTCTGCCAAAGATGAACAACCACTATTCCCTTTTCCACATAATCACCAAACAATCGGATACATTTCTACCAACAATGAACAACCACTATTCCCTTTTCCACGTAATCACCAAACAATTGGATACATTTCTGCCAAAGATGAACAACCACTATTCCCTTTTCCACATAATCACCAGACAATTGGATACATTTCTGCCAATTATGAACAAACACTATTCGCTTTTCCACATAATCACCAGACAATTGGATACATTTCTGCCAACGATGAACAACCACTATTCGCTTTTCCACATAATCACCAGACAATTGGATACATTTCTGCCAACAATGAACAACCACTATTCGCTTTTCCACACAATCACCAGACAATTGGATACATTTCTGCCAACGATGAACAACCACTATTCACCTTTCCACACAATCACCAGACAATTGGATACATTTCTACCAACGATGAACAACCACTATTCCCTTTTCCACATAATCACCAGACAATTGGATACATTTCTACCAACGATGAACAACCACTATTCCCTTTTCCACGTAATCACCAAACAATCGGATACATTTCTGCCAAAGATGAACAACCACTATTCCCTTTTCCACATAATCACCAAACAATCGGATACATTTCTACCAACAATGAACAACCACTATTCCCTTTTCCACGTAATCACCAAACAATTGGATACATTTCTGCCAAAGATGAACAACCACTATTCCCTTTTCCACATAATCACCAGACAATTGGATACATTTCTGCCAATTATGAACAAACACTATTCGCTTTTCCACGTAATCACCAGACAATTGGATACATTTCTGCCAACGATGAACAACCACTATTCCCTTTTCCACGTAATCACCAAACAATTGGATACATTTCTGCCAAAGATGAACAACCACTATTCCCTTTTCCACATAATCACCAGACAATTGGATACATTTCTGCCAATTATGAACAACCACTATTCCCTTTTCCACATAATCACCAGACAATTGGATACATTTCTGCCAATTATGAACAAACACTATTCGCTTTTCCACATAAGCACCAGACAATTGGATACATTTCTGCCAACGATGAACAACCACTATTCGCTTTTCCACATAATCACCAGACAATTGGATACATTTCTGCCAACGATGAGCAACCACTATTCACTTTTCCACATCATCACCAGACAATTGGATACATTTCTGCCAATGATGAACAAGTTTTTTGAAGCCATCACAGAAGAAGTCGACACTCTGTTTCCGCAACCAGCGTCTCACAGTTCTCTCAACGTCTTACATCAGAAGCATAATGATGTCCCCGCAGAAGACAGGAGCAGAATGGAAGTCAGGCGGTGCTAAATATGGATATTGAGGATGCCGTATGGTCAATTGATTGCTGGTCAAAGTGGTCTCTGGACAAAGTGGTCCCTGGTCAAAGTGGTCCCTGGTCTAGTGATGCCTGTTCAAATTGGACCCTGGTCAAAGTGGTCCCTGGTCAAGTGGTCCTTGGTCAAAGTGGTCCCTGGTCAACATGTTCCCTGGTCATAATTGTCCCTGGTCAAAGAGGTCCCTGGTCAAGTGATTGCTGGTCAAAGTGGTCCCTGGTCAAGTGGTTGCTAGTCAAATTGGTCCCTGGTCAAAGTGGTCCCTGGTCAACATGTTCCGTGGTCAAAATTGTCCCTGGTCAAAGAGATCCCTGGTCAAGTGATTGCTGGTCAAAGTGGACCCTGGTTAAAGTGATCCCTGGTCAAGTGTTTGCTAGTCAAAGTGGTCCCTGGTCAAAGTGGTCTCTGTGATCCCTGTTCAAATTGGTCCCTGGTCAAAATTGTCCCTGATCAGTGTGGTCCCTGGTCAAAGTGGTCCCTGGTTAAAGTGATCCCTGGTGAAGCGGTTGCTAGTCAAAGTGGTCCCTGGTCAAGTGGTTGCTAGTCAAAGTGGTCCCTGGTCAAAGTGATCCCTTGTCAAGGTGTTCCCTGGTCAAAGTGGTCCCTGGTCAAGTTGTCCCTAGTCAAAGTGGTCCCTGGTCAAAGTGGTCCCTGGTCAAGTGGTTGCTAGTCAAAGCGATCCCTGATCCAAATGGTCCCTGGTCAAAGTGATCTTAAGTAGCTTTTAAAAGCCAGTGTCTCTGGTAATGTAAACATGTTGTTTTCCACCATGGAGTTATTCATTTGTCTCTGGTCATCAATGTCATCAAACATGAGGAACTCTATGAAGGGGTCGTGGCATTAGGAAGAGTGATCAAGAACAGTGAAACTGATATCGTTGACGAATATGTTTACTGATAGCCTCCTTTTTGAACTCGTTCAATTGTACCGCTCCCTCGATTCCCTCCTTCCATGTGGTTCTGCTGTCAGCATCCCTCCTCTCTTGCCATTTCTCGTTCCCTTCTTTTTCCCGTTTCCCACCGTAACGAATCCGTCGCCACACAGCGAGAGAAAGCGGCTCCGCTGACAGATATAGAGCTGGCGCTATCATCCCTTCTTGAATGTCACCGGGAAAAATTGCACACTCTGAAATTCAAATTAAAGCTTTGCTGGAACTGCTCAGACTCATCAAATGCGAGCTTTGAAGTCCACTGGGAGGCTGGTCATTTCTTTCAAATTAGTCCCCGATGCAAATGAAAACGCAGGGAGCCGAGGCATTAGCATGCCGGAGTGCCGGAGACAGTGAAACGGAGCCCACCCCCTTCCCCGCGTCCCCCCTTTCCCCTGCCACATGAAACATGCGCTCTCAAGTGGTGCTCTTAGCACATTAGTGTACATGAAAGACTCGTGTCAACACTCCCGGGCTGAGGAGGGGGAGGGGGAGAAGGGACTAATCGCAGCCTCCCGGCCCATGAGCCACTTGGACCCAACTGGAGGGATTTGAGGCATTGGTTCCAATAGAACAGAATAACTTCATTGTCATTGTACATTGTACAATGGAATTAAATGCCACCCCCTATCTATCTATCTCTCCATCTATCTATCTACATAGTATCTATCTATCTCTTATGGGTTGGACTGGATGGCCCTTGGGTTCTCTTCCAACTCTAGGAATCTATCTATCTATCTATCTATCTATCTATCTATCTATCTATCTATCTATCTCTCCTATCTATCTCTTATGGGTTGGACTGGATGGCCCTTGAGGGATCTATATATCTATCTCTTTAGGGTTGGGCTGGATAGCCCATTGGATCTGTTCCAACTAGGATTATCTATCTATCTATCTATCTATCTATCTATCTATCTATCTATCTATCTATCTACTTCTGACTATCTATCTCTTTAGGTTGGACTGGATGACCCTTTGGATTTCTTCCAACTCTATCTATCTATCTATCTATCTATCTATCTATCTATCTATCTATCTATCTATCTATCTATCTATCTCTTAAGGGTTGGACTGGATGGCCCTTGGGTTCTCTTCCAACTCTAGGAATCTATCTATCTCTCCTATCTATCTCTTATGGGTTGGACTGGATGGCCCTTGAGGGATCTATATATCTATCTCTTTAAGGTTGGGCTGGATAGCCCATTGGATCTGTTCCAACTAGGATTATCTATCTATCTATCTATCTATCTATCTATCTATCTATCTATCTATCTATCTATCTATCTATCTATCTATCTATCTCTCCTATCTATCTCTTATGGGTTGGACTGGATGGCCCTTGGGTTCTCTTCCAACTCTAGGAATCTATCTATCTATCTATCTATCTATCTATCTATCTATCTATCTCTCCTATCTATCTCTTATGGGTTGGACTGGATGGCCCTTGAGGGATCTATATATCTATCTCTTTAGGGTTGGGCTGGATAGCCCATTGGATCTGTTCCAACTAGGATTATCTATCTATCTATCTATCTATCTATCTATCTATCTATCTATCTACTTCTGTCTATCTATCTCTTTAGGTTGGACTGGATGACCCTTTGGATTTCTTCCAACTCTATCTATCTCTATCTATCTATCTATCTATCTATCTATCTATCTATCTATCTCTCCTATCTATCTCTTAAGGGTTGGACTGGATGGCCCTTGGGTTCTCTTCCAACTCTAGGAATCTATCTATCTATCTATCTATCTATCTATCTATCTATCTATCTATCTCTCCTATCTATCTCTTATGGGTTGGACTGGATGGCCCTTGAGGGATCTATATATCTATCTCTTTAAGGTTGGGCTGGATAGCCCATTGGATCTGTTCCAACTAGGATTATCTATCTATCTATCTATCTATCTATCTATCTATCTATCTCTATCTATCTATCTATCTATCTATCTATCTATCTTGTCTATCTATCTCTTTAGGTTGGACTGGATGACCCTTTGGATTTCTTCCAACTCTATCTATCTATCTATCTATCTATCTATCATCTATCTATCTATCTATCTATCTATCTATCTCTTAAGGGTTGGACTGGATGGCCCTTGGGTTCTCTTCCAACTCTAGGAATCTATCTATCTATCTATCTATCTATCTATCTATCTATCTATCTATCTATCTATCTATCTATCTCTCCTATCTATCTCTTATGGGTTGGACTGGATGGCCCTTGAGGGATCTATATATCTATCTCTTTAGGGTTGGGCTGGATAGCCCATTGGATCTGTTCCAACTAGGATTATCTATCTATCTATCTATCTATCTATCTATCTATCTATCTATCTACTTCTGTCTCTCTATCTCTTTAGGTTGGACTGGATGACCCTTTGGATTTCTTCCAACTCTATCTCTATCTATCTATCTATCTATCTATCTATCCAACTATATATTATGGGTTCGACTGGATGGCCCTTAGGGTCTCTTCCAACTCTAGGAATCTGTCAGTCTATCTATCTATCTATCTATCCACCTATCTCTCCATCTATTTATCTATCTAGCATCTATCTGTCTATCTATCTATCTATCTATCTATCTATGTATGTATGTATTATAGGTTGGACTGGATGACCCTTGGGGTCCTTTCCAACTCTAGGAATGTATCTATCGATTGATTGATCTATCTATCTGTCTGTCTCTCCATTTGTCTGTCTCTCTATCAATTTATTTATCTCTCTGTCTGTCTATCTCTTAAGAGTTGGAGTAGATGGCCCTTGGGTTCTCTTCCAAATCTAAGAATCTATCAATCCATCTATCTATCTATCTATCTATCTATCTATCTATCTATCTATCCATCCATCCATCCATCCATCCATCCATCTCTATCTATCTATCTATCTATCTATCTATCTCTTATGGGTTGGACTAGATGGCCCTTGGGTTCTCTTCCAACTCTAGGAATCTATCTATCTATCTATCTATCTATCTATCTATCTCTCTTCCTATCTGTCTGTCTGTCTCTCTATCTCTTAAGGGTTGGACTGGATGGCCCTTGGGTTCTCTTCCAACTCTAGGATCTATCTATCTATCTATCTATCTATCCATCCATCCATCCATCCATCCATTATCTATCTATCTATCTATCTATCTATCTATCTATCTATCTTATGGGTTGGACTAGATGGCCATTTCTCTATCTATCTCTATCTATCTATCTATCTATCTATCTATCTATCTATCCATCCATCCATCCATCCATCCATCCATCTATCTATCTATCTATCTCTTATGGGTTGGACTAGATGGCCCTTGGGTTCTCTTCCAACTCTAGGAATCTATCTATCTATCTATCTATCTATCTATCTATCTATCTATCTCTCCTATCTATCTCTTAAGGGTTGGACTGGATGGCCCTTGGGTTCTCTTCCAACTCTAGGAATCTATCTATCTATCTATCTATCTATCTATCTATCTATCTATCTCTCCTATCTATCTCTTAAGGGTTGGACTGGATGGCCCTTGGGTTCTCTTCCAACTCTAGGAATCTATCTATCTATCTATCTATCTATCTATCTATCTCTATCTATCTCTTATGGGTTGGACTGGATGGCCCTTGAGGGATCTATATATCTATCTCTTTAGGGTTGGGCTGGATAGCCCATTGGATCTGTTCCAACTAGGATTATCTATCTATCTATCTATCTATCTATCTATCTATCTATCTATCTACTTCTGTCTCTCTATCTCTTTAGGTTGGACTGGATGACCCTTTGGATTTCTTCCAACTCTATCTCTATCTATCTATCTATCTATCTATCTATCCAACTATATATTATGGGTTCGACTGGATGGCCCTTAGGGTCTCTTCCAACTCTAGGAATCTGTCAGTCTATCTATCTATCTATCTATCCACCTATCTCTCCATCTATTTATCTATCTAGCATCTATCTGTCTATCTATCTATCTATCTATCTATCTATGTATTATAGGTTGGACTGGATGACCCTTGGGGTCCTTTCCAACTCTAGGAATGTATCTATCGATTGATTGATCTATCTATCTGTCTGTCTCTCCATTTGTCTGTCTCTCTATCAATTTATTTATCTCTCTGTCTGTCTATCTCTTAAGAGTTGGAGTAGATGGCCCTTGGGTTCTCTTCCAAATCTAAGAATCTATCAATCCATCTATCTATCTATCTATCTATCTATCTATCTATCCATCCATCCATCCATCCATCCATCCATCCATCCATCTATCTATCTATCTATCTATCTCTTATGGGTTGGACTAGATGGCCCTTGGGTTCTCTTCCAACTCTAGGAATCTATCTATCTATCTATCTATCTATCTATCTATCTCTCTTCCTATCTGTCTGTCTGTCTCTCTATCTCTTAAGGGTTGATGTTGGATATGGGGGATATGTGTGTGTGTGTGTATCTATCTATCATATATCTATCTATCTATCTATCTATCTATCTATCTATCTATCTATCTATCTATCTATCTATCTATCTATCTATCTATCTATCTATCTATCTATCTATCTATCTATCTATCTATCTATCTATCTATCCATCCATCCATCCATCCATCCATCCATCCATCCATCCATCTATCTATCTATCTATCTATCTATCTATCTCTTATGGGTTGGACTAGATGGCCCTTGGGTTCTCTTCCAACTCTAGGAATCTATCTATCTATCTATCTATCTATCTATCTGTCTGTCTGTCTGTCTGTCTGTCTGTCTCTCTATCTCTTAAGGGTTGGACTGGATGGCCCTTGGGTTCTCTTCCAACTCTAGGAATCTATCCATCCATCTATCTATCTATCTATCTATCTATCTATCTATCTATCTATCTATCTATCTCTATCCATCCATCCATCCATCCATCTATCTATCTATCCATCTCTTTCTTTGGGGTCTCTTTAGGAATCTTATCTATCTATCTATCTATCTATCTATCTATCTATCAATATCTTAAGGGTTGGAGTGGATGCCTCTTGGAGTATCTTCCACCATCTTCCAACTCTATCTATCTCTATCTATCTATCTATCTATCTATCTATCTATCTATCTATCTCTCCTATCTATCTCTTATGGGTTGGACTGGATGGCCCTTGAGGGATCTATATATCTATCTCTTTAGGGTTGGGCTGGATAGCCCATTGGATCTGTTCCAACTAGGATTATCTATCTATCTATCTATCTATCTATCTATCTATCTATCTATCTATCTATCTATCTATCTATCTATCTATCTATCTATCTATCTATCTATCTATCTATCTATACCTCTATCTACTATCTATCTCTTATGGGTTGGACTGGATGGCCCTTGGGTTCTCTTCCAACTCTAGGAATCTATCTATCTATCTATCTATCTATCTATCTATCTATCTATCTATCTATCTCTCCTATCTATCTCTTATGGGTTGGACTGGATGGCCCTTGAGGGATCTATATATCTATCTCTTTAGGGTTGGGCTGGATAGCCCATTGGATCTGTTCCAACTAGGATTATCTATCTATCTATCTATCTATCTATCTATCTATCTATCTATCTATCTACTTCTGTCTATCTATCTCTTTAGGTTGGACTGGATGACCCTTTGGATTTCTTCCAACTCTATCTATCTCTATCTATCTATCTATCTATCTATCTATCTATCTATCTATCTATCTCTCCTATCTATCTCTTAAGGGTTGGACTGGATGGCCCTTGGGTTCTCTTCCAACTCTAGGAATCTATCTATCTCTCCTATCTATCTCTTATGGGTTGGACTGGATGGCCCTTGAGGGATCTATATATCTATCTCTTTAAGGTTGGGCTGGATAGCCCATTGGATCTGTTCCAACTAGGATTATCTATCTATCTATCTATCTATCTATCTATCTATCTATCTATCTATCTATCTATCTATCTATCTATCTATCTATCTACTTCTGTCTATCTATCTCTTTAGGTTGGACTGGATGACCCTTTGGATTTCTTCCAACTCTATCTCTATCTATCTATCTATCTATCTATCTATCTATCTATCTATCTATCTATCTATCTATCTCTCCTATCTATCTCTTAAGG
>NW_026844811.1:3253402-3263437 GCF_025583915.1 Anolis sagrei ordinatus
GAATCTATCTATCTATCTATCTATCTATCTATCTATCTATCATCTCTTATGGGTTGGACTGGATGGCCCTTGGGGTGTGTTTCAACTTGAGGGATCTATATATCTATCTCTTTAGGGTTGGGCTGGATAGCCCATTGGGTCTGTTCCAACTAGGATTCTCTATCTATCTATCTATCTATCTATCTATCTATCTATCTATCTATCTATCTATCATCTATCTACCTATCTACCTACCTACCTATCTATCTATCTCTTTAGGTTGCACTGGATGGCCCTTAGGATCTCTACTAACTCTAGGAATCTATCTATCTTTCCATCTATTTATCTATCTATCTATCTATCTCCTATGGGTTGGACTGGATGGCCCTTGGGGTGTGTTCCAACTTGAGGGATCTATATATCTATCTCTTCAGGGTTGGACTGGATGGCCCCTGGGGTCTCTTCCAACTCTCTAGGATCCTCTCAGGGTCTCAATCAGAGGAACATGAAGCCCCAAGAACTCTCCCCTTGGTCGCATCCACATTAATATTCCGGCGACCGGTGCCTTCTTTGACAGCTTCATCTATGCGCTGCCGGCGGCTTGCCCCGCTGCCAGCCTCAGCACGGTTCCCCATTAGCCCGGTGAAATGTCACAGGTTGCCCTGGCACGCTTTGTGCTCGGGGGCCCTTCTCCCGCCGCCTCCGACCTGCGCCGGACCCGCAGGATACGCAGCCAGTGTGTGACCGGCATCGCTCGAGCGCCAGCATGAAAGGGACGGATCAATCTGCCGACGGCTGACGGCTGAAGGTTTCGGAGACGAAACGAGTCCCCTGCTCAGAGATTCAGTAGCCGAGCCTTCCCGCCGCCACTTCATTACTCCTCGGTTCACATTTTTCCCGAGTCAATTCCTTTCCAAGTGGTCGTTTGATCCGACTATTCGCCGCCGCCGGCCATTTTTCTTCCACTTTCTGCCCAGGAGGCATTGCGGATGGGGCCAAATTGTGGCTAGGCGGGCCAAACGGTGGAGCGCACATATTGTATTCCGATATCAACGTATTGCATCCCGATATGGACGTCTTGCGTCCCGATATGGACACATTGCGTCGCGATATGGACGTCTTGCGTTCCGATATGAACGAATTACGTGTGATTTCCAATCTTAACATATTGTCTCCCTTATTAACACATTGCATTCCAATCTTAACGTATTGCATCCCGACATTAACGTATTGCATCCCGATATGGACGTATTGCATCGCGATATGGACGTATTGCATTCCGATACGAACGAATTACATGTGATTTCCGATCTTAACATATCGTCTCCCATATTAACACATTGCATCCCGATCTTAACATATTGCATCCCGAAATTAACGTATTGCATCCCAATATTAACATATTGCATCCCGAAATTAACGTATTGCATCCCAACATTAACGTATTGCATCCTGACATTAACATATTGCATCCCGATATTAACATATTGCATCCCGATATTAACAAATTGCATCCCGATATTAACGTATTGCATCATGATATTAATATATTTCATCCCAATATTAACGTATTGCATCCCGATATTAACGTATTGCATCACGATATTAATATATTTCATCCCGATATTAACATATTGCATCCCGATATTAACGTATTGCATCCCGACATTAACGTACTGCATCTCGATATTAACGTATTGCATCCCGACATTAACGTATTGCATTCCGATATTAACTTATTGCATTCCGATATTAACATATTGCATCCCGATATTAACGTATTGCATCCCGACATTAACGTATTGCATTCCGATATTAACTTATTGCATTCTGATATTAACATATTGCATTCCGATATTAACGTATTGCATCCCGATATTAACGTATTGCATCCCGATATTAACATATTGCATCCCGATATTAACGTATTGCATCCCGATATTAACATATTGCATTCCGATCTTAACGTAATTCATCCCGACATTAACGTATTGCACCCCGATATTAACGTATTGCATCCCGATATTAACGTATTGCATCCCGATATTAACATATTGCATCCCGATATTAACGTATTGCATCCCGATATTAACATATTGCATTCCGATCTTAACGTAATTCATCCCGACATTAACGTATTGCACCCCGATATTAACGTATTGCATCCCGATATTAACGTATTGCATCCCGATATTAACATATTGCATCCCGATATTAACGTATTGCATCCCGATATTAACATATTGCGTTCCGATCTTAACGTAATTCATCCCGATATTAACGTATTGCATCCCGATATTAACGTATTGCATCCCGATATTAATGTATTGCATCCCGATATTAACGCATTGCATCCCGATATTAATGTATTGCATCCCGATATTAACGTATTGCATCTCGATATTAATGTATTGCATCTCGATATTAACGTATTGCATCCCGATATTTACGTATTGCATCCCGATATTAATGTATTGCATCCTGATATTAATGTATTTCATCCCGATATTAACGTATTGCGTCCCGATATTAAAGTATTGCATCCAGATATTAACATATTGCATCCCGATACTAACGTATTGCATCCCGATCTTAACATGTTGCATTCCGATATTAACGAATTTAGTTCCGATATTAACGTATTGCATTCCGATATTTACGTATCACGTTCCGATATTAACATATTGTGTTTCGGTATTAACGTATTTCGTTCCGATATTAATGTGTCATGTTCCGATATTAATATATTTTGTTCTGATGTTAATGCATTGCGTTCCAATATTAACTTATTTTATTCCGATATTAACGTATTGCATTCCGATATTAACGTATCGCGTTCCGATATTAACGTATTTCGTTCTGATATCAACGTATTGCATTCTGATATTAACGTATCGCGTTCCGATATTAACGTATTGCGTTTTGATATTAACGTATTTCGTTCCGATATTAATGTATTGCATTCCGATATTAATGTATTTTGTTCTGATATTAACGTATCGAGTTCCAATATTAACGTATTTCATTCCGATATTAATGTATTTCATTCCAATATTAACGTATTTCGTTCCAATATTAACGTATTGCATCCCGATATTAATGTATTGCATCCCGATATTAACATATTGCATTCCGATATTAACGTATTTCGTTCCGATATTAACGTATTTTGTTCTGATATTAACGTATTTCGTTCTGATATTAACATATTGCATTCCGATATTAACATATTTCGATCCGATATTAACATATTGTGTTTCGGTATTAATGTATTTTGTTCCAATATTAATGTATTGCATTCCGAGATTACCATATTTTGTTCCGATATTAACATATTGCATTACGATCTTAACGTGTTGCATTCCGATATTAACGTATTTCATTCCGATCTTAATGTGTTGCATTACGATCTTAACGTGTTGCATTCCGATATTAACGTATTTCATTCTGATCTTAATGTGTTGCATTACGATCTTAACGTGTTGCATTCCGATATTAACGTATTTCATTCTGATCTTAACGTATTGCATTCCAATATTAACGTATTTCGTTCCGATATTAATGTATTGCATTCCGATATTAACGTATTTCATTCTGATCTTAATGTGTTGCATTCCGATCTTAACGTATTGCATTCCGATATTAACGTATTTCATTCTGATCTTAACGTATTGCATTCCAATATTAACGTATTTCATTCCGATCTTAACATATTGTGTTCCGATATTAACGTATTTCATTCCGAGCTTAACGTGTTGCATTCCGATATTAATGTATTTCGTTCCGATATTAACGTATTGCATTCCGATATTAACGTATTTCATTCTGATCTTAACGTATTGCATTCCGATATAAACGTATTTCATTCCGATCTTAACGTATTTCATTCTGATCTTAACGTATTGCATTCCGATATTAACGTATTTTGTTCTGATATTAATGTATTGCATTCCGATATTAATGTATTTCATTCTGATCTTAATGTGTTGCATTCCGATCTTAACGTATTGCATTCCGATATTAACGTATTTCATTCTGATCTTAACGTATTGCATTCCAATATTAACGTATTTCATTCCGATCTTAACATATTGTGTTCCGATATTAACGTATTTCATTCCGAGCTTAATGTGTTGCATTCCGATATTAACGTATTGCATTCCGATATTAACGTATTTCATTCTGATCTTAATGTGTTGAATTACGATCTTAACGTGTTGCATTCCGATATTAACGTATTTCATTCTGATCTTAACGTATTGCATTCCGATATTAACGTATTTCATTCCGATCTTAACATATTGCATTCCGATATTAACGTATTTCATTCCGATCTTAACATGTTGTTTTCCGATCTTAATGTATTGCATTCTGATATTAACGTATTTCATTCTGATCTTAACGTGTTGCGTTCCGATCTTAATATATTGCATTCCGATATTAACGCATTTTCTTCCGATCTTGACGTATTTCATTCTGATATAAATGTATTACATTCCAATATTAACGTATTTCATTCTGATATTAATGTGTTGCATTCCGATATTAACGCATTTTGTTCCGATATTAACGTATTTCATTCTGATCTTAACGTGTTGCATTCCGATCTTAATGTATTGCATTCCGATATTAACGCATTTTGTTCCCATCTTAACGTGTTTCATTCTGATATAAATGTATTGCATTCTGATATTAATGTATTTCATTCCGATATTAATGTATTTCATTACAATATTAACATATTGCATTCCGATATTAACGTATTTTGTTCTGATCTTAATGTACCGCGTTCCGATACTAACGCGAATCACAAAGCAAACAAATGCCAAACTTTTTTGTTCTTTCACCTTGTCAATAACTACCACTGATTCTCAGGAAACTCGTCTCTCTCTTAAGACCGGAATATAGATTTCCGAATGCAAATCTACATTTCCCAGGATTCTATAGCAACTAAAGCGGTGTCAAACCGCCTTCGTTCTTCATTCGGATGCGAGACAACATTCCGATTACAGGCTAGCAGAAGCAATGTTTGGAGTTTGGAAGTTTCCACTGTTTCGTTGAGCCATAAAGACATAAATAACAAGAACATGAAATAAGGCATGAAAAAGACCGCGCCAATTTCTCGAGGAGCCGCCAACGCCAATCAGCGCCAACGAAATGAGAAATGGATTGCCGTCAAAACGTCTCTCTCTGCAAAAATCGTTTTTGGCGCTCCGGAGAAGAGAGGGAAGGCAATTGGGGGGCAACGAGAAGCAAAACAAGGCCGGATTTTCCCGATGCTCTTTCGGAACCCCGCTGGGATAAATAGGATCCCCGACGTCAGCGAGTCTTCCTCGATTGGGAAGGAAGCGTCGGCAGTGTGATATTAGGAGCCCAATTGAGCGGAAGATGCGCCAGAGCAAGTTCCCGGGAACACTCGTTGGGGCGAATCGTTCGGCAAAGAGGCTTTGTTCCCGCCTGCCCTTGTCCCCAAAACAATCCGAACTGAAGGCTACACACACACACACACACAGCCTTGATTGGCATACGACAACAACATCAGAACACAACAAGAGGAAGCGATGTTTTGTCTCAGTTCTCAGACTATTTTTTTATTTCAGAGGGAAGGGAAATGAAGGAAAGAGAAAAGGAGAGAAGGGAAGGTAGGTAGGAAGGTAGGTAGGTAGGAAAGAAGGAGAGAAGGGAAGAAAAGAAAGAAGGAGAAAAGAAAAGAAGGGAAAGAGAAGGGAAGGAAAGAGAAGGGAGAGAAGGGAAGGAAGGAGGAAGGAAGGAAGAAGGAAGGAAGAAGGAGAAGGAAGGAAGAAGGGAAAGAAAGAGAAGGAGGGAAGGAAAGGAAGGAGAAGGAAGGAAGGGAAGGAGGAAGGAAAGGGAAGGGGAAGGGAAGGGAAGGGAAGGGAAGGAAGGGAGGGGAAGGAAGGAGAAGAAGGAAGGAAGGAAGGAAGGAAGGAAAAAGAAAGAGAAGGAGGGAAGAAAGGAAAGAAGGAAGGGAAGGAAAAAGAAGGAGAAAAGAAAGAAGGGAAGGAGAAAGGAAGGAAGGAAAGAAGGAAGAAGGGAAGGAAGGAAGGAAGGAAGGGAAAGGAAGGAAGGAAGAAGGAAGGAAGGAAGGAAGGAAGGAAGGAAGGGAAAGAAAAAGGAAAGAGGAAGGAAAGAGAGAGAGGGAAGGAAGGAAGGAAGGAAGGAAAAGAAAAAGAGAAAGAGGGAAGGAAAGAGAAAGGAGAGAAGGGAAGGAAGGAAGGAAGGAAGAAGGAAGGAAGGAAGGAAGGAAGAAGGAAGAGAAAGAAAGAAAGAGGAAGGAAAGAGAAAGGGAGAAGGAAGGAAGGAGGAAGGGAAAAAGGAAAGGAGAAAGGAGGGAAGGAAAGAGAAAGGAGAGAAGGGAAGGAAGGAAGGAGGAAGGAAGGAAGGAAGGAAGGAGGAAGGAAGGAGGAAGGAAGGAAGGGGAAAAGAAAATAAAAGAAAGGAGGGAAGGGAAGAAGGAAGAGGAAGGGAAGGTAAGAAGGAAGGAGAAAAGAAAATAAGGGAATGAGAAAGGAGGGAAGGAAAGAGAAAGGAGAGAAGGGAAGGAAGGAAGGAAGTAGAAAAGAAAAAAAGGGAAAGAGAAAGGAAGGAAGGAAAGAAATAGAAAATAAGAGAAGGGAAGGTAGGAAGGAAGGAAAAAAGAAAAGAAGGGAAGGGAAGGAAGGAAGGAAGGAAAAGAAAAAGGAAGAGGAAAGAAGGAAGAAGGAAGGAAGGAGAAGAAGGAAGAAGGAAGGAGAAAATAAGAAGAAGGAGAGGAAGGAAGGAAAAAAGAAAAGAAGGGAAAGAAAAAAGGAAGGAAGGAAAGAGAAAAGGAGAGAAGGGAAGGTAAGAAGGAAGGAGAAAAGAAAATAAGGGAATGAGAAAGGAGGGAAGGAAAGAGAAAGGAGAGAAGGGAAGGAAGGAGAAAAGAAAAAGGAATGAGAAAGGAGGGAAGGAAAGAGAAAGGAGAGAAGGGAAGGAAGGAAGGAAGTAGAAAAGAAAAAAAGGGAAAGAGAAAGGAAGGAAGGAAAGAAATAGAAAATAAGAGAAGGGAAGGTAGGAAGGAAGGAAAAAAGAAAAGAAGGGAAGGAGAAACAAAGGAAGGAAGGAAAGAGAAAAAGAGAGAAGGGAAGGTAAGAAGGAAAGAAAAGAAAAAGGAAGAAAAAGGAGGGAGAAGAGAAAGGAGAGAAAGGGAAGGAGGAAGGAAAGAAAAGAAAAAAGGGAAGAGAGGAAGGAAGGAGAAAGAAAAAGAGAAGGGAGGTAGGAAGGAAGGGAAAGAAAAGAAAGGAAGGAGAAGAAGAAGGAAGAAAGGAGAAAAAAGAAAAGAGGAAGGAAAGAAGGGAAGAAAGAAAGAAAGACAGGATGAAGAAAGAGGAGAAGGAAGAAAAGGAGAGAAGGGAAGGAAGGAAAGGAAAAGAAACGTGTTAAAGATCAAGTGAATGAATTCAAATAAATATCAAAAATAAGATACTGGAAGGTAGGACAGTAATGAAAAATAAAAGAACTTGAAGAGAAACGAATGAAGGAATATAAAACGATATAGAGGGACGTTGTAAAAGAAAAGAAGGAGAAAAGAAAGGAAGAAGGAAGAGAGAAGGAAAAGAAAGAAAAGAAGGAGAAGGAAAAAAAAGAAGGGAAAGAGAAAGGAAAGAAGGAAGGAAAGGAAATAAGGAAGGAAGGAAGGAGGAAGGAAGGAGGAAGGAAGGAAGGAAGGAAGGAGGAGGAGGAAGGAAGGAAGGGAGAGAAGAAGGAAGGAAGGAAGGAGAAGAAGGGAAGGAAGGAAGAAAAAAAAAAAAAAGGGAAAGAGAAAGGAAGGAAGGAAAGAAATAGAAAATAAGAGAAGGGAAGGTAGGAAGGAAGGAAAAAAGAAAAGAAGGGAAGGAGAAACAAGGAAGAGAGGAAGGAAGGAAAGAAAAGGAGAGAAGGGAAGGTAAGAAGGAAGGAGAAAAGAAGGGAAAGAGAAAGGAAGGAAGGAAAAAGAAAAGGAGAGAAGGGAAGGAAGGAAGGATGGAAGGAAGGAGAAAAGAAAAGAAGGGAAAGAGAAAGAGAAGGAAGGAAGGAAGAAAGGAAGAAGGAAGAAGGGAAGGAAGGAAGGAAGGAAGGAAGGAGGAAGGAAGGAAGGAAGAAAGGAAGGAAGAAGGAAGGAAGGAAAAAGAAAAGGAAGGAAGGAAGGAAGGAAGGAAGGAAGGAAGGAAGGAAGGAGAAAAGTTCTCAAATTTTCACCACCAGAACTGGTGGAGTTTCAGGGGGTGAACCTGGCATAATGGGAGTTGTAGTTCACCCACAACCTTAGCCATTTTGGACAATTCCAAACTGACTTTTTCAAGTACCAAGCAGCACTGAGTTCCCAAGCTAATATAGGAATATATTATATATAGTTGGTTGGGGCCCAAATTCATAGCCTTTGGCTCCCTCTGCTGACATATCATTGTAAACAACAGTCAAGATTGTTAAATTAATACACTATGCGTCCTGGTGATGTTTAGGGGAGGACGGAGAATGGATGATGGGATTTGTAGTACTTTCAAACCCCCCGGTTCCCACAGACCACTGTGGCCCCCAAAAAAGATTGATCAAGACCAAACTTGGCACACAGAGCCCCGTGACCCACTCTACATCCTGCTGCAGTTTGGAGGAGGGTGGATGGATGATGGGACTTGCAGTACCTTGACTCACTTACTGAAACCACTGCGACCCTCATCCAATGACCAATCAAGACCAAACTTGGCACACAGAGCCCCCATGACCCACTCTACATCCTTCTACCATTTGGAAGAGGGTGGACCATAGATGATGGGACTTGCAGTTCCCAAGACCGCTGTGACCCTCATTCAATGACTGATCAAGACCACTGCGACCCTCATTCAATGACTGATCAAGACCAAACTTGGCACACAGAGCCCCCATGACCCACTCTACATCCTGCTGCAGTTTGGAGGAGGGTGGACCATGGATGATGGGACTTGCAGTACCTTGACTCACTTACTGAAACCACTGCAACCCTCATCCAATGACCAATCAAGACCAAACTTGGCACACAGAGCCCCCATGACCCACTCTGCATCCTGCTGCAGTTTGGAGGAGGGCAGACCACAGATGATGGGACTTGCAGTACCTTGACTCACTTACTGAAGCCTCTGCAACCCTCATCCAATGACCGATCAAGACCAAACTTGGCACACAGAGCCCCGTGACCCACTCTACATCCTGCTGCAGTTTGGAGGAGGGTGGACCATGGATGATGGGACTTGCAGTACCTTCACTCACTTACTGAAACCACTGCGACCCTCATCCAATGACTGATCAAGACCAAACTTGGCACACAGAGCCCCCATGACCCACTCTACATCCTGCTGCAGTTTGGAGGAGGGTGGACCATGGATGATGGGACTTGCAGTACCTTCACTCACTTCCTGAGACAACTGTGAACCTCATCCAATGACTGATCAAGACCAAACTTGGCACACAGAGACCCCATGACCCACTCTACATCCTACTTCAGTTTGGAGGCAGGTGGACCATGGATGATGGGACTTACAGTACTTCCACTCACTTCCCGAGACCGCTGCGACCCTCATCCAATGACCAAAAAAGACCAAACTTGACACACAGAGCCTTCAAGACCCACTCTACATCCTGGTGCAGTTTGGAGGAGAGCGGACCACAGATGATGGGACTTGCAGTACCTCCACTCACTTCCCGAGACCACTGTGACCCTCATCCAATGACGGATCAAGACCAAACTTGGCACACAGAGCCCCCATGACCCACTCTACATCCTGCTGCAGTTTGGAGGAGGGTGGACCATGGATGATGGGACTTGCAGTCCCCACTCAATTCCCGAGACTGCTGCGACCCTCATCCAATGACCAATCAAGACCAACCTTGGCACACAGAGCCCCCATGACCCACTCTACATCCTACTGCAGTTTGGAGGAGGGTGGACCATGGATGATGGGACTTGCAGTACTTCCACTCACTTCCTGAGACAACTGTGAACCTCATCCAATGACTGATCAAGACCAAACTTGGCACACAGAGACCCCATGACCCACTCTACAT
>NW_026844811.1:3269537-3292268 GCF_025583915.1 Anolis sagrei ordinatus
TACCTACCTACCTACCTACCTACCTACCTATTGTATCTCTCTCTTAGAGGTTGGACTGGATGGCCTTGGGGTCTCTTCCAACTCTAGGAATCTATCTATCTATCCATCCATCTATCTATCCATCTATTCATCCATCTTTTAAGGGTTGGGCCCTAGGAGTTTCCTCCAACTCTAGGAAACCATCTATCTATGTCTATATATCTATCCACCCATCCATCTCTAATGGGTTCAATTGAATGGCCCTTGGAGTATCTTCCAACTATAGAAATCTATCTATCTATCTATCTATCTATCTATCTATCTATCTATCTATCTATCTATCTACCTACCTACCTACCTATCTATTGTATCTATCTCTTAGAGGGTGGACTGGATGGCCTTGGAGTCTCTTCCAACTCTAGGAATCCATCCATCTTTCTATCTATCCATCTATCCATCCATCTTTTAAGGGTTGGGCCCTAGGAGTCTCTTCCAACTCTAGGAAACCATCTATCTATGTATCTATGTATTTATCCATCCATCCGTCCATCTCCAACTATAGAAATCTATCTATCTACCTACCTACCTACCTATCTATTGTATCTATCTCTTAGACTGGATGGCCTTGGGGTCTCTTCCAACTCTAGGAATCTATCTATCCATCCATCCATCTATCTATCCATCCATCCATCTTTTAAGGGTTGAGCTGGATAGCCCTAGGAGTCTCTTCCAACTCTAGGAAACCATCTATCTATGTATCTATGTATCTATGTATCCATCCATCCCTCCATCTCTTATGGGTTGGAGTATCTTCCAACTATAGAAATCTATTCAACTATAGAAATCTATCTATCTACCTACCTATCTATCTATCTATTGTATCTATCTCTTAGAGGTTGGACAGGATGGCCTTAGGGTCTCTTCCAACTCTAGGAATCCATCCACCCATCTATGTATCCATCCATCCATCCATCCATCCATCCATCTATCCATCTATCCATCCTTTAAGGGTTGGGCTGGATAGCCCTAGGAATATCTTCCAACTCTAGGAAACAATCTATCTGTGCATCTATCTATGTATCTATCAATCCATCCATCCATCTCTAATGGATTGGATTGGATGGCCCTTGGAGTATCTTTCAACTATAGAAATTTATCTATCTATCATAGGTTGGACTGTGTGGCCCTTGAGGTCTCTTCCAACTCCAGGAATCTATCTATCTATCTATCTATCTATCTATCTATCTATCTATCTATCTATCTCTATCTATCTATCTATCTATCTATCTATCTATCTGCCTCTCTCTCTCTCTCTCTCAATTTCTCTCTCTCTTAAGGATTGGGCTGAATGGCCTTTGGAGGTCTCCTCCAACTCTATCTATCATCACTGTCTATCTGCTTATGTTTTGATCAACCAGTATCTCTCTGTCTTCTATGTGTCTGTCTATCTATCTATCTATCTATCTATCTATCTATCATCTCTTATAGGATGGACAGGACGGCCCTTGGGGTCTCTTCCAACTCTATCTTCCTATCTATCATCTATCTATCTATCTATCTATCTATCTATCTATCTATCTATCATCTACCTTCCTATCTATCTATCTATCTATCTATCTATCTATCTAATCTCCCTGTCTATCAACTCTATGTATCTACCTGCCTATCTATCTATCTATCTATCTATCTATCCACCTATCTATTTATCTATCTCTTAAAGTTTGGACTGGGTGGTCCTTGGAGACTCTATATAGCTGTTTAAATAGAATGGCCTCAGAATGCCTTTGAAGAAGCTCCAGAGAAGGGGCCCAATTGTGCCTCCTTGTCTTCCTCTAGAAATCCATCCATCCATCTATCTATCTATCTATCTATCTATCATCTATCTATCTATCATCTATCTAATCTATCTATCCATCCATCCATCCATCTATCTATTTATCTATCTATCTATCCATCCATCCATCCATCTTTTAAGGATTGGGCTTGATAGCCCTAGGGGTCTCTTCCAACTCTAGGAAACCATCTATCTATATATCTATGAATCTATCCACCCATCCATCTCTAATGGGTTGGATTGGATGGCCCTTGGAGTATCTTCCAGCTACCTACCTACCTTTATATTGTGTCTATCTCTTAGAGGTTGGACTGGATGGCTTTGGCGTCTCTTCCAACTCTAGGAATCCATCTATCTATCTATCTATCTATATCTATCTATCTATCTCTCTATCCTAGAGGTTGGACTGGCATGGATTGGATGGCCCTAGGGGTCTCTTCCAACTCTAGGAAACCATCTATCTATGTATCTATGTATCTACCACCCATCCATCTCTAATGGGTTGGATTGAATGGCCCTTGGAGTATCTTCCATGCCACCTACCTACCTACCTGTCTATTGTGTCTATCTCTTAGAGGTTGGACTGGATGGCCTTGGGGTCTCTTCCAACTCTTGAAATCCATCTATCTATCTATCTATCTATCTATCTATCTATCTACCTACCTACCTACCTATCTATTGTATCTATCTCTTAGGGGTTGGACTGGATGGCCTTGGGGTTTCTTCCAACTCTTGAAATCCATCCATCTATCTATCTACCTACATACCTACCTACCTACCTATTGTATCTATCTCTTAGAAGTTGGACTGGATGGCCTTGGGGTCTCTTCCAACTCTTGAAATCCATCCATCTATCTACCTACCTACCTACCTACCTATTGTGTCTATCTCTTAGAGGTTGGACTGGATGGCCTTAGGGTCTCTTCCAACTCTTGAAATCATCTATCTATCTATCTATCTATCTATCTATCTATCTATCTATCTATCTATCTCTTATGGGTTGGACCGAATGGCCTTGGGGTTTCTTCCAACTCTTGAAATCCATCCATCTATCTACCTACCTACCTACCTACCTATTGTGTCTATCTCTTAGAGGTTGGACTGGATGGCCTTAGGGTCTCTTCCAACTCTTGAAATCCATCCATCTATCTACCTACCTACCTACCTACCTATTGTGTCTATCTCTTAGAGGTTGGACTGGATGGCCTTGGGGTCTCTTCCAACTCTTGAAATCCATCCATCCATCTATCTATCTATCTATCTATCTATCTATCTATCTATCTATCTATCTATCTATCCTATCTATCTACCTACCTACCTACCTATTGTATCTATCTCTTAGAGGTTGGACTGGATGGCCTTGGGGTCTATTCTATACTCTATCTATCTATCTATCTATCTATCTTCTATCTATCTATCTATCTATCTATCTCTTATGGGTTGGACCGAATGGCCCTTGGGTTCTCTTCCAAATCTAGGAATCCATCTATATATCCATCTATCTCTATCTATCCATCCATCTATCTACATAGTATCTATCTATCTCTTATGGGTTGGACTGGATGGGCCTTGGGTTCTCTTCCAACTCTAGGAAATCTATCTATCTATCTATCTATCTATCTATCTATCTATCTATCTATCTCTAATGGGTTGGACTGGATGGCCTTGGGGTTTCTTCCAACTCTTGAAATCCATCCATCTACCTACCTACCTACCTACCTACCTATTGTGTCTATCTCTTAGAGGTTGGACTGGATGGCCTTAGGGTCTCTTCCAACTCTTGAAATCCATCCATCTATCTACCTACCTACCTACCTACCTACCTACCTACCTACCTACCTACCTGTCTATTGTGTCTATCTCTTAGAGGTTGGACTGGATGGCCTTGGGGTCTCTTCCAACTCTTGAAATCCATCTATCTATCTATCTATCTATCTATCTATCTATCTACCTACCTACCTACCTACCTATTGTGTCTATCTCTTAGAGTCCTATCTATCTATCCATGCTATCCACTCTATCTTATCTATCTATCTATCTATCTATCTATCTATCTATCTATCTATCTATCTATCTATCTATCCTACCATCCATCCATCTTTTGTTATTATATATCCTCTGTCTGTCTACTGGATGGCCTTGGGTCTCTTCCACTATCTAATCTATCTATCTATTCTATCTATCTATCTATCTATCTATCTATCTATCTACCTATCTACCTACCTACCTACCTACCTACCTACCTGTCTATTGTGTCTATCTCTTAGAGGTTGGACTGGATGGCCTTGGGGTCTCTTCCAACTCTTGAAATCCATCTATCTATCTATCTATCTATCTATCTATCTATCTACCTACCTACCTACCTACCTATTGTGTCTATCTCTTAGAGGTTGGACTGGATGGCCTTGGGGTCTCTTCCAACTCTTGAAATCCATCTATCTATCTATCTATCTATCTACCTACCTACCTACCTACCTACCTGTCTATTGTGTCTATCTCTTAGAGGTTGGACTGGATGGCCTTGGGGTCTCTTCCAACTCTTGAAATCCATCCATCTATCTATCTATCTATCTATCTATCTATCTATCTATCTATCTACCTACCTACCTACCTACCTACCTACCTATTGTATCTATCTCTTAGAGGTTGGACTGGATGGCCTTGGGGTCCCTTCCAACTCTTGAAATCCATCTATCTATCTATCTATCTATCTATCTATCTACTACCTACCTACCTACCTACCTACCTATTGTGTCTATCTCTTAGAGGTTGGACTGGATGGCCTTGGGGTCTCTTCCAACTCTAGGAATCCATCTATCCATCTATCTATCCATCCATCCATCTTTTAAGGGTTGGGCCCTCAGAGTAGACTGAGAAGACACTCAGAGCCACCTCCGAGAAATCCTGTTGTCCTCACCATGGATGGAAAAGAGATTGTCGGGCTCCTATGGAGAAGTTGTGTGCTTTCCAACCGCTGTGAAGGAGCCATGCGATCATGTTTGGTGCGACGTCGGCCTTGAGGTGCCTTAAGGACATGGCGCATGGAGTGTCGAAGTGCATGGCCTCCAAGTCGCACAATAATAGTTGTGTACCTGAGAGAGGCCATCCCATCTGTAGGATTACGGCAGTAATTCCCATCTCGCGGGCTTCAAAGCCAGGCACCGCTAATCCTTTATCTGTCTGGCTCCCCTTCCTTTGCGTTCCTAAAGACGGCAAATCCTACTGTAAAGAACACTTAAGACAAGAGTGAGGCAGGCTGGGAAATAATTGGAACCCTCTCTTTCTTCCTATTTTGATTTTTTTTTTTGAATTTTTGCTTGAAAACAGATTGGTTTGAGGGCTTCGAACCAAGAGTGGAGGAAAGCGCAAGCACTTCCAATGTTTCCAAGCAAAGTTTCTGGAGGGTGACCACTATTTTCAAAGTAAAGACGGCACAATGATTCTAATATATAGTAATAATATGATATAATAATACAGTAATAATAATAATAAAATAATAATAATATTCAACTATAATAATTCTAATATATAGTAATAATATGATATAATAATACAGTAATAATAATAATAATAATAATATTCAACTATAATAATTTAATATATAGTAATAATATAATACAGTAATAATAATAATAATAATAATAATAATAATATTCAACTATAATAATTCTAATATATAGTAATAATATGATATAATAATACAGTAATAATAATAATAATAATAATATTCAACTATAATAATTTTTATATATAGTAATAACATGATATAATAATACAGTAATAATAATAATAATAATAATAATATTCAACTATAATAATTCTAATATATAGTAATAATATGATGATGATAATACAGTAACAATAATACAGTAACAATAATAATCTATAATAATAATATATAATAATTATAATCAATTATAATAATTCTAATATTCAGTAATAATCATATATTATAATATCTAAGAAGTACTATAGTTGAATATTATTATTATTACTGTATTATATCATATTATTACTATATATTAGAATTATTATAGTTGATTATTATTTTTATTATTACTGTATTATATCATATTATTACTATATATTAGAAGTATTATAGTTGATTATTATTATTATTATTACTGTATTAGTATATCATATTATTACTATATATTAGAAGTATTATAGTTGAATATTATTATTATTATTACTGTATTATTATATCATATTATTACTATATATTAGAATCATTATAATTGAATATTATATATTATTATTATTACTGTATTATTATATCATATTATTACTATAATAATTCTAATATATAGTAAGAACATGATATAATCATACAGTAATAATAATAATAATATTCAACTATAATAATTCTAATATATAGTAATAATATGATAATAATACAGTAACAATAATATATAATATTCAATTATATTGAAAATATATTATTGGATATTATATATATTGGATATTATAGTAATATACTAATATAATATAATATAATAATATATTGAATATTATTATATTGGATACATAATATTCAATATAATAATATTCAATTATAATAATCCTAATATATAGGAATAATATGATATAATAATTCAGTAATAATCATATAATATTCAATTATAATGATTCTAATATATAGTAATAATATGATGATAATAATACAGTAACAATTTATAATAATAATATTCAATTATAATCCTAATATATAGGGTAGAGAAGGAAGGAAGGAAGGAAGGAAAGAAAAAGGGAAGGAAAGAGGTAGAGAAGGACGGAAGGAAGTAAGAAAAGGAAAGAAAAAGGAAGGAGAGGAAGGAAGGAAGGAGAGAAGGAGGAAGGAAGGAAAAGGAAGGAAGGAAGAAAGAAAGGAAGAAAGAAAGGAAGGAAGAAAAGAAAGGAAGGAGAGGAAAGGAAGGAAGGAAGGAAGGAAGAAAAGGAAGGAGGAAAGAGGAAGAAGAAGGAAGGAAGGAAGGAGAGGAAAGAAAAAGGGAAGGAAGGAGGTAGAAGAGAGGAAGGAAGAAGAAGGAAGGAAGGAAGGAAGGAGAGAAGGAAAGAACAAAGGGAAGGAAGGAAAGAGGTTGCAAAGAAAGGAAGGAAAGAAGGAAAGAAAAATTGAAGGAAGGAAAGAGGTAGAGAAGGAAGGAGAGAAGGAAAGAAAAGGAAGGAAAGAGGTAGAGAAGGAAGGAAGGAAGAAAAGAAAAAGGGAAGGAAGGAAAGAGGAAGGAAGAAGGAAGGAGAGAAGGAAGAAAAAAGGGAAGGAAGGAAAGAGGTAGATAAGGAAGAAAAAAGAAGGAAAGAAAAAGGGAAAGAAAAAGGAGAAGGAAGGGAAGAAGAAGGAAGAAGGAAGGAAAAGGAAGGAAGAGAAGGAAAAAGGGGAAGAGAAAGAGGGAGAGAAGGAAGGGGTAGGTAGATCAATTAGGAGGACTGCTGGGAGTTGCAGTCCAAGAATAGATGGAGAAGGAAGAAAGGGGAGAAAAAGGAAGTGAAAGAAAAGGGGGGAAGGAAAGGAAGAGAAGGAAGGAAGGAGAGAAGGAAAGAAAAAAAAGGGAAGGAAGGAAGGAGAGAAAGAAAGAAGGAGTGAAAGAGGGAGGGAAGGTTGGCCACAGCAACGCATGGCAGGTACAGCTAGTTTATAATATACGCAGGGGCGGTTCATCCATTACGCAAAGTAAGCTGTTGCAGTACACTTTTTTGCCAGGGGCGCAGAGGCGCCTCTGTAAATGCCCCTCGACCGCCACTTGAGGAAATGATTCATAATTACGATCCCCCCAAAGTTGCCGGAAGTGAAGTAGACTTATACATGAAGATATACGGTATCGGAAATGGCAGGGCACTAACGTTGGGCTTCCCTCTTTCTCTTCTTTCCTCCACAGCAATCCGTTCCCTCGTTCATTCCTCAAATATTAACATTCCCGCTGAAGAGGAGAGAAAATCCATCTTCAAGCCAAGGCAAAGCAACCCTCAAAACGGCTATTATTTCTGCGCCGGAGACGGTTTTCGCTCGTCTCCCGTGAGAGAGACGCGGGCGCATCGACAACAGGCGTCTCCACGGCATCGGCTGCCAAGAAATCCCCTTGAATTTTTGCACAATGAGACAACATAAGCAGGGCATCGATCCTGCAAAGTTTCAGAAAGATTCGCTCCTCTGCTGATTTTTAGGAATGTTTTGCTTGCGCAATCCCGATGCCACACCGTGGGATACCACACGCATTTCCCCTTCTCCTCCTCCCAAAGGATCTCTCCGCTCTCGTCTTTCCAATGTTTTGGACCGCGACTGTTGTTGTTTACGGAGTCAGAAGAGTGCCACACACATACAGAAGAGGCCGGTTTTGCAAGCGACAGCAACTCTGTAGGAAAGAAATAAACAAACCCTACGGGAAAGAGTACTTCCAGGCTTCCAGTAATTAGGGAGGACTATAACTCCCAAGATCCCACTGACCGAAATGACTAGAGGGTTTGGGAAAAAAAAACATTATCTAGGAAAATAACATTCCCATGCTCGGATGAGGGCTGAGAACACACATGTTGGGTTGTTGTGAGTATTTCAGGCTGTGTGGAGAATATGTCCCAGCAGCATTCTCTCCTAACATTTCGCCTGCATCTGTGGTCGGCATCTTCAGAAGTCTGTGGAAATGAGGCAAGTGCAGGTGAAATGTTAGGGGAAATGTTTACTTTTACCAAGACACTCCACTTGCCTCATTTCCACAGACTTCTGAAGATGCCGACCACAGATGCAGGCGAAATGTTAGGGGAAATGTTTACTTTTACCAAGAAACTCCACTTGCCTCATTTCCACAGAGTTCTGAAGATGCCAACCACAGATGCAGGCGAAATGTTAGGGGAAATGTTTACTTTTACCAAGAAACTCCACATGTTCTTGAGAAAAGAAGCTTTTCTATGGGACGAGCTGGTCTACGTCCTATAGTTTAGCTTCCTTATGTGAGACTGCCCAAAAAATGGCTCCTTTCCCTCCCAGAGCCCTGAACAAGGGGCGGAACCAAAGCTTAATTATGATGGACAGGAGGCCTGCCCTATGACTGCAAACAGATAACAGAAAGAAAATAAAGTTGGAGCTCCTGGTACAGACTTCTGAAGATGCTGACCACAGATCATTGTAATCATCATCTTTAATTACTTATTAATCGCCCTCCATCAGAGATGCTCCAGGCGATTTACAAGACAATCCACATTTCGCCTGTATCTGTGGTCAGCATCTTCAGAAGTTCGTGGAAACGAAGCAAGTGGAGTGTCTTGGTAAAAGTAAACATTTCCCCTGCATCATTTGACCCGTGTTAATTTTAATATTTGTATGTATGTGTTTTATCCTGTATAATTTCTGCAATGTAAATCGCCTGGAGCATCCGGATGGAGGGCGATTAATAAGTAATTAAAGATGATGATTACAATGATCTGTGGTCAGCATCTTCAGAAGTCTGTGGAAATGAGGCAAGTGAAGTGTCTTGGTAAAAGTAAACATTTCCCCTAACATTTCGCCTGTATCTGTGGTCGGTATCTTCAGAAGTCTGTGGAAATGAGGCAAGTGGAGTGTCTTGGTAAAACTAAATATTTCCCCTAACATTTCGCCTGTATCTGTGGTCGGTATCTTCTGTGGAAATGAGGCAAGTGGAGTGTCTTGGTAAAAGTAAACATTTCCCCTAACATTTCACCTGCATCATTTGACCCATGTTAATTTTAATATTTGTATGTATGTGTTTTATCCTATATAATTTCTGCAATGTAAATCGCCTGGAGCATCCGGATGGAGGGCGATTAATAAGTAATTAAAGATGATGATTACAATGATCTGTGGTCAGCATCTTCAGAAGTCTGTGGAAATGAGGCAAGTGAAGTGTCTTGGTAAAAGTAAACATTTCCCCTAACATTTCGCCTGTATCTGTGGTCGGTATCTTCAGAAGTCTGTGGAAATGAGGCAAGTGGAGTGTCTTGGTAAAAGTAAATATTTCGCCTAACATTTCGCCTGCATCTGTGGTCGGTATCTTCAGAAGTCTGTGGAAATGAGGCAAGTGGAGTGTCTTGGTAAAAGTAAATACTTCGCCTAACATTTTGCCTGCATCTGTGGTCAGTATCTTCAGAAGTCTGTGGAAATGAGGCAAGTGGAGTGTCTTGGTAAAAGTAAATATTTTGCCTAACATTTCGCCTGCATCTGTGCTTGGCATCTTCAGAAGTCTGTGGAAATGAGGCAAGTGGAGTGTCTTGGTAAAAGTAAATACTTCGCCTAACATTTTGCCTGCATCTGTGCTCGGCATCTTCAGAAGTCTGTGGAAATGAGGCAAGTGGAGTGTCTTGGTAAAAGTAAATATTTCACCTAACATTTCGCCTGCATCTGTGGTCGGTATCTTCAGAATACCATTTCCATTTCATAATTGGCAATTCTGGCGTTCCATTTCCGTTTTGTAATTCCTAATGTCATAATTCGTAATTTTGGTGTTCCGTTTCTGTTTCGTCATTTGTAATTTCGTAATTCCAGAGTCCCATTTTGTAATTCGTAATTCTACTATTCCACTTCCATTTCGTAATTTGTAATTCGTAATTCTAAAGTTCCATTTCCATTTCATAAGTCGTAATTTTGGAGTTCCATTTCCATTTTGTAATTGCTAATTTCATAATTCATAATTCTGGAGTTCTGTTTCTGTTTCATAATTTGTAATTTCGTAATTCCAGAGTTCCATTTTGTAATTCGTAATTCTAAAGTTCCATTTCCATTTCATAATTCATAATTCTGGAGTTCCATTTCCATTTTGTAATTCCTAATTTCATAATTCGTAATTCTGGAGTTCCGTTTCTGTTTCGTAATTTGTAATTTCGTAATTCCGGAGTTCCATTTCGTAATTCGTAATTCTAAAGTTCCATTTCCATTTCATAATTCATAATTCTGGAGTTCCATTTCCATTTTGTAATTGCTAATTTCATAATTCGTAATTCTGGAGTTCTGTTTTTGTTTCATAATTTGTAATTTTGTAATTCCAGAGTTCCATTTCATAATTCGTAATTCTGGAGTTCCATTTCCGTTTTGTAATTCCTAATTTCATAATTCGTAATTCTAAAGTTCCATTTCCATTTCATGATTCGTAATTCTGGAGTTCCATTTCTGTTTTGTAATTTGTAATTTCGTAATTCTGGAGTTCCATTTCGTAATTCGTAATTCTAAAGTTCCATTTCCATTTCATAATTCGTAATTCTGGAGTTCCGTTTCTGTTTTGTAATTTGTAATTTCGTAATTCCGGAGTTCCATTTCATAATTCGTAATTCTGCCGTTCAATTTCCATTTCGTAATTCGTAATCCTAGAGTTCCATTTCCGTTTTGTAATTCCTAATTTTATAATTCGTAATTCTGGAGTTCCGTTTCTGTTTCGTAATTTGTAATTTCGTAATTCCGGAGTTCCATTTTGTTATTTGTAATTCTAGAGTTCCATTTCCGTTTTGTAATTTTGGAATTCCGGAGATCCGTTTCCATTCCATAATTCTTAATCCTACAGTTCCGTTTCCATTTTGTAATTCATAATTTCGTAATTCCAGAGTTCTATCTCCGCTTTGCTTCCCAAAAACAGAACTGGGAGGGGGGGGGCGCCTAAAATTCGAAAACAGGACAAAAACAGAACCGATTTATGCCTTTTCACACAATCTAAATATATAAAATATATCCTGCGTCAAAGAGATATCCGCCTTCGATTCCTGTCCTCTTTCCTGACTCAGCCTGAGAGCAACGAGCACACTTGGCGCACAAACGGGTGCGACTGGTGGAGACAACCATGAGATCATCTAGGGAAACAACTCCTTGCTCTCCCCATCCTTCTGTTATCTCGCACTTAGGATGACTCAGAGGTGGGGCTCTCCACCCTTCATCAGAGGCGTTCCAGAGAGCTGCGAGCATAAAAATATCATTCCTGGTCATTTGCCCGGGAACTTGAGCGCTCTTGGAGAGCGCCATGGGCGGTTTTCTGATTTCCCCAGGGCAACCATGCCTCTCTCTGCCCCCTGCATTCTTCCAGGCAGAGGTCAATGCATGTTGCCTTCTCACCCCCATGGTGATGATTGTGAATCATAAAATCCTGGAGTTGGAAGAGTTGGATCCCAGGGTCATCCAGTCCAACCCCCTCCTCTCTACATGCAGGAAATGCATGCTCAACAGATGGCCATCCAGCCTCTGCATTATTATTATTATTATTATTATTATTATTATTATTGAATCCTAGAGTTGGAAGAGACCTCCAGTCCAACCACTCTGCACCATGATTGGTTTGTCATCAATCAGAAATGACTTAATGAAGGCACATAAGTTGATCTTGATGCCCTTTTTGGGCAAGGAAGAACTGAAGATTGCCTTCATGGCCATCATTTATTATTATTATTATTATTATTATTATTATTATTATTATTATTGACAGGGGATATGGAAAAGGCAATCCATCATAATTCCATCATAATTCTTCCTCTGGGTCATGATCTGGATGGATCTTGTTATTGTTGAGCATCTCTTGGAGAGAGTGGGCTGAATTTATTTATTATTTATTTATTTACTTCATTTGTATACCGCCATTCTCAGCCCTAAGGCGACTCATAGCGGTTTACAACAAGCAAAAACAAGGCGAACAATCAAGGCAAAAATTCAATGCGGCATCAACAAGGTACTTAAAAACAGTTAACACAGAAACAAATTAAACAATTTAACAGTAATAAACATTCAGTGGCGTCTCATAACTAGAATCATGATCCAAACTCGTCAGTCGTAGTTCCATTTCCTGAAATTCATTGCACTGAAGAAGAGCATGGTTAGAGCAAACCGTGCCAACAAAGAGGAAAAAATAGGACAAGTGCAAAAAAGCCAGAATGGATGTCCAAAGAACTTCTAACTGTGCTAAAACACAAAAGAGACATGCACAAGAAGTGGAAAAAGGGAGAAATCACCAAAGAAGAATTCAAACAAATAGCCAATACCTGTAGGGAAAAGGTCCGCAAGGCTAAAGCACAAAACGAGCCAGGGACATTAAAAACAATAAAAAGGGCTTCTTTTCTTATGTCAGTAGAAAAAGGAAAAACAAGGAGGCGATAGGGCCTCTTCGAGGAGAAGATGGGGCAATGCTGACAGGGGGTAGGGAAAAGGCAGAACTACTTAATGCCTTCTTTGCCTCGGTCTTCTCACAAAAAGAAAGGGATTATTATTATTATTATTATTATTATTATTATTATTATTATTATTGACAGGGGATATGGAAAAGGCAATCCATCATAATTCTTCCTCTGGGTCATGATCTGGATGGATCTTGTTATTGTTGAGCATCTCTTGGAGAGAGTGGGCTGAAGAAGAGCACAGTTAGAGCAAACTGTGCCAACAAAGAGGAAAAAATAGGACAAGTGCAAAAAAGCCAGAATGGATGTCCAAAGAACTTCTAACTGTGCTAAGACACAAAAGAGACATGCACAAGAAGTGGAAAAAGGGAGAAATCACCAAAGAAGAATTCAAACAAATAGCCAACACCTGTAGGGAAAAGGTCCGCAAGGCTAAAGCACAAAACGACTCAGGCTTGCCAGGGACATTAAAAACAATAAAAAGGGCTTCTTTTCTTATGTCAGTAGAAAAGGGAAGAACAAGGAGGCGATAGGGCCTCTTCGAGGAGAAGATGGGGCAATGCTGACAGGGGATAAGGAAAAGGCAGAACTACTTAATACCTTCTTTGCCTTGGTCTTCTCAAAAAAAAGAAAGGGATTATTATTATTATTATTATTATTATTATTATTATTATTATTGAGCATGGCTTCCCCAGGCAGAAGTTCATCATAGGTCTGGAGTTTGGATAGGACCTTGGATAGCTCCGTACGGACAAGGTACTCTCAGAAGTCCTGAAGTTTGCAGAGAAGTCTTTGTAGGCTCTCCCTGTTGCTCTTGATCTTCCCATGGCCCCGTTGAATGACTGGAGGGACCAGGAAACATCATCTCCTACCACTGTGCTCATAGGCAGAACGGGCCTCCTTCTCTCTGGTGAAGCCGTCAGGGTCCTGTGACCTTCAGTCTGTCCGTCCGTCTGTCTGTCTATTTTAGGGTTGGTCTGAATGGTCCTTGGAGTCTTTTCCAACTCTAGGATTCTGTTCTCCATCCATCCATATCTAATCTATCTCTTATGGGTTGGATTGGATGGCCTTTGAGTTTCTCCCAACTCTAGGATTCTGTCTGTCTGTCTATCTATCTTCCTATCTGTCTATCTGTCTTCTTGTCTATCTCTTATGGGTTGGACTGGATGGCCCTTGGGGTCTCTTCCAACTCTAGGATTCTATTCTCCATCCATATCTATATATCTATCTATCTATCTCTTACGGGTTGGATTGGATGGCCTTTGAGTTCTCTTTCAACTCTATCTATCTATCTATCTATCTATCTATCTATCTATCTATCTATCTCTTATAGGATGAACTGGATGGTCATTGGGGGGTTCTATTATCCATCCTTACCTATCTATCTATCTATCTATCTATCTATCTATCTATCTATCTATCTATCTTCTATCTATCTATCTATCTACCATCTATCTATCTATCTATCTATCTATCTATCTATCTATCTATCTATCTATCATCTATCTATCTATCTCTTATAAGATGAACTGGATGGTCATTGGGGGGTTCTATTATCCATCCTTACCTATCTATCTATCTATCTATCTATCTATCTATCTATCTATCTATCATCTATCTATCTATCTATCATCTATCTAATCTAATCCATCCATCCGTCCATCGTCTATCTATCTATCTATCTATCTATCTATCTATCTATCTATCTATCTATCTATCTATCTATCTCTATAACAAAAGTGAAAATATGTTTATCTCCATCTATCTATCTATCTATCTATCTATCTATCTATCTATCATCTATCTATCTATCTCTTATAGGATGAACTGGATGGTCATTGGGGGGTTCTATTATCCATCCTTACCTATCTATCTATCTATCTATCTATCTATCTATCTATCTATCTATCTATCTCTTATAGGATGAACTGGATGGTCATTGGGGGGTTCTATTATCCATCCTTACCTATCTATCTATCTATCTATCTATCTATCTATCTATCTCTTATAGGATGAACTGGATGGTCATTGGGGGGTTCTATTATCCATCCTTATCTATCTATATCTATCTATCTATCTATCTATCTATCTATCTATCTCTTATAGGATGAACTGGATGGTCATTGGGGGTTTCTATTATCCATTCATATCTATCTATCTATCTATCTATCTATCTATCTCTTAAGCATTGGACTGGATGGCCCTTGAGGTCTCTTCCAACTGTAGGAATTTATCTATCTCTGAAGGGTTGGATTGGATGGTCTTTAGGGTTTCTCCCAACTCTAGGATTCGATCTATCTATCTATCTATCTATCTATCTATCTATCTATCTATCTATCTATCTTCTTGTCTATCTTTTATGGGTTGGACTGGATGGTCCTTGAGGTCTCTTCCAACTCTATCTATCTATCTATCTATCTATCTATCTATTATAGGATGAACTGGATGGCCATTGGGGGTTTTCTATTATCCATCCATATCTATCTATCTATCTATCTATCTATCTATCTATCTATCTATTAGGCCTGTGCGGTTTTGTTTGTTAATTTCGTAATTCGTTATTAATTCGTTATTTTTGGCATTTACGAAGCGATATCGAAACACATTTTCAAACCCGGAAGGGTTTTAAAATATCGAAGCGTCAGCCCCATTGTTTTAACGAGCTTCCGCTCGTTTCGTTAATGAGATGGAGGCTGCTGGTGCCTGGGAGCCAATCCGGCGCTCCCAGCACACAAGCAGTGCACCGTGGCTGCTTTTGATTGGCCGGCGAGCCCTTTAAAAGGGGCTCCGCGCGGCCGCGGAGCTCATTTGTAGCGCGGAGGCGAGGGAGGAGAGAGGTCCGGGAGGGCTGCTTGCTGCTTTGGGTTGGCTATTGCTAAGGCTTGGGTAGGAAGACTGGTTGGCTCTTGGCGTGAAAAGACTCTTCTGTTGGGTGTTTGCTCTCGTGATTGCCCTGTCTTTTGGCTGTGTTAGCTGGCTGTTCATCAGGGCCAGTTTTGGGTTAATTTTGCAGTTTTGAATATTTTTAAAAAATACCTGCCTTTTATTCTTAAAAAAAATACAAAAAAATATTCCAAAAAAAGAAAAGACTCTTTTGTTGGTGTGTGCTCTCAGTTGCCCTGCCTCGTGGCTGTGTTAGCTCTACATCAGGGCCAGTTTAGTTAATTTTCCATTTGTGAACATTTTCTAAAAATACCTTTCCTTTATTCTTAAAAAAAACACAAAAATATTCTAAAAAAGAAAAGACTCTTCTGTTGGTGTGTGCTCTCGTTTGTCCTGTCTCGTGGCTGTGTTTGGTCCACATCAGGGCCAGTTTTGGGTTAATTTTCCATTTCTGAATATTTTCTAAAAATACCTGTCTTTTATTGTTAAAAAAATACAAAATATTCGCTTTAACGAATCGATTCGTTATTATTTTAATATCGAATCGAATCGTATTTAATAACGACGTTTCGGAAGCCACTTTTGCGCATGCGCGATCGCGTCCGCCATTTTAACGAATCGATTCGTTATATCCTTAACGAATCGACCCCGCCAATAACGAAGCTTCGGAAGTGTTTTTGCGCATGCGCGGGGGTCCGCCATCTTTACAAAATGTTTTGTAAATATTTACGAAATTTCGTAAATAACAAAACTTTTTTTGGAAAGTTTTGTAATTATTTTAAATATCGAAACAAAAAAACACCCCAATTACAAATCGATTTTAGAAACAATTTTTTTCTTGATCAAACAGGCCTACTATCTATCTATCCATCCATTCATCCATCCATCCATGAACCAATACATTTCTGTCTTTCTCCATCTATCTGTTCATCTCTGTCTCTATTTAACTGCCTGTCTATCTATCCATCCATCCATCCATCCATCCATGAACCAATACATTTCTCTCATTCTCCATCTATCTATTCACCTCGGTCTCTATCTATCTGTCTGTCTGTCTATCTGTCTATCCATCCATCCATCCATCCATCCATCCATGAACCAATACATTTCTCTCATTCTCCATCTATTTATTCACCTCTGTCTCTATCTGTCTGTCTGTCTATCTGTCTATCCATCCATCCATCCATCCATCCATCCATGAACCAATACATTTCTCCTCATTCTCCATCTATCTATTCACCTCTATCTATCTGTCTGTCTGTCTATCCATCCATCCATCCATGAACCAATACATTTCTCTCATTCTCCATCTATCTATTCACCTCGGTCTCTATCTGTCTGTCTGTCTGTCTATCTGTCTATCCATCCATCCATCCATCCATCCATCCATCCATCCATGAACCAATACATTTCTCTCATTCTCCATCTATCTATTCACCTCGGTCTCTATCTATCTGTCTCTATTTAACTGCCTGTCTATCTATCCATCCATCCATCCATCCATCCATGAACCAATACATTTCTCTCATTCTCCATCTATCTATTCACCTCGGTCTCTATCTATCTATCTGTCTGTCTGTCTATCTGTCTATCCATCCATCCATCCATCCATCCATGAAGCAATACATTTCCCTCATTCTCCATCTATTTATTCACCTCAGTCTCTATCTATCTATCTGTCTGTCTATCTGTCTATCCATCCATCCATCCATCCATCCATCCATCCATGAACCAATACATTTCTCTCATTCTCCATCTATCTATTCACCTCGGTCTCTATCTATCTGTCTGTCTGTCTATCTGTCTATCCATCCATCCATCCATCCATCCATCCATGAACCAATACATTTCTCTCATTCTCCATCTATCTATTCACCTCTGTCTCTATCTATCTGTCTGTCTGTCTATCCATCCATCCATCCATGAACCAATACATTTCTCTCATTCTCCATCTATCTATTCACCTCGGTCTCTATCTATCTATCTGTCTGTCTATCTGTCTATCCATCCATCCATCCATCCATGAACCAAGCCCTATGAGGAGCGGCTTAGGGAACTGGGCATGTTTAGCCTGAAGAAGAGAAGGCTGAGAGGAGATATGATAGCCATGTATAAATATGTGAGAGGAAGCCACAGGGAGGAGGGAGCAAGCTTGTTTTCTGCTTCCCTGGAGACTAGGACGCGGAACAATGGCTTCAAACTACAAGAGAGGAGATTCCATCTCAACACGAGGAAGAACTTCCTGACTGTGAGAGCTGTTCAGCAGTGGACTCTACCCTGGAGTGTGGTGGAGGCTCCTTCTTTGGAGGCCTTTAAGCAGAGGATGGATGGCTATCTGCCACTGGTGCTTTGGATTCAATTTTCCTGCTTCCTGGCAGGGGGTTGGACTGGATGGCCCATGAGGTCTCTTCCAACTCTTTGATTCTATGATTCTATGATTCTATGTATTGGTTCATGGATGGATGGATGGATGGATGGATGGATGGATGGATGGATGGATAGATAGATAGATAGAGACAGAGATGAATAGCTAGATGGAGAAGGAGAGAAATGTATTGGTTCATGGATGGATGGATGGATGGATGGATGGATGGATGGATGGATAGAGACAGAGATGAATAGATAGATGGAGAATGAGAGAAATGTATTGGTTCATGGATGGATGGATGGATGGATGGATGGATAGATAGATAGATAGATAGATAGATATAGATAGATAGATAGAGACAGAGATGAATAGATTCATGAATAGGTTCATGGATGGATGGATGGATGGATGGATGGATAGAGACAGAGATGAATAGATAGATGGAGAATGAGAGAAATGTATTAGTTCATGGCTGGATGGCTGGATGGATGGATGGATGGATGGATGGAGGAAAGAAATGTATTGGTTCATGGATGGATGGATGGATGGATGGATGGATGGATGGATGGATGGATGGATAGATAGATAGATAGATAGATAGATAGATAGATAGATAGATAGATAGAGACAGAGATGAATAGATTCATGAATAGGTTCATGGATGGATGGATGGATGGATGGATGGATGGATGGATAGATGATAGATAGATAGATAGATAGATAGATAGATAGATAGATAGAGACAGAGATGAATAGATTCATGAATAGGTTCATGGATGGATGGATGGATGGATGGATGGATGGATGGATAGATAGATAGATAGATAGATAGATGGATGGATGGATGGATGATGGATGGATGGATGATGAAGATAGAGGTAGATAGATAGATAGATAGATAGATAGATAGATAGATAGATAGAGACAGAGATGAATAGATTCATGAATAGGTTCATGGATGGATGGATGGATGGATGGATGGATAGAGACAGAGATGAATAGATAGATGGAGAAGGAGAGAAATGTGTTGGTACATGGATGGATGGATGGCATTGAATGTTGTTGTACAATGTGCAACGACGATGGCGTTATGCTATTTCTATTCTAGGCTTCCATAACTGCTGAGCGCTCAATGCGCCACATTGACCACAATGCCGTTCCGGGCTCCCGTCCTTCTCCTTGGGCACATGGCAAGAACATGGCGAAGATGCCAAGAACAAGCCTGAAACAAACCCGGCACACATGGCAGGGTGTCCGCCTTCCCGGTCCTCCCCCTGAGACGCCAGAGCTCTTTCCAGGTCCCTGACCCCAGCGTGAATACATAAATAGACCTCAAACACACTGGGATTGACTCTCTCAAGCTCTGTCGCCCACCGCAGGCTCCCCACACATCGCCTCTGTTGACAGAGCCAAAAATAACAGCAGTGCTTCTCTTCCGCTGGGTGAATGGGGCACTCTCTGCCGCTCGGATCTCCCCTCTGTGCCTCCTTCGGATGGAGAACGGATGGAGAAATTCAGCAAGAGACGTCTGAGCTTCTCTCTTGAGATTGGCCCACTGCGGCCACGGATGGGCGAGAGAAAAGCTGGGTATAAATAAGCATAATACCAATAATAATAATAATAATAATAATAATAATAATAATAATAATATAGTCTAATATGAGTAATAGATACAAAGCTTCTTTGAGTCTCCTTCTAGAGGGAAAAGCAGGGTAATAATAATAATAATAATAATAATAATAATAATAACTATTATTATTATTATTATTTTGAATGAGCGAGAGAAAAGCTGGGTATAAACAAACATAATACCAATAATATAAAATAATAATAATAATAATAATAATAGACACATAGCTGCTTTGAGTCTCTTTCTAGAGAGACAAGCAGAATAATAATTAATAATAATAATAATAATAATAATAATAATAATAATAATATATTTATTTACGAATGAGCAAGAGAAAAACTGGGTATAAATAAACATAATACCAATAATATAAAATAATAATAATAATAATAATAATAATAATAATAATAGATACAGAGCTGCTTTGAGTCTCCTTCTAGAGAGACAAGCAGAATGATAATAATAATAATAATAATAACTATTATTATTATTATTATTTACTGAAAGAGCAAGAGAAAAGATAGGTATAAATAAACATAATACCACTGGGAATAAAAAATAATATAGAATAATAAGAGGACACAGAGTGCTTGAGTCTCGGTATAGATGAGACAAGCAGCATAATAATAATAAAATAATAATAATTATTATTATTATTATTATTTACAATGAGCAAGAGAAAAGCTGGGTATAAACAAACATAATACCAATAATATAAAATAATAATAATAATAATAATAATAATAATAATAGATACATAGCTGCTTTGAGTCTCCTTCTAGAGAGAAACAATAATAATAATAATAATATTTATTTATTTATTTACAAATGAGCAAGAGAAAAGCTGGGTATAAATAAACATAATACCAATAATAATAATAATAATAATAATAATAATAATACAGTCTAATATGAATAATAGATACATAGCTGCTTTGAGTCTCCTTCTAGAGGGAGAAACAGGGTAATAATAATAATAATAATAATAATAATAATAATAATAATAATAATAATAATAATAATAATATCAATATGAATAACAGATACATACCTGTTTTGAGACTCCTTCTAGAGAGATAATAATAATAATAATAATAATAATAATAATAATAATAATATTTATTATTATTTACAAATGAGCAAGAGAAAAGCTGGGTATAAATAAACATAATACCAATAATATAAAATAATAATAATAATAATAATAATAATAATAATAATAATAGAAACATCGCTGCTTTGAGTCTCCTTCTAGAGAGATAAGCAGAATAATAATAATAATAATAATAATAATAATAATAATATATTTATTTATTTACGAATGAGCAAGAGAAAAGCTGGGTATAAATAAACATAATTAATAATAATAATAATAATAATAATAATAATAATAATAAAGTCTAATATGAATAATAGATACATAGCTGCTTTGAGACTCCTTCTAGAGAGAAAAGCAGAATAATAATATAAATAATAATAATAATAATAATCTATATTTATGTATATAATAAAAGTCAGTGTTTGTATGCGGAGGGAGGACAGGAGGTGTATGTGGCAGCGTTCTGATTGGCTGCCACTGTGGTACAATTTGCATATGGTCTCTGATTTGTCACCCTGAACATTCCGAGGTAGCAAAGGGAATAGGAAAGGGGCCTGAAGCTGTCAGGAATGGTGGGAGTTGAAGTCCAAAACACCTTGTGGCCCCCAACAATGACAGAACAAGACCAAACCTGGCACACGGACTCCTCCACAAGACCCACTCAACATCCTGGTGCAGTTTGAGCGAGGATGGACCATGGATGATGGGACTTGCAGTACTTGAACTCACTTCCTTAGAGCACTGTGACCCACACCAATGACGGATCAGGACCAGACTTGGCACACAGAGACCAATGGCCCACTTTAAAACCTGGTGCGGTTCAGGGCAGGACGGGCCACGAATTATGGGATTTGCAGTACCTTCACCCAATTCACTTCCCATAGAGCATTGTAGCCCCTACAAATCACAGACCAGACCCAGACTTGGCACACAGAGTACTCATGGCCCACTCTACATCCTGATGCAGTTCCAAGGGGGATGGACCATGGATGATGGGACTTGCAGTATCTTTACTCACTTACTGAAACCACTGTGACCCTAATTCAATGACTGATCAAGACTAAACTTGGCACACAGAGCGCCCATGACCCATGGATGATGGGACTTGCAGTACCATCACTCACTTTTTGAGACCGCTGTTACCTTCATCCAATGACTGATCAAGACCAAACTTGGCACACAGAGCGCCCATGACCCACTCTAAATTCTACTGCAGTTTGGAGGAGGGTTGACCATGGATGATGGGACTTGCAGTACCATCACCCACTTTTTGAGACCGCTGTTACCTTCATCCAATGACTGATCAAGACCAAACTTGGCGCATAGATCTCTCATGACCCACTTTCCATCCTGGTGTGGTTTTCCCGGGATGGCCTTTGGATGATGGGACTTGCAGTACCTTCACTCACATACTGAAACCACTGCCACCCTCATCCAATGACTCGGCTTTGCGAGGTGGGCTTTGCGAGGTGGGTGTGGAAAAAAAATTTCAAGAAAATTTCGGAAATAATTTCAAAATCCAACCGCCAGCGCCCCCTATATACAAAACGAGTTTAGAACCATTTTTTTTCTTGATCCACCAAGCCTACTAAATACGGTTCCTCATGTTGTGGTGACCCTCAACTATAAAATTATTTCCGTTGCTCCTTTATAACTGTAATTTTGCTACTGTTACAAATCGCAATGTAAATATCTGATGTGAAGGATGTGTTTTCATTGTCACATATTCAACATAATTAAAGCATCATGATTAATCAGAAAAAAAATATGTTTGAGGGTGTGACGATGTGTAAATTTTATTCCTTTGGTTATGTGTAATTTAAACAGTAGTTTATGGATGGTAAGTATGA
>NW_026844811.1:3295743-3311656 GCF_025583915.1 Anolis sagrei ordinatus
ATTCCAAACGATGCTTCATCTGACTATATTTCCCATACTTGGAACTTTTATCCCCTCGTTAAGCTATCCCAAACACTCAGAAATTCGTTTCGCTTTAATTGAGGTTCCCTTATCTTTTTCTGTCGGATCCTGGTAGACCGCCGAAGGCACTGTTCGGTCTGCCTGTTTTGACTAATCTACTGCCGCCTATCTATTTGCTCATTGAGTTTTGCAGCTGGGCCAGGTGCCCCGTTGTTTTCAAGCCCCAAATCCTGGGAATTTTCTAGTAGCAATAGTAGTTCTGAGAGTGCCTTGGACTGTGAGAAGATCCAACCAGTCCATCCTCCAGGAAATAAAGCCCGACTGCTCACTGGAGGGAAAGATACTAGAGACAAAGTTGAAGTACTTTGGCCACATCATGAGGAGACAGCAAAGCCTGGAGAAGACAATGATGCTGGGGAAAGTGGAAGGCAAAAGGAAGAGGGGCCGACCAAGGGCAAGATGGATGGACGGCATTCTTGAAGTGACTGGACTGACTTTGAAGGAGCTGGGGGTGGTGACGGCCGACAGGGAGCTCTGGCGTGGGCTGGTCCATGAGGTCACGAAGAGTCGGAGACGACTGAACAAATGAACAACAAACTGTTCACCGACATTGTTATATTAGTCACCGAGTTGCAGCTGGGACAGGTGCCAAGTTGTTTTCAAGCCCCAAATCCTGAGAACTCTCTGGTAGCAATTCAGGGAGTACACTATCATCCCCACACCCTTCAGAGACATTCTCATGGGAAACTACACTTCTCTGCATCAGTATCATTGACTAAACCATTGCCATCTTGAAATTCATTAGCATTACTTCCCACATCCAAAGCACCTGATCCTGAAACACAATCACAGGCTGAACTCCAACACTTTTGACTATTTGAGCAGCAATTCCGAGGAGAGGAACCTGACGATTCCGAGGTGCTAGATCCCTGGCAATCCTTTTGTGGGAGTGCATGAGGTCCAGACAAGCCGGTCATTGTTGTCGCCGCGCAGCACGGCGGTTCCGCTTTTGTGCTTTGCTTTTCCCCAGAGCGCTCTCTCTTTGGAGCCTCCTCCGGAGGGAGAAAGGCTCCTTTGTGTTGCAAAAGGTGTCAGGTACTCCCTTGAATCGGGGCTTTTCATGGGGATGCGGCCACCGGTGTGCCAGCGCCAAAGATTCCTTGGCAGGCTCTCGCTTGGGGAAGAAGCCGGCCCTGAAACTCTTCCTCAACAACCTGGAGCTGAAGCTCTTCCTGACATTCGGTGTGGAGCGGGGAGGCGAAAAGGGAACGGTGCAAAGAAGCCCGGGGCTAAGAATCAACGCCTTGTCTTTAAAAATAGATGCCGGGTTCGGACTTTTAAATAGACATAATAGTAACACAATTTTCAATACTGGTCGCCGAATTTCGTTGGCTTTCGTGGTTGTTTTCCTTCCTGTTGAAATTGTCCATGCGCTTATGGGTGGTTCTGTGATCTGTTCTGCTGTCCATACCTGTACTATCCATTAGGGCTGGGCGGTTTCGTTTCGTAATTCGTTAAAAATTCGTTTTTTTATAACGAAGCGATATTGAACCATTCAGGAGCAACTAAAAAACGAAACGAATTTTTCCAATTCGTCTCGTAATTGTTTCGGAATTGTTTTATGATTTCCGAAATTTCGTAAATATCAAACTTTTTGTAAGGAAAATTTCGGAATTCTTTTAAATAACGAAATGCAAAAAACCCCTAAAAACGAATCGAGTTTAGAAACAAATTTTTCCGTGTTTGGACAGCCCTATGCTAGGAGAGTACAGGTAGAGTGTCCCTACCATTCCTGTTCATGCCCGGGGCCAGATCCCAGGAACCCAGGATCCAGATCCCAGGAACCCAGGAGCCAGATCCCAGGAACGTGGGTTGATGAAGAAGTTGTAGCACTGCAGGTAGAGCGGTTCCCATGGTATCCATATGCTAGGATACTAGCGTGGCACTTCCATTGCATCCATCTGGTAGAGTATCGCAGGTAAAGTGGCCCTTCCATAGCATAATGTGCCAGGATATAGCAGAGAGAGTGGCCTTCCTGTGGCATCCATCTGTTGGGTGCCATGGATAGAGTTGCCATCCCATACCATAATCTGCTAGGATGCCATGTCTCAGGTAGAGTGGCCCTCCCATGGCACCCATCTTCTGGGATGCCACAGGTAGAGTGGCCCTCCTGCGGCATCCATCTGCTAGGATAGTGGGGTAGAGTGACCTCCTTGTGGCACCCATTATGTGGGCTGAAGAAGAAGTTGTACCACTCCCGTAGCATCCATATACTAGGACACTAGAGTGGCACTTCCATGACATAACTCTGCTAAGTGTACCACAGGTAAAGTGGCCCTCCCATGCCACAAATCTGGCAGGACATGGCAGGTAGAGTGGCCCTCTTGTGGCATCCACCTGCTAGGGTGCCATGGGTAGAGTGGCCCTCCCACTACACTCATTTGCTGGGGTGCTGCAGATGGAGTGATCCTCCTATGGCATCCATCTGCTAGGTTAATACTGTTCACCGACGATGTTATGTTAGTCACCGAGTTGCAGCTGGGCCAGGTGCCCAGTTGTTTTCAAGCCCCAAATCCTGAGAACTCTCTGGTAGCAATTCAGGGAGTACACTATCATCCCCACACCCTTTCATGACATCCATCTGCAGGTAGAGTGGCCCTCTCATGACATCCATCTGCTAGGGTGCCACAGGTAGAGTGGCTCCCTGTGGCATCCATCTGCTAGGATACCACAGGTGGAGTGGAATCAATGTGCTAAGATAGTGGAGGTAGAGTAGCCTTCTCGTGGCATCCTTCTGCGAGGGTGTCACAGGTAGTGTCCCTTCCACGGCATCCTTCACCTTGCTCCTTCTGCTCCTTCTCACGCCGCTCTTTCCCCCTGAACTGCGTCACCGTTGCAGCCCCGCGACAGCTCTGCCTCAAGGATTTATGGCCTCTGCCCTCGGGAAAGGGACCCGGGTATAAATCGTGGAATATTTAGGAACGCGATCTACATTTATTGCACTTAATACTCTATTTAAAATGCCCCATAAATCAGAGATACGGCAAAGTTCAGCGAAGCGGCCGCAGCCTCGGGGCTTCCTTCCCCCTCCTTCCCTTTGCCCCACATTTTCGGGCCAAAGAAAGCCACGCCACTTTGGAAGCCTGGCAGGTTTGATCCCCCTTTAATGAGGCCGAGAGGTCAGGCGGAGAGTCTCCGGAGGCCAGGCCAAAGCCACAAGAGAAGGCACAACAACAAAGTAGAACGACAACACTGCAATTCCTGAGTATATTAAAGTATATCAAATATTAGGAGAATTGGGGAAGGCAAAACTCTCGCCGTGCAAGATTTACGGGCATTTTCTTTCCATACTTTGCTGGTGAACGGATGGATTAAATGATCAGAGAGATGGGTGGGTGGGTAAATAGGTAACTAGGTAGATGAGAGAGAAAGACACAGGTGAAACGTAGAGAAAAGGAGAAATGTACTGGTGAATGGATGGATAGATGGATATGTGGATAGATAGTAGGCTTGGTTGATTAAAAAAAATAGTTCAAAACTCGTTTTGGATGTAGTGGTTCGATTCGGAATTGAATTCCGGTTTTTGTGAGAAGACCGAGGCAAAGAAGGCATTAAGTAGTTCTGCCTTTTCCCTATCCCGTCAGCATTGCCCCATCTTCTCTTCAAAGACGCCCTATCGCCTCCTTGTTTTTCCTTTTTCTACTGACATAAGAAAAGAAGCCCTTTTTATTGTTTTTAATGTCCCTGGCAAGCCTGAGCTCGTTTTGTGCTTTAGCCTTGTGGACCTTTTCCCTACAGGTGTTGGCTATTTGTTTGAATTCTTCTTTGGTGATTTCTCCCTTTTTCCACTTCTTGTGCATGTCTCTTTTGTGTTTTAGCACAGTTAGAAGTTCTTTGGACATCCATTCTGGCTTCTTTGCACTTGTCCTATTTTTTCTCTTTGTTGGCACAGTTTGCATTTGTGCCTTGAGTATTTCACTCTTGAGAAATTCCCATCCATTCGTAACTCCCTTATCTTTTAGTATCTGTGTCCACGGAATGCTGCTCAGCGTTTCCTTCATTTTTCGGAAATTGGCTCTCCTAAAGTCCAAAATGCGGGTTTGACTTGTCTTAGTTTCGGCCTTCCTTTGTACCTCAAATTGCAGGAGCACATGGTCACTTGCCCCTAAGGATCTGACCACTTCAACCGCATCAATCAGGTCCTCCGCATTTGTTAGGATGAGATCAAGAGTAGCCAACCCCCTTGTTGCCTCTTCTACCATGAAATTGTCTGCAAGGCAAGCGAGGAATTTGTTGGACCTTGTACTCTTGGCTGAGTTTGTTTTCCAACAAATATTGGGATAGTTGAAATCGCCCTTGACTAGTACATCTCTTCTCTGTGCCTGTTTGGTCAACTGTTGGCAGAAGACTTCGTCAAGTTCTTCCTCCTGGCTTCGAGGTCTGTAGTAGACGCCTACAATGAGATCTTTTTGAGTCCCAGTTCCCTTGAATCTTATCCTGGATTGCTGTCTTGCATCTCTTCTGCAGCATAAGAATTTTTGACATGCTGGCAGTTGGACTCTGCTGATAGATGAGCAGAGAAACAACCCATCTTCCTCTCTCCTGTGTGACTCAGTGGGAGTATCTGCATATGTTATATGTGACTATCTAATTACTCTGATTGTTTGCAAATACAAGGAATATTTGGGCTGAAAACCTGGATCCATGGCTTTACTCAACAGTGTGTACATAAGGTCAGATCCTGGCAGTTGGACTCTGCTGATAGACGGGCAGAGAAACAATCTCCTGTGTGACTCAGTGTGAGTATCTGCATATGTTATATGTGACTATCTAATAACTCTGATTGTCTGCAAATACAAGGAATATTTGGGCTGAAAACCTGAATCCATGATTTTACTCAACAGTGTGTAGATAAGGTCAGAGGCTGGCAGTTGGACTCTGCTGATAGACGGACAGAGAAACAATCCATCTTATTCTCTCCTGTGTGACTCAGTGTGAGTAACTGCATATGTTATATGTGACTATCTAATTACTTTGATTGTCTACAAATACAAGGAATATTTTGGCTGAAAACCTGAATCCATGACTTTACTCAACAGTGTGTAGATAAGGTCAGATACTGGCGGTAGGACTCTGCTGATAGACGGGTGTTATGAACTCATACCTTTTCTTCATAGGCCGCAGCCTGGGAGTCAGTGAGCTGGCCTCCATGTTGGGAAGGCAGCTCAGGATGGCGGACATGATGGTATAGGCAGAGAGGCAAGGGGAGGAGTCAGCTAACTCCTGATTGGTTCAGACCCCAAGGGGAGGAGTTGAAGGAGAGTGTAAATAGGCTGTCATTTCTGACAGAAGGGGGAGAGAAGGATTTGATCTAGCAGGGAAAAGATTAGGATTTCAGACAGGTAGAAGAGAGTTTCTTAGTGAGCTAGGAATTAGCCTGTTAGGACATAATTAAAGAGCAAGTGCTTCTGTATAGTTTGACTAGGGCAGTCAAAGTGAAGGCTTGTTTACTTGTATTAGGACAGAATACAAGTGGGTTTATTTCCCTAAAGGTCAGAGTAGTCCAGGGGAAACCTAGATACTCTGGAAGGCAGCCAGGGGTGGCTGGTCAAAGAATTGCACTGTTACATATTACAGGATAGTGTGAGGAAAGTAGCTCATGTTAAGGAAAAGGTACTCCTTTTAAAGAAACCATTTGCTTAATAAGTCTGTGCTTCAGAAACAAATTACGCGTATGTACCTCTCAGTAGTCAGTTGTTTGCTTCAAATACTTCAATAAACCTGTTCTCTAGTTTACTGTTAATCTACCTCAGCCTTGTTTCATCATATAAGGTTAGATACAGTAAGCCTCCACATCTCTACAGTTCAGTCACCAGAAAGGGAGCCAAAAGGAAGAGCCGGTGTATAGGGACATTTTACCTCAAGTACAACAACAAGACAATTCCTCAAACTGTAATTTGGGGTGGTGGCAGCAAACCTACCATTACTCACACACCGTTCTCTCTCATCACCTGTTGAAGCACTTTGGGTCAGACAGGAGGGATTGAAAAGAAAGGTTCCCCCCTGTCACATGCAATAAAAGACCCTTATCTCCCTTACAGAAACAATCCATCTTCCTTTCTCCTGTGTGACTCAGTGTGAGTATCTGCATATGTTATATGTGACTACTATCTAATTACTCTGATTGTCTGCAAATACAAGGAATATTTGGGCTGAAAACCTGAATCCATGATTTTATTCAACAGTGTGTAGTAGGCCTGGGTAACAACGGAAAAAATTTGTTTCTAAACTCGTTTCGTTTTTAGGGGTCCATCTCGTTTCATTTTTTAAAAAAATTCCGAAATTTTCCTTTTAAAAATTTCAAAATTTACAAAATTTCGTAATATTACGAATCGATTCGTTAATGGCGGACGCGATTGCGCAATATGCTAAAAAAACCTCCAAATGGGACAGGGGGAACTTCTGAAGCTTCCCTCTCCCTCTGTTGTTGACTGTTGGTGTGATAAAACAAACAACAACTATAAAACTTGCACCAGACATGGCGAAAATAATTACAAAATAATTACAAAATAATGACGAAATAATTTCGAAATAATTACGAAACAATTACAAAATAATTACGAAATAAATTGTAAAAATTGTTTCGAATCTAATTTACTCCTCACACTATTCCGGCATGGCTCAATATTAGATCGTAAGCTAATTTAAATACGAATTAATAACGAATTACGAAATTAACGAACGAAACCGCCCAAGCCTAGTGTGTAGATAAGGTCAGATCCTGGCAGTTGGTCTCTGCTGATAGACGGACTGAAATGTTTTTTTTTGCTGAGAAAGGACTCTGCTGCATTTTGCTTGCTTCTGGGACACTTGCTATCCAGCTTGCAGGGGTTCAGCGAGGTCGTGATTTGGAAATTGTAAATCATTTCAGATACCACCATCCTGCGACACAACCTTACGTCAGCTTGTGTTGGCCTTGGGTCCACCCTGGCTACTAGGCTTGGGTGATGCAGTTCGTTAATTTCGTTATTCGTTATTAATTCGTATTTAAATTAGCTTACGATCCAATATTGAGCCATGGATAGCTTCTGGGACACTTGCTATCCAGCTTGCCGGGGTTCAGGGTGTTACGGCAGACCCCCTGCTGCCAATTTTTAGGATCGGTAGAGATCGTGGAGAACGGAAAAGACAGAGACAGCTTTCAGATTTCCAGCATTTATTTCTTACCTAGGTAAGGGTGCCCAGCTCTTCAAGACGGCTGGAGAAGCACACCCCACTATCCAAATCAACTCAGTATTTATAGACCGCCACAAGGGAGGTCGTGATTTGGAAACTGTAAATCATTTCAGATACCACCATCCTGCGACACAGCCTTACATCAGCTTGTGTTGGCCTTGGGTCCACCCTGGCTACATCAAGCCCTGGCGCAGGGTTCTGCTTTCTCTTCCCCGCAGTCTTCCCATAAAAGCCGTGATTTATGAAGCGCAGACGCAGCCGACGACGGTTGCCCAGAAGGGCCTGCTTGCTTGCCTGCTTGCGCAGGGCTCCCAGAGGGAAGCCGCCTGTTCGGAGATGGCAAGGTGACAGGGCCGAGGCGGAGCGAGCGCAACACAATGTGTCTCGAGGCGGCCTGTCAGCCCCGAGATGGATGTAGTGGCAGAGGAGGCCCATTACTTCATTCACACCTCAACGGGCAAACAATAAAGCTCACACAGGCGGCGGGAGCAGCTGCAGGGGGGGCCTTCCATGCTCGGCATTGCGAACCCGAGCCCAGCAAGACGTGGAACAAGTCGGAGATGGCATCGCCCACCGTTTGGCCCAAGAACATGAAGATCCAGAGCACAACGCAAGCTGACGCAAGGTGCATCTACACCAGGGTTGGATGGGATGGATCTCCTAAAAGACAACCCCTTCAAGTGTTGTTCATTCGTTCAGTCATCTCCGACTCTTTGTGACCTCATGGACCAGCCCACACCAGATCTCCCTGTCAGCCGTCACCACCCTCAGATCCTTCAAGGTCAGTCCAGTCACTTCAAGGATGCCATCCAACCATCTTGCCCTTGGTCGGCCCCTCTTCCTTTTGCCTTCCACTTTCCCCAGCATAATTGTCTTCTCTAGGCTTTGCTGTCTCCTCATGATGTGCCCGAAGTACTTCAACTTTGTCTCTAGTCTCCTTCCCTCCAGTGAGCAGCCGGGCTTTATTTCCTGGAGGATGGACTGGTTGGATCTTCTCGCAGTCCAAGGCACTCTCAGCACTTTCCTCAACACCACAGCTCAAAAGCACCAAGACTCCGGCTGTCCATTAGAGATGGATGGATGGATGGATGGATGGATGGATGGATGGATGGGGACGGACAGACAGACTGATAGATAGATAGATTCTTCGAGTTGGAAGAGAGTCCTAGGGCTATCCAGCCCATCCCTTAAAAGATGGATGAATGGATGGGTGGATGGATGGATAGTTAGATGATTCCTAGAGTTGGAAGAGACTCCAAGGGCTATCCAGTCCAACCCTTAAGAGATGGATGGATGGATGGATAGATAGATAGATAGATAGTTTCCTAGAGTTGGAAAAGACTCCAAGGGCTGTCTAGTCTAACCTTTAAGAGATAGATAGATGAAAGATACATTCCTAGTTAGAAGATATTCCAAGGGCCATCCAACCCATTAGCGATGAATGGATGGATGGATGGATGGATGGATGGATAGATAGATAGATAGATAGATAGATAGATAGATAGATAGAAGAGAGTAGATAGATAGATAGATAGATAGATAGATAGATAGATAGACTCCTAGGGCTATCCAGCCCATCCCTTAAAAGATGGATGAATGGATGGATAGATACATGGATGGATTCCTAGAGCTGGAAGAGACTCCAAGGGCTGTCCATTAGAGATGGATGGATGGATGGATGGATGGATGGATGGATGGATGGATGGACGGACAGACAGAGCTGGAAGAGACTCCAAGGGCTGTCCATTAGAGATGGATGGATGGATGGATGGATGGATGGATGGATGGACGGACGGACGGATGGACGGACGGACTACAGATAGATAGATAGTTTCTTCGAGTTGGAAGAGAGTCCTAGGGCTATCCAGCCCATCCCTTAAAAGATGGATGAATGGATGGGTGGATGGATGGATAGTTAGATGATTCCTAGAGTTGGAAGAGACTCCAAGGGCTATCCAGTCCAACCCTATCCCAGCCCAATCATCTAACTATCCATCCATCCACCCATCCATTCATCCATCTTTTAAGGGATGGGCTGGATAGCCCTAGGACTCTCTTCCAACTCGAAGAGAACTATCTATCTATCTGTCTGTCTGTCTGTCCGTCCATCCACTCAGCCTTCGCTTCCTTCGCTCACCTTCAAGTATCTCAAATCAACGATTTATTTATTTATCGTGTCATCAGCAACCAGACATTTGTATTACATTTTTAACACAAACAAACAAACAAAACACAGAATTTGTGAGTTTGGTAGTTGATTAAATGTCCTTTGACCAGTCTCTGGCCCCTTGGAGTGCCTCTGGTGTTGCCGCAAGGAGGTCCTCCCTTGTGCATGTGGCAGGGCTCAGGTTGCATTGCAGCAGGTGGTCAGTGGTTTGCTCTTCTCCACACTCACATTTTCTGGATTCCACTTTGTAGCCCCATTTCTTGAGGTTGGCTCTGCATCCCATGGTACCAGAGCGCAGTCTGTTCAGCGCCTTCCAAGTCACCCAGTTTTCTGTGTGCCCAGGAGGGAGTCTCTCATATGTTATTAAGCATTGGACTGGATGGCCCTTGGAGTATCTTCCGATGAATCTATCTTCCAATCTCTCTATCTAACCCTTAAGAGATAGATAGTAGATAGCTAGATAGCTATCTATCTATCTATCTATCTATCTATCTATCTATCTATCTATCTACTATCTATCTCTTAAGGGTTGGACTGGACAACCCTTGGGGTCTCTTCCAGTGCTAGGATTCTATCTATCTATCTATCTATCTATCTATCTATCTATCTATCTATCTATCTGTCTGTCTGTCTGTCTGTCTGTCTGTCTGTCTGTCTGTCTATCTATCTATCTATCTATCTCTTAAGGGTTGGACTGGAATCTCTTCCAACTATAGGAATCTATCTATCCATCCACCCATTCACTGGATGACCCTTGGAGTCTCTTCCAACTCTAGGAATCTATCCATCCATCCATCCATCTCTTAAGGGTTGGAGTGGATAGCCCTTGGAGTCTCTTCCAACTCTAGGAATCCATCTATCTATCCATCCACATATCCATCTTTTAAGGATTGGGCTGGATAGCCCCAGGAGTCATTTCCAACTCTAGGAAACTATCTATCCATCCATCCATCCATCTATCTATCTATCTATCTATCTATCTATCTATCTATCTATCCATCTATCCATCTCTAATGGGTTGGATGGCCCTTGGAATATCTTCCAACTAGGAATCTATCTATCTATCTATCATCTATCTATCTCTTAAAGATTAGACTTGACAGCCCTTGGAGTCTCTTCCAGCTCTAGGAATCCATCCATATATCTATCCATCAATCCATCCATCTCTTAAGGGTTGGATTGGATAGCCCTTGGTGTCTCTTCCAACTCTAGGAAACTATGGATATCTAACTATCCATCCACCCATCCATTCATCCATTCATCCATTTTTTAAGGGATGGGCTGGATAGCCCTAGGAGTCCCTTCCAACTCCAGGAAACTATCTGCTTATCTATCTATCTATCTATCTATCTATCTATCTATCTATCTATCCATCCACCCATCTCTTAAGGGTTGGACTGGATAGCCATTGGAGTCTCTTCCAACTCTAGGAATCCATCTATCCATCCATCTATCCATCCATCCATCCATCCATCTTTTAAGGATTGGGCTGGATAGCCCCAGGAGTCTTTTCCAATTCTAGGAAACTATCTATCTATCCATCTATCTACCCATGAGTTATGGCCTGTAATCATGATGTGCCTCATCTTTGGAAGCAGAGAAGAGTTTGATGAAAAGGGGGTGTTAAATGGATGTAACTGCAGGGACAGCAGGGAAATAGAGGCAATAGTTGGTAGTAGGACTTGGTACAACATGCCTCTATCTCCTCTTTGAACCTTCCTTCCTGCTGCAGCATGTGCTCTGAGATGTCCCCAAATCCTGCCAAGGCTCCTCCACCATGTTTTGATTCCTTCTCTCTGGGGAAAGGCTAATTCGAAGAAGCTTAAAAGCTTCCAAGCAGTATGTTGGGAGATGGCCCGGCATGAGGGGTGCCAAGTCTGCCCATCCTTTCCCCGAATAACCGCTGCTCTCCCAAAGATAAATCCAGATGCTCAGCAGCGAAAAGCACCAAATCCTTCCGGGCTTTACATATTTTGAGCGTTGGGTTATTTTTACAGCACACATGGCAGTGAAGTGAGGGGAAAGAGGCAAGTGGAGAGACAGCAGAGAAGGAGAAGGCAAGATAAATAANTCTGGCGTGGGCTGGTCCATGAGGTCACGAAGAGTCGGAGACGACTGAACGAATGAACAACAACAACACCCTAGCCAATGCAATTACTAAGCCGGAAACTACTAGCCACGGTATACCATGTGTGTGCACATACTCAGACATTCACTCCATACTCTGTTACACTTAGATATATATTTCCTCAGAGGCAGTATGCTTCTGAATACCAGCTGCTGGGGTCATGAACATGAACGGACTGCTTATCAACTTCCCATAGGCAACTGCTTGGTCTCTGCACAAACAGAATGCTGGAATAGATAGGCTTGATTTGATACATCATGGCTCTTCTTATGTTCTTAACTTCTTACCCTCTTAATGCAGGAAGAGAACAGGATAGAATTACTGACAATAATGTGAAAAAGTTAGACAGATCGGAAATAGATAGATTCACCTATCCCTAGCATAATTTTGTAAGCCTCTATCAGTCTCCCTTTAATTGTCCTTTTTTTCTAAACTAAAAGGCCCTAAAGCTTTAGCCTTTCCTTCTAGTAGGAAATGACTCCAATGTAAGCTGCTCTGAGTACAGGGATAGGAGTATAATAAATAAATCAAAGTCAATCACATCCTTCAGAGTTTATCCACACATATTTTAAGTCCTTCAGCAACTCCCCCCACCCTGCAAAAAGTGTTATTGGACTATTGCAATAGGGTTTGTGATACATTATTGTTATTGTGTAGAGCGAATGAGAGAGAGAGAGAAAAATTAATTATGTTGAGAGCTTTTTCACTGGTACATATACTGTGACTCGCTTCCATTGGGAAAAATTGTGTACTTTTTTAAAGGGTTTCAAGGTAGGGATATGACAACCTTTCAGTCTGTATTTCGTTATATTAAAGTGACGAAGTTATAAAGGCTGAATTATCAGAGCAAATATATGCTTAAGAGTGATAAATAAAACACGACTTCTATTTCAAACACATACTCAAGACTGCAGAGATATAAGACTGATGTGACAGTTTTTGCTCCTTTGTCAAGACAGGAACATTCAGATCAGTTTTTAAAGAGGAATAAATAGAAGAGAAATCTCTAGAATTGATATAATGATTAAAGAGCAGAAAATAAAGGGAAACCTGCTTTCCTATTATAATGGAGAGCTTGAACTTAATCTATATTAGCTAGATCTGTGACTCCTATAACCCTGACTACTTTGGAATCTTTACCTACCAAATGGAGCAGAAATACTGTATTTGGGTTTTCTTCATTAACTAGCAACATATCACCTCTAGCCCAAGAGGCTCTAGTCTACTAGTAAAGTATATGACAATGGTAAGTAAATACTAGGACCCCCCAGTGGCACAGTGGGTTAAAGTGCCAAGCTGCTGAACTTGCTGATTGAAAGGTTGCAGGTTCAGATCCGGGGAGCGAAGTGAGCTCCCACTGTTAGCCCCAGCTTTGGACAACCTAGCAGTTCAAAAACATGCAAATGTGAGTAGATCAATAGGTACCTCTCCAGCAGGAAGGTAACAGCGCTCCATGCAGTCATGCTGGCCACATGACCTTGGAGTATCTACGGATAATGCTGGTTCTTTGGCTTAGAAATGGAGATGAGCACCAGCCCCCTGATTTGGACACGACTGGACTTAATGTCAAGAGAAAACCTTTACCTTTACCTGAGAACCAGAATGGAATAGTGATTTAAGCATTGTACTATGACTCTGGAAAACAGGTTCTGAATTCCTACTGAGGCATGGAGGCTCATTGGGTGACCTTGGGCAAATAATATATTTTCAGTTTCAGAGGAAGGCAAAAGCAAACTTCCCTCTGAACAACTCTTGCCAAGAATAATTGAAGGCAAATAGCTACAAGGGCAAATTTTGCCTGTCAAGGGCCTCTTTCCTCTGTTAGGGACTCGATGCCTCTCAATTCACAGTAAAAACCCACACCCTTCTGTATTCCACATCCATTCTCTCTCTGTTCTGCTCCCTTTCTTTATTCCTTTTAAAAATTCTTTATGATAGAAGATTTTAGGTAGTAGGTCATATATTATTCATATCAAAATACCTGAGGAATTATGTATCCTATTGCTCAAAGCCTATTAACCTTTCAGGGAAATTTCAACTATTCAAAAAACACTGCTAAGGCACCTTGAAGGTTTCACCTGGTACTCTTTGGAAGCCACACACCCCAAAGATCTCACTAAATGAAATTCATGTGACCTAAATATCCATTTTTTTAGACTATCCCTTCAACCAAAGGAAGATACCATTGGGGGAGGGGGAGTGTGGCACAAAAATGATTATAAAATGTTTGTGCAGGGTTTCTTCATAAATTTATTATTTTTAATTAAAAAATATCCCTAAGGTTAGATATAACAAAAAAATCACAAGCCTGTCCTCAGTTCTTATAGAGCTGCATTGTATTTAATCATTTGCTGTCTTTTTGTTGTCCTCATATTTTGGACATTTTCCCTCCATTTACCCCTTGGGTATTGATGGAGTCATTTTGGCTGCATAAAGATTTGCAAGTCTCCTAGTCCTTGTTACAGATACACTGTTCATCACCTCAGTGATTTTCTATGGTTCACTATAGCAGATAAATTGCTACTTCCCAAAACTCTTACTATTAATAGGTTAGATTTACTATTATTATTCCAAGTGGTAGATGCCTACTCTTTCATTTTGGTCTAGAATGAGAGATCACTGTGAGGCAGGCAGTAGCTTTTCAGTGAACTACAGGAGCCTCTCAGTCATTAATAAAAGAGACACATGAAATAAAAGATGGGACTGTGCTGCATAGACTCACTACCATTGATAAATCTGCTTTGGAGCAGTTAAAATATTGTACCTTCTCACTGTTTTTATAGTGAGACTGTACAATCAGTATGAATATCTTTTGAAGAGGAGCTGCAAGGTGGAGAGACATTTGAATTGCAGGCTACCAATCCAAATGCAAGCACAATGGGATAAAGAATTAAATTTTAAGTTGAGAGATGGCAGATCATACCCATGGAATGCTTTGCAGGTTTCAAAATGACTAGTATACTTGTAAAACTTCCATGTTTAGAACTTAACAGAAAAAAATATTCAAATACTCGGTCATTCTCGAACAGACATGGGCAAACTTGGTCCTCCAGATGTTTTGGACTTCAACTCCCACAATTCCTAAGAGCCAACTCCCACAATTCCTAACAGCTGGTAGGCTGTCAGGAATTATGGGAGTTGAAGTCCAAAATGCCTTTAGGGCCATATTTTGCCCATGCCTGTTCTAGAACATGTGAGACTAAGATCCTATTTTTAGTTCAAGGTAGAGAACAATGATTGAACCAATTGGCTTTACCTCTGTGAGAACTCACCATTCACAAATTGAATGAAATTTCCGAGAATAGCATTTTACAGAGTAGAAAAGAGTAGATTCCAGTTCCAAGGAGTATAGCAGGGAGAGGTCAAATCAGGGAAATTGAGATCAGAGTACTCTATTAGGAAACAACTAACTTTAAAAAAGCTGCTCTCATCTAACCACCTTATCACATTGAGAAATTTCCAGCCGTAGAACACTTCAGCCTATTTTCAAGCATGGAGATGCATTCAGCTCATCACATAAAGTTAAACTACTTCTGGCCTTCATGCAAAGCCCTCCTTGGTTGAAAAGAGGAAAAAGTGTCCTGAAAGGAAGGAGCTCTGGCAAGTGACCTCATCACATTGAGAAATTTCTCCTTTGTAGGGCGCTTCAGCCTCTTTTCAAGCATGGAGACCTGGATCCCTCCTTGTACAATGAAATTAAATTTATTATTATTTATTTATTTACTTCATTTGTTGACCACCGTTCTCAGCCCTAGGGCGACTCACGGCGGTGTACAACATATAAAAACAGTTTACAATAGACAATATCACAGCAAAATCAACGTAACAATCAATAATACAATTACACTAAATCATCCGCGCCATCTCATCGTAGAATCATAAACCAAACTCGTTATCCATATTCCGTTCCAATCGTCCTTGCCAATAGTTGTAGCACTTAGTCAAACGCCTTCTCAAATAACCATGTTTTTAGGCTCTTGTGAAATGCCATAAGGGAGGGCGCCTGTCTGATATCTACAGGGAGGGCGTTCCACAGCCGGGGGGCCACCACCGAGAAGGCCCTATCTCTCGTCCCCGCCAGACGTGCCTGTGAGGCAGGCGGGATCGAGAGAAGGGCCTCCCCAGACGATCTCAAGGTCCTCGTGGGCTCATAGGCCGAGATGCGGTCAGAAAGGTATTTTGGGCCGGAACCGTTTAGGGCTTTGTAGGCCAACACCAGCACCTTGAATTGGGCCCGGTAGCAGATCGGCAGCCAGTGGAGCTGGAGCAACAAGGGCGTTGTATGCTCTCTGCGTCCCGCTCCTGTTAGTAGCATGGCTGCCGCGCGCTGGACTAGCTGAAGCTTCCGGGCCGTTTTCAAG
>NW_026844811.1:3315575-3334172 GCF_025583915.1 Anolis sagrei ordinatus
GAGACCTCCCTCTCGCCCTCTCGCTCGCCCTCTCGCTCGCCCTCTCTCTCGCTCGGCCGCTCGCCCTCTCGCTCGCCCTCTCGCTTGCCCTCTCTCTCGCTCGGCCGCTCGCCCTCTCGCTCGCCCTCTCGCTCGCCCTCTCGCTCGGCCGCTCGCCCTCTCGCTCGCCCTCTCTCTTGCTCGGCCGCTCGCCCTCTCGCTCGCCCTCTCTCTCGCTCGGCCGCTCGCCCTCTCGCTCGCCCTCTCGCTCGCCCTCTCTCTCGCTCGGCCGCTCGCCCTCTCGCTCGCCCTCTCGCTCGCCCTCTCGCTCGCCCTCTCGCTCGCTTGCTCAGCCGGCGCGGAGAGAGGAGAGCTCCCAGCAAGCCAGGCGGCCATCTTACGTATTTCCGAAATGGACGGAAATACAAAATTTTTTGGCGCCTGCCGTTTCGATATTTAAAAACACTTCCAGGTTTGAAAATAAGTTTTGTAATCGATTTGTAATTCAAAAATTAACGAATTTTTTAACGAATTACGAATTAACGAACGAAACCGCACAGCCCTAATACATACATTCAAATCATAAATATTTCTTAGCAATAAACCCCATCCTTGTCCCATGTCCCGAGTGCATTTTAATAAAAAGATTTGATTTCATGAAGAAACTTGAAGTCCAATGTTTTAAAAGGTCTTTGAAGAAAGTTCATGGGGGAGATAGTATTTACTGAAGTCCAAGACATGCAGGCAGAGAGTCCATGATCTTTGGGAAGGCTGGCAGATGAAACTCCAGCTATTCCAAGGAGTGCTGGACGAGTGCCTGGCTGCTGTGTCGATCTGGATGAGGAGGAACAACCTGAAGATCAATCCCGACAAGACAGAGGTCCTCCTGGCTGATTGTAAACCTGACCGGGGTATAGGGTGGCAACCTGTGTTGCACGGGGTTACACTCCCCCTGAAGCCACAGGTCCACAGTTTGGGAGTCCTCTTGGATTCATCGCTTACGCTTGAGGCTCAGGCGTCGGCGGTGTCCGGGAGGGCTTTTGCACAATTGAGACTCGTGCGCCAACTGCGACCGTACCTCGCGAAGGCTGATCTGGCCGGGGTGGTCCATGCCTTGGTCACCTCTAGATTGGATTACTGTAATGCGCTCTACGTGGGGCTGCCCTTGAAAACGGCTCAGAAATTCCAGCTTCACCATCTGGGATCGACCCTCCAGGAAGGACCGGAGCCACGACAAAACTGTGCCTCCGAGACCCATCCCAGAGAGTCGTCCCAGAAGGATACCATGATCGATAGTATCAAAAGCCGCTGAGATGTCCAAGAGAACCAACAGGGTCACACTCCCCCTGTCCAATTGGTGGAAGGTGCCGATCCGAGGAGAGGCTGGCATATCTACCTTTGGTATGATAAAATTAAAATTCAGAAAAACTTTAACAACTAGGAAAAACTTTTTCCTAGTTCCAACAGATCTCACTACCTCTGAGGATGCTTGCCATAGATGCAGGCGAAACATCAGGAGAGAATGCCTCTAGACCATGACCATATAGCCCGAAAAAACTTACAACAACCCAGTGATTCCCATGAGAATGTCTCTGAAGGGTGTGGGGATGATGGTGTACTCCCTGAATTGCTATCAGAGAGTTCCCAGGATTTGGGGCTTGAAAACAACGGGGCACCTGGCCCAGCTGCAAAACTCAATGAGCAAATAGATAGGCGACAGGAGACTAGTCAAAACAGACAGACCAAACAGTGCCTTTGGCGGTCTACCAGGATCCGACAGAAAAAGATAAAGGAATCTCAATTATAGCGAAACCAGTTTCTGAGTGTTTGGGATAGCAGTTTGGGAGTCCTTTTGGATTCATCGCTTACGCTTGAGGCTCAGGCATCGGTGGTGTCCGGGAGGGCTTTTCCACAATTGAGACTCGTGCGCCCGCTTAGACTACTGCAATGCTCTCTACGTGGGGTTGCCCTTGAAGACTGCTTGAAAGCTTCAAATGGTCCAACGTTCGGCAGCCAGGTTGCTAACAGGAGCGGCACTCAGGGAGCACACCACTCCTCTGTTGCGCCAGCTCCACTGGCTGCCAATCTGCTACCGGGCATTATTCAGATGTGTGGAAGAAGCCTTATACCAGTGGTTCTCAACCTTCCTAATGTCGCGACCCCTTAATACAGTTCCTCATGTTGTGGTGACCCCCAACCATAACATTATGAATCGCCATGTAAATAATGATCTGCAGGACGTATTTTCATTCACTGGAGCAAATTTGGCACAAATACCCAGTATGCCCAAATTTGAATACTGGTGGGGTTGGCGGGGGGATTGATTTTGCCATTTGGGAGTTGTAGTTGCTGGGATTTATAGTTAGCCTGTAAACAAAGAGCATTCTGAACCCCACCAACAATGGAATTGAACCGAAATTGGCACACAGAACTTGACCAACAGAAAATTCTGGAAGGGTTTGGTGGGCATTGACCTTGAGTTTGGGAGTTGAAGTTCGCCTATATCCAGAGAGCACTCTAGACTCCAACAATGATGGATCTGGACCAAACTTGGCACGGATATTCCATATGTCCAAATGTGAACACTCATGGGGTTTTGGGAAAATAGACCTTAAGATTTGGGAGTTGTACTTGCTGGGATTTATAGTTCACCTACAATCAAGGAGTGTTCTGAACCCCAACAATGATAGAATTGGGCCAAACTTCCCACACAGAGACCCCCGTGAACAACAGAAAATACTGTGTTTTCTGATGGTCTTTGCTGACCCCCCTGACACCCCTTCGCGACCCCTCCAGGGGTCCCGACCCCCAGGTTGAGAACCACTGCCCTAAACGGTTCTGGCCCTACTTACCTCTCCGAACGCATCTCCTCCTATGAACCGACTAGGACATTAAGATCGTCTGGGGAGGCCCTGCTCTCGGTCCCGCCCGCATTGCAGGCGCGATTGGCGGGGACGAGAGACAGGGCCTTCTCGGTGGTGGCCCCTTGGCTGTGGAACGCCCTACCTGTGGACATCAGACAGGCCCCTTCACTGCTGGCATTCCGGAGGAAGGTCAAGACTTGGCTTTACGAACAAGCGTTTGGCTAAATAGTGCAACGAAATACAGTAAGATGGTACAACTGAACATAGGAATTGGTATAAGGATTACGACTACGGATTCTGATTCTGATTTGTTTACTGAGGCGCACGTTTATGATAATGATTGTTTTTGACTTGATATGTTTTGTATAATGTGCTTTTAATTGCCTTTTTGATGTTGTTGTGTTAATCTTTACTATGTAAACCGCCTTGAGTCGCCATTTCGGCTGAGAAAGGCGGTATAGAAGTAAAGCAAATAAATAAATAATAATAAATAACTGCGACCGTACCTCGCGAAGGCGGATCTGGCCGGGGTGGTCCATGCCTTGGTCACCTCTAGATTGGACTACTGCAATGCGCTCTACGTAGGGCTGCCCTTGAAAACGGCTCGGAAATTCCAACTGGTCCAACGGGCAGCAGCCAGGATGTTAACTGGGGCTCATTACAGAGAGAGGTCAACCCTCCTGTTCAAGGAGCTCCACTGGCTGCCGTTTATTTTCCGAGCCCAATTTAAGGTGCAGGTGCTTACCTACAAAGCCCTGAACGGTTTGGGACCATCCTACCTGCGTGACCGCATCTCCGTCTATGAACCCACGCGTTCACTTCGGTCATCTGGAGAGGCCCTGCTCGTGATCCCGCCTGCGTCGCAAGTGCGTTTGGTGGGGACGCAAGACAGGGCCTTTTCTGTGGTGGCCCCGCGCCTCTGGAACACCCTCCCCAAAGATCTTAGACAGGCCCCTGCATTGGCAGTCTTTAGAAAGAACTTGAAGACCTGGCTGTTCCGGTGTGCCTTCCCAGATTAGGAAATCTCCAATACCAAGTCCCAGAAGCACTTTATTAGAACTAAGATTGCCGCACACTGCACACTGCACTTGCCCTATAAGCCTTATATACCACCTGTCACATCAGCACTTATTTATTTATTTATTTTATTTATTTACTTCATTTGTTGACCGCCGCTCTCAGCCCTGGGGCGACTCGCGGCGGTGTACAACATGTAAAAACAGTCTACAAAAACATACAAAATCACAACAACCGAATTACACATTAATCTAAATCACACTAATAGATCCGCGCCATCACAACATGGAATCATAGCCAACCTCATCATCCATAGTCCGTTCCAAATATCATTACCAGATTTGTGTGGGTCTCAATTGAATGCCTTCTCGAATAGCCAGGTCTTTAGGCTCTTACGAAAAGCCATAAGGGAGGGCGCCTGTCTGATGTCAACAGGGAGGGTGTTCCACAGCCGGGGGGCCACCACTGAGAAGGCCCTCTCTCTCGTCCCCGCCAGACGTGCCTGTGAGGCGGGCGGGATCGAGAGAAGGGCCTCCCCGGATGATCTCAAGGCCCTCGTGGGCTCATAGGCCGAGATGCGGTCCGAAAGGTATTTTGGGCCGGAACCGTTTAGGGCTTTGTAGGATAACACCAGCACCTTGAATTGGGCCCGGTAGCAGATCGGCAGCCAGTGGAGCTGGGACAACAACAACTTTTAATCCTGTACCCATTACTCTGGCCCGGCCCAGTTTTATTGTGTCTTAGTGTATTGTTTATGGCTTGTTATTTATATTGCTTTAATTGTTTTTAATTTGCTTTAGGTTTTGTATTGTTATATTGTGTGTTGAGGCCTTGGCCTTTGTAAGCCGCATCGAGTCCTTCAGGAGATGCTAGCGGGGTACAAATAAAGATAATAATAATAATAATAATAATAATAATAATAATGCAATCGATTCACGCTTTAGTCCTTGGGAAACTAGAATCTCCTCCCAAGTCCGGTCCCCTTGGCCAGGCTCTTTCCCGAAGTCCCATGAGGGAACCGCATCAGGTCCCCGGGTCCAGAGCTCGGCAGAGGTAAGAGGCAGTGAGGAGCAATGAGGCAGCAGCAATGGAACCGGCATATTTGACAATCAGCTGTTTCTAATAAAATATATTCTCAAAACTTAAGAGGTTATTTCCCGAGCATAGGGGTCCAAAATAAGAAAAGCGAGATGGCAGATAGGGTTAGAATTTAATACAGAAAAATAAGACATTAAAATGGAGCCAATCCACCATTTTGTGGATACGGAGATCTGAAAGGAAAAACTCCGTATCCGCGGTTTCAAGCGGCGCGGATCCAGCGACCCCGGAATGCCAGGGAGGCATTCCGGGCAGGCTCGCAGTCCCCCGCGGCCTGGAAAAGATTGAATTCATGCATTTAGTTGGCTCAGGCAAGAAGTGACACAAAGTATCAGGCTAGAAAGTTAAAAAGTTGCAATTTCAAGTCCCTTTATTGGGGAATAGTTACAATGTTAGGGCTTGGGGGACAGTGATAGAAAGGCATAGAGGCTTGGTACAGTCCCTGTTTGAGCTGTCTGTTGGGGCACATTTCACCAGTTTGTCCCAATTTGGGCTTCCAGGAACTGCGGAACTCTTTGCTACGGGTCAGACCAACTTGAAGGCGGGGGCCTCCGCTGCCCTCAATGACAGTTGAACCCAAAAATGAGTTAAGCGAGGCAAGTTGTGCAAAACCCACAGCACCTTTGGAAAGAAGAGGGGCTCTGCAATATAAGGAGAACTCCCCGATGCGTATCGGGTCTCTGGTGTTGCCGAGGAATGCGCCGAGGAGCAGGTGCTTTGCTGGCCGGGGCCTCCAAGAAAAACACGAGTCCGACTTGATGAGGAAACAAAGCAGGGAAGGCGGCCTTTGCACCGTCGGATTTATGGGCCCCAGTAGATCGGGGGATTGAGAGAGAGGGGGGTACAGGGGCATTTCAGTGAGCGTTTCGGAGGATATATCTATGGACTGCGGGTCACCTTCATGGCCGCCATCAGGCCCAACACCTTGTGGGCTGAGGAAAGGGGGAAAGGGGGGGCATCAGGACCACGAGCTGGCTCCGTCGGAGGCAAACTGTACCCCAGACGGGGCCTGGCTTTTCACCGGCGGGTAACGTGAGCCCAGCACACGAGTCTGAGGCGAGAATGAGGGAGTGTGAAAAGGGGCTTACAAGTCCCAAAGAGAAGGAGAAGACCAGAGGGCTGGAGGGGCAGGAGTGGGAGAGAAGGTCCAGGCAACCATATATCCCAAAGGAGGAGGGGGGGGGAGAGAAGGGAAAAGGAGGGAGGGAGAGAAGGAAGAGGAATGGAGGAGAAGAGAAGAAATGGGGAGGGGAGGGGAAGGAAAGCAGTGGAGGAGGGAGGGAGAGAAGGGAAGAAGGAAGGAAGGGGAAGGGAAGCAGGAGGGGAAGGGAGGAAGGAAGGGAAGGAAGAGGGAAGGAAGGAAGGAAGGAAGGAATGAAGGAAAGAAGGAAGGAAGGAAGGAAGAAGGAAGAAGGGGGGAAGGGAAGCAGTGGAGGAGGGAGGGAAGGAGGAAGAAAGAAGGAGAGGAAGGGAAGGAAGGAAGGGAAGGGAAGAGGGAGGAAGGGAGGAGGAAGGGAGGGAGGGAGGGAGGGAGGGAAGGAAGGAAGGGGGAAGGAAGGGAAGGGGAAGAGGAAGGGAAGGAGTGAAGGAGGAAGGAGAAGGGGAAGGAGAGGGAAGAGAGAAGGAAGGAAGAGGAAAGGAAGGAAGGAAGGAGGAAGGAGAAGGGGAAGGGAAGGGAAGCAGTGGAAGAGGGAGGAAGGCATGACCGAAGGCAGGGCACATTGCCTGGAAAAGAAATAAGAACGGAAGGCGGACCAACAGGACACGAAGGGAGGGTAGGGTGAAATTGGCATTTAGGGAGAGAGAGGGGAAGGAGGTACGGATAGAGGGAAGGAAGGGAAGGAATGAATGGGCTTTCACAGTGGAGCCTGGTAAGCCTACCTGAAGGAGTCGGAGTGAAGGAGTGATGGAAGTGAGTGTTACAGCTGTTACGCATAGTAGGGAAGTGGAAGCAGCTTTGAGAGAGTACGCGGTAGGAAGCCCGAGAGGAAAGAATGGGGCCCGTGAAGCGCTTCAAGCGTAACTAAGCGGATCAGCCTGTCCCCTATATGCTCGCTGTCCTGATCCTTGCAGCTGGATACACGGGAAACTGCGTGCCTTCCCTCTCCCTCTGCTTGACAGACGCAGTGCTGGTCTCCATCACGGACAGGAAGTAAGTGACCCCGAGAGCGGCGGAGGCCCCCGCCTTCAAGTTGGTTTGAACTGCAGCAGAGAGTTCCGCAGTTCCTGGAAACCACAATTGGGACAAACTGATGAAATATGCCCCAACAGACAGCTCAAACTATGACTGCATTCAGCCTCTATTACTTTCCCCCAAGCCCTGACTTTGTATCTAATCCCTAATAAAAGTACTTGAGACTTACAACTTTTAACTTTTCCGCTTGTTACTTTGTGTCTTTCCCTTGCCTGAACTATCAAATGCATGAAATGAACCTTTTCCTAGGCTCCGGGGAACCGTGAGCCTGCCTGGGATGCTTTCCTGGCGTCCCAGGGACGCCGGATCTGCATCAATTGAAACCGCGGATGCGGGAATCCCCCTTTCGGACCCCCGTATCCGCGAAAACCATAAAATGGTGGATCGGCCCCATTTTGATGCCATATTTTTCTGTGCTAAATTCTATACTAAACTGCTATCTTGCTTTTCTCATTTTGGATCCCTACGCCCGGGAAATAACCTTTCTATTTTTGAGAATATAATTTGACAGAAAACAACTGATTGTCAAACTCGCCGGCTCCATGCAAACAGCCCGATCGCTCCGTGCTGCAGCCCGCCCCTGCCTAGCTCCGGACCCGGGGACTTGATGCGGTTCCCCCCATGGGACCTCGGGGAGAAGCCAGGGCAGGGAGCCCCAGTCCTTAGGGAAGAATTGTAGTTTTCCAAGGACCAAGCTGTGGATTCCTAGCAGCTCGACCAGGGGCCCCTCTGCTAAACTTTGTAAGACAAAACAACTTTCTGTTGCCTGTTTTGGACTTCAGGACACATCCATTTCCCAGGAACTTTTCTCAGACACGTTGGACTCAAAACCTTCACTTAATGAATCAATTCTTTTATCAAACATTAAATATGTTTGGGATGTGGGATGGGGACGGGATCCTTATTTTTGTACTATGTAAGGCTTATGATTTAATTGTATGTGTATCGTGCCATGAAATATTATTTGCCCTTCTGTTTCACCCCTCGCTCTTTGCCCCAAAAATACGACCAGGAACTATTCAGTGCCTGAGGAAGGGCTACAGTCCCCCTCGAAACTAACCTTATCACAAAACATTTGCATGGACAATAGCAAACTGGAAATTCTTTGTTTATTTTCTGAGTTGGTCTGATAGACGAAGGATTTCTTTGGACATTTTAATTCAATCACAAAAGGATGAGGCTGGCCCCGGGGGACCTTCTCGCCCAGCTCTGTTTACTTCTTCCACCAATCCATTGATGGGCACACCTTATCCGATCAAGGACAGGAAAACCTTTCTAATTCAATCAAGTTTTTTTCCGGCCAGACAATGCCTCGATGCCCCAGCTGGCCGATAACATCATAATCCCATTGCCTTCCATTGTCTGCGCTCGTCCCGCCTCCTCTTCCCTGATTCGTCCATCCTTGGAAGCGAGAGGAGCGTCTGGATTGGCTCCCCAGAGGCGGTGAAGCCTGATGATTGGCCCAGAGGGAGGCGGGCCGCCAAGCCCCCTCCCAGCTGTTCGAGCTGTCAACCAATCAGCGGCAAGCTGGACAGGGAAGGGCGGGCGGGAAATTTGAAATCTTTTTCTGTATTTTGCCTATAAAATGCTTGTAAAACTCTGTGTTGGCATGCTTGTGGTGGAAATATTCCCACAATCGCATCCAATCTCAGCTGAATAGCTAATAAAGAACCTCGGTCACCATCTTCTTCCGCTTTGGTGAGATTTTATTATTTTTAATATTTTTCGCCACTGGAATTCACTTCTCTGTTCTCACCAAGGTTCAGGGGCCCTCTTTGGTGCAGTCCTGGGGTCTCCTTTACCAGGGAGACCCTCCAAAAATCGGTCTCGATATCAGAAGGGGAAGGATAAGGGGAAGGGGAAGAGGAAGGGAAGCAGTGAAGGAGGGAGAGAGGGAAGGAGTGAAGGAAGGAAGGAAGGAAGGAAGGAAGGAAGGGGAAGGGAAAGCAGAAGGGGAAAGGAAGAGGGAGGGAAGGAAGGAAGGAAGAAGAAGGAAGAGGAGGAGGAAGAGGGAAAGAGGGAAGGAGAAGGGAAGGGAAGGGGAAGGGAAGGGAAGGAAGGGAAGGGAAGCAGGAAGGAGGGAGGGAGGAGAAGGATGAAGAAGGAAGGAAGGAAGGAAGGAAGGAAGGAAGGAAGGAAGGAAGGGGAAGGAAGGAAGGAAAGAAGGGAGGGAAGGAAGGAAGGAAAGAAGGAAGGAAGGAAGAAGGAGGAAGGAAGGAAGAGAGAGGAAGGAAGAAGGAAGGAAGGAAGGAAGGAAGGAAGGAAGGGAAGGAAGGAAGGGAGGAGGGGGAGGAGGAGGAAGGAAGAAGGAAGGAAGGAAGGAAGGAATGGAGGAAGGAAGGAAGGAAGGAAGGAAGGAAGGAGAGAAGGAGGGAGAGAAAGAGGGAAAGAAGGAGGGAAGGAGAGAAAGAAGGATAGAAAGGATAGAAAAGGAAGGAAGGAGAGAAGGAGGGAGAGAATGAAATGAAATGAAAGAGGGAAGGAAGAGAAGGAACAAAAGACAGAAAGAGGGAAGGAAGGAAGGAAGGGAAGGAAGGAAGGAAGGAAGGAAGGAAGGAAGGAAGGAAGGAGGGAAGGTAGGAGAGGAAGGAGGGAGGAAAGAATGAAGGAAGAGGGAAGAAAGAGGATGGTTGGAAGAGAAGGGTAGGGACGAAGGGAAGGGAAGAGAGGAAGGAAAGGAAGAAAAGTAAGAAGGAGAAGGAGAGGGGAGGGGAAAGGAAGGGAAGAGGAAAAGAAGGGAATGGGAAGGAAGGGAAAGAAAGAAAGAAAGAAAGAAAGAAAGAAAGAAAGAAAGAAAGAAAGAAAGAAAGAAAGAAAGAGGAACTTGTCTTAGCAGAAGGCTGGACTAGATGACCTTCTTTTGGAGTTTTCCTAATTGGAGACTTTGACAAATGGATGGAAATGAATAGAATAATATGGTTGAGCAACAATGGTCCATAAAGCATCATCTGCCAACATGATGCCCTCACCCCATTTTCTGGAGTGTAAATTATTGTTGTTGTTGTTGCTGCTGTTGTTGTTGTTATTTACATGACCTGTGCATGTGATGTGTGCTGTGATGTACATGTAAATAAATTATTGTTGTTGTTGTTGTTGTTGTTGTTATTTACATGACCTGTGCATGTGATGTGTGCTGTGATGTACATGTAAATAATAATATTAATAATAATAATAATAATAATAATAATAATAATAATAATAATAAGTCCTTCGGGAGATTTTGCGGGGTATAAATAAAGTTAACAATAAAGTTAATGATGATGATGATGATGATGATGATGATGATGATGATATAATAATAATAACAATAATAAACCTCATGGCCTTTTGGGAGAATGAGATGCCATTCTCCAATGCCAACAAAACGTCCAGAAAAGAAATGGGTCTGGGGGGGGAAGAAAGTAAAGCACCCCTCAAAAGGGATATATATATATATATATATATATATATATATATATATATATATAGTATTTTTACAAATGCTCAAACTTTCCTGCCACAAATTATTATTCTTGGCCGGTTTACAGGCAAGACGGCGGCCCCCTTTTTTGCAACCAGAGGCATTGCGTTTGCCCCGAATCCTTTCAGAAGAGAGTCTGCTCATGCTTCTTATAAGTTGATACGCCTCAAAACAAGGAATATATTCAACTCAATACCTGATAGTGGTTTTAGAATGATAGATAGATAGATAGATAGATAGATAGATAGATAGATAGATAGATAGACAGATAGATAGACAGACAGACAGATGGACAGATAGATGGTTAGACCGATGGACAGTTAGATTGATAGATAGATAGATAGATGATAGATAGATAGATAGATAGATAGATAGATAGATAGATAGATAGATAGAGACTAATCGATGGACAGATAATGAGAGTTGGGTAAATAGATCAATAAATAGATATGGATGACATGGATGGATAGATAGATGGACAGAAGGATAAATGGATGGACAGACAGACAGATAGACCGATGGACGAATAGAAGAACAGAAGGTTGGATAGATGGATAACGGATGGAAGGACAGATAGATGGACGATAGAAGGACAGATAGACGGACCAATGGATGGATAGAAGGACAGATAGACAGATAGAAGGATGGATAGACAGATAGACAGATGAATAGATGGATAGAAAAAATTTGGATAGATGGATAGATGGATGGAAGGACAGATAGATGGATAGACCGATGGACAGATAAACGGACCAATGGATGGATAGAAGGACGGATGGATAGAAGGACTTCTATCCATCTATCTGTTCTTCTATCCATCTATCCATCTGTCTATCGGTCTATCCATCCTTCTATCTGTCTATACAGATAGAAGGATGGATAGACAGATAGGCAGATGGATAGATGGATAGAAGAATAGATAGACGGATAGAAGTTTGGATAGAGGGATAGATGGATAGAGGGACAGATAGATGGATAGACAGATGGACTTATAGAAAGACAGATAGACGGATAGAAGGATGGATAGACAGATAGACCAATGGACGTATAGAAGGATGGATAGACGGATAGATCAGTGGACGAATAGAAGGATAGATAGATTGATAGGCCAATCTATAGATAGAAGGATAGAAGGATAGATAGATAGATGATAGATAGATAGATAGATAGATAGATAGATAGAGACTAATTGATAGACAGATAATTAGAGTTGGGTAAACAGATCAATAAATAGATATGGATGACATGGATGGATAGATAGATGGACAGAAGGATAAATGGATGGACAGACAGACAGATAGACCGATGGACGAATAGAAGAACAGATAGATGGACAGAAGGTTGGATAGATGGATAGAAGGTTGGATAGATGGATAGACGGATGGAAAGACAGATAGATGGATAGACCGATGGACAGACAGAAGGACAGATAGACAGATAGAAGGATGGATAGACAGGTAGACAGATGGATAGATGGATAGAAGAACAGATAGACGGATAGAAGTTTGGATAGAGGAATAGATGGATAGAGGGAGAGATAGATGGATAGACTGATGGACTGATAGAAAGACAGATGGATAGAAGGTTGGATAGACAGATAGAAGGATGGATAGACAGATAGACAGATGAATAGATGGATATAAGAACAGATAGACGGATAGAAGTTCGGATAGAGGGATAGATGGATAGAGGGACGGATAGATGGATAGAAGGATGGATAGACAGATAGACCAATGGACGTATAGAAGGATGGATAGACGGATAGATCAGTGGACGAATAGAAGGATAGATAGATTGATAGGCCAATCTATAGATAGAAGGATAGAAGGATAGATAGATAGATGATAGATAGATAGATAGATAGATAGATAGATAGAGACTAATCGATAGACAGATAATGAGAATTGGGTAAATAGATCAATAAATAGATATGGATGACTTGGATGGATAGATAGATGGACAGAAGGATAAATGGATGGACAGATAGACCGATGGATGAATAGAAGAACAGATAGATGGACAGAAGGTTGGATAGATGGATAGAAGGTCAGATAGACTGATAGAAAGACAGATAGACGGATAGAAGGGTGGATGGACAGATAGACCAATGGACGTATAGAAGGATGGATAGACGGATAGATCAGTGGACAAATAGAAGGATGGATAGATGGATAGACCAATCTATAGATGAAGGATAGAAGGATAGATAGATAGATAGATAGATAGATAGATAGATAGATAGATAGATAGATAGAGACTAATCGATAGACAGATAATGAGAGTTGGGTAAATAGATCAAAAATAGATATGGATGACATGGATGGATAGATAGATGGACAGAAGGATAAATGGACAGATAGACCGATGGACGAATAGAAGAACAGACAGAAGGTTGGATAGATGGAGAGAAGGTCGGATAGATGGATAGACGGATGGAAGGACAGATAGATGGATAGACCGACTCACAAATAGACGGAGCAATGGATGGATAGAAGGACAGATAGATAGAAGGATGGATAGACAGATAGATGGATAGATGGATAGAAGAACAGATAGACGGATAGAAGTTTGGATAGAGGGATAGATGGATAGAGGGACAGATAGATGGATAGACAGATGGACTTATAGAAAGACAGATAGATGGATAGAAGGATGGATAGACAGATAGACCAATGGACGTATAGAAGGATGGATAGACGGATAGAAGGACGAATAGGTGGATAGAAGGCAGGCTAGATGGATAGAAGGATGGATAGACAGATAGACGGATGGATGGATGGATGGATGGATGGACAAACAGATAGGTAGACAGATAGACAGATAGATAAATAAGAGAGATGATGGATGGATGGATGGATGGATAGATAGATAGATAGATAGATAGATAGAGAGATAGCTAGATAGATAGGAAAGAGAGAGATGTGGATGGATGGATGGATGGATGGATGTGGATGGATGGATGGATGGACGGAGACGGATAGATAGATAGACAGACAGACAGACAGACAGATAGATAATATTGTAAGTAGATAGATGGATGTGATAGGTACGTAGGAAGGTAGGAGAATAGATAGGTAGATAGATAGATAGATAGATAGATAGATAGATAGATAGATAGATAGATAGATAGATAGATAGATAGATAGATAGATAGATAGATAGATAGATAGATAGATGATAGATAGATAGAGATAGATAGATAGATAGATAGATAGATAGATAGATAGATAGATAGATAGATAGATAGATAGATAGATAGATAGATAGATAGATAGATAGATAGATAGATAGATAGATGATAGATGGGTGGGTGGGTGGGTATATATACGAGATATATACGTAGATAGATACAATAGATTCCTGGTTGGAACATACTCCAAGAGCCATTCAGTCCAACCCATTAGAGATGGATGGAAAGATAGATAAGATAGATAGATAGATAGATAGATAGATAGATAGATAGACAGACAGACAGACAGACAGACGGATAGATGGCAGGATATTTGCATGGATAGATAGATAGATAGATAGATAGATAGATAGATAGATGGAGAGATAGATAGATAGATAGATAGATAGATAGATAGATAGATAGATAGATGATAGATAGATAGATAGATAGATAGATAGAGAATGTTCCCAGGTTAGAGATAGATAGATAGATAGATAGATGATAGATAGATAGATAGATAGATAGATAGATAGACAGACAGACAGACAGACAGCAGACAGACAGATTGTTGTGGTTCTGGAAGATAGATAGATAGATGATAAATAAGTGATAGATGATAGATAGATAGATAGATAGATAGATAGATAGATAGATAGATAGATAGATGGGTGGGTGGGTGGGTATATATACGAGATATATACGTAGATAGATACAATAGATTCCTGGTTGGAACATACTCCAAGAGCCATTCAGTCCAACCCATTAGAGATGGATGGAAAGATAGATAGATAGATAGATAGATAGATAGATAGATAGATAGATAGATAGATAGATAGATAGATAGATAGACAGACAGACAGACAGACAGACAGATAGAGATGGGTGGATGTATAGAGATGGTTGTATAGATAAAGATCCCTGAGATAGATAGATAGATAGATAGATAGATAGATAGAGACAGACAGATAGATAGATAGATAGATAGATAGATAGATAGATAGATAGATAGATAGATAGATAGACAGCATCCTAAAGCTAGAAGAGAGACAGACAGAAAGACATGAACAGATAATAGATAGATAGATAGATAGATAGATAGATAGATAGATAGATAGATAGATAGATAGATAGATAGATAGATAGATAGATAGATGGGTGGGTGGGTGGGTATATATACGAGATATATACGTAGATAGATACAATAGATTCCTGGTTGGAACATACTCCAAGAGCCATTCAGTCCAACCCATTAGAGATGGATGGAAAGATAGATAGATAGATAGATAGATAGATAGATAGATAGATAGATAGACAGACAGACAGACAGACAGACAGACAGATAGACAGATAGATAGATAGATAGATAGATAAATAAGACAGATGATGGATGGATGGATGGATGGAGAGATAGATAGATAGATAGATAGATAGATAGATAGATAGATAGATAGATAGATAGACAGACAGACAAGATGATAGATTGATGGATGGACAGACAGACAAGATGATGGATGGATGGACAGATGGACAAACGGATAGGATAGATAGGAGAGGAGAGAGATAGAAGATGGCTGGATGGTAGATGGATAGATAGATAGATAGATAGATAGATAGACAGACAGACAGACAGACAGACAGACAGACAGACAGACAGATATGGATGGATGGATGGATGGATGGATGGATGGATGGATGGACGGACAGATGGATGGATGGTTGGACAGATAGATAAGACAGTGGGTGGGTGGGTGAGTAGATAGATAGATATATAGATAGATAGATAGATAGATAGATAGATAGATGGATGGATGGATGGATGGATGGATGGATGGTGGGTGGGTGGATGGATGGATAGATAGATAGATAGATAGATAGATAGATAGATAGATAGATAGATAGATAGATCAGATAGATAGACAGATAGATAGATTAGATAGATAAGACAGTGGGTGGGTGGGTGAGAGATAGATAGATAGATAGATAGATAGATAGATAGATAGATAGATAGATAGATGGATGGATGGATGGATGGATGGATGGATGGTGGGTGGGCGGATGGATGGATGGACGGATGGATGGATGGATGGATAAACGAATAGACAGATAGATATCCTAGATTTGGACGGGATTGGGGAAGGAAGGGGGGGGGGGGGGGGGGGGGGGGGGAGATGGATGGATGGATGGATAAATGAATAGACAGATAGATATCCTAGATTTGGACGGGATTGGGGAAGGAGAGTTGAGTTTGCACCCAAATCAATTGTTTTTTCCTGCCCGCAACTTGCACCAGATGTGGATGGACACCTGATGAAGTTCTCCTCTGAGTCCTCTAGAGGGCATAGTGGGGCCTTTGTTGTCATTTCCATTGGAATTAGGCAAGGAAGGCTTGGAGAAAGTGGTCTGGCAGGAGAAGAGGAGAGGCCCCCATGTTCCCAGAGGAAGAGGAAGGAACTGTTCACTTTCCACGACAAATCCTAGGAAGTTGAGAAGCACCATGCAGGCCGGTTGGGGGAGAGGATATTGGGATTTGTAATCCGTAGTGGAAGGGATACTAGGATTTGTACATGATGGAGGGGATACTGGGATTTGTAATCTGCAGTGGATAGGATACTGAGATTTGTAGTCCAATATGGGGGAAAACTGGGATTTGTAGTCCATTGTGGATGGGATGCTGGGATTTGTAGTCCACTATGGGGCTGATACTGAGATTTGTAGTCCACCGTGGGGGAAAACTGGGATTTGCAGTCCATTTTGAATGGGATACTGGGATTTGTAGTCCATTGTGGATGGGATACTGAGATTTGTAGTCCACTGTGGGGGGATACTGGGATTTGTAGTCCACTATGGAGGTGATACTGGGATTTGGAGTCCATTGTGGACGGGATACAGGGATTTGTAGTCCATTGTGGATGGGATGCTGGGATTTGTACTCCACTATGGGGCTGATACTGAGATTTGTAGTCCACCGTGGGGGAAAACTGGGATTTGCAGTCCATTTTGAATGGGATACTGGGATTTGTAGTCCATTGTGGATGGGATACTGAGATTTGTAGTCCACTGTGGGGGGTTACTGGGATTTGTAGTCCACTATGGAGGTGATACTGGGATTTGTAGTCCACTGTGGATGGGATACTGGGTTTTTTAGTCCATTGTGGACATGATACTGGGATTTGTATTCCACAATGGGGAGATATTGGGATTTGTAATCCATTGTGGATGGAATACTAAGATTTGTAGTCCACTGTGGAGAATACCGGGATTTGTAGTCCATTATGGATGGGATACTGGGATTTGTAGTCCACTGTGGAGAATACCGGGATTTGTAGTCCATTATGGATGGGATACTGGGATTTGGAGCCCACTTTGGGGATATTTTGATTTGCAGTCTACGGTGGGTGTGATATTGAGATTTGTAGTTCACAGTGGTAAGGATACTAATATTTGTAGCCCATGGTGGAGGATACTGGGACTTGTAGTCCGCAGTGAGGGAATACTGGGGTTTGTAGCCCATGGTGGAAGATACTAGGATTTATAGTACACAGTGGGGGAATACTGGGATTTGTAGTCCACAGTGGGTGGGATACTGGGATTTGTAGTTTATGGTGAGGATACTAGGATTTGTAGTTCATGGTGAGGATACTGGGATTTGTAGTTCATGGTGAGGATACTGAGATTTGTAGTCCACAATAGGAGAATACTTTGATTTGTATTACAGAGTGGTAGGGATACTGGGGTCTGTAGTCCATGGGGGTAAGGATACTGGGATTTGTAGTCCCGACGTATCCCACTTGGAGGGATTAAGTTCACAGTGGGTGGCTTTGCAGGGACTCCACTTGCTCCAGTTAAGAAATGTTTTCGGAAGAGTCGGGCGAAGACTTCAAAAGCCATCCAGGAAGCCGCCGACGGCCTGGAGTTCAGCGATCCTCCCCTCAAGAGGCCCTGACAGCAAAACAAGATGGAAAAAGCAGGCCGGAGATCAAAAAGGAGGCGCAGAACAATAAATCATCACCCAACCGGCCTCCCTTGGTGGAGGCTCAGGCACAATCGTCTGGAGATACGCATCTTTCCCAAGGCAGCTGCAGACGAGCACATCTTCTCTTTGAACCGGACCGGGAAATGGCCAGAGGGGTTCAGAGCCAGCCCTCCAAAAGCCATCGATCGACGAGGGACTTGGGGTCACCCATGAAGCAATTCTGCAAGTCGTCTCTGGTTGCTTCTGGATCGAGAGAATCAGCCGTCTACGAAGACAATTTCTGATCCCACAGCAAGCTGGCTTCAGGAAAGGCAGAAGCTGCACATCGCAAGTGCTGAACCTGACTCAGCACATAGAAGATGGCTTTGAAAGGCAGCAGATCACAGGAGCGGTCTTCATAGACCTGTCAGCAGCCTATGAAACTGTGAACCACCACTGCCTCCTCCTGAGAAAAATGTATAGTATCACAAAGGACGACCACCTCACTCACCTCATAGGAAACCTGCTACAAAACAGGAGCTTCTTTGTTGAGTTCCAGGGCCAGAGAAGCAGATGGCGGGAACAGAAGAACGGCCTTGCCTCAGGGGAGCATGCTTGCCCCATCCATGTTCAACATCTACACAAATGACCAGCCACTGCCAGAAGGGACAGAGAGCTTCATCTATGCTGATGATCATGCCATCACCACTCAAGCAGGGAGCTTTGAGATGGTTGAACAGAAGCTTTCCAAGGCTCTAGGTGTTCTGACTGCCTATTACAGGGAAAACTAACTGATCCCTAATCCATCAAAAACACAGACATGTGCCTTTCACCTTAAGAACAGACAAGCATCCCGAGCTC
>NW_026844811.1:3341129-3361129 GCF_025583915.1 Anolis sagrei ordinatus
GGGAGGAAAAAAAAAAGTAGGTATACATTAAAGAGAGAGGGGAGAGGGAAGACAATTATGCTGGGGAAAATGGAAGGAAAAAGGAAGAGGGGCTGACCAAGGCATCCATGTATTTCTGGAGTCTTCCTTGCAGGATCTTGAGCATTACCTTTCTGGCATGAGAAATAAGGGCCACTGTACGGATGTTTGAGCAGTCTTTAGCATTTCCCTTTTTTGGTATGGGGATATAAGTTGATTTTTTTCCAGTCTGATGGTCATTCTTGTGTTTTCCATATTTGCTGGCATATGGCATGCATCACCTTGACAGCATCATCTTTCAAGATTTTAAACAATTCAGCTGGGATCCCGTCATCTTCTGCTGCCTTGTTTTCGCACGTATGCCTTTGGAGTCCCTCCTTTATATTTGTAATAATAATAATATAATTGTATATTATTTATATTATTATTTTATATACTTATTATATTAATATTATATTTTGTATATGTATTCTTATATGTAATTAATCTTTTTTGTATCTATGCCTTTGGAGAACCTACTCTATATTATTATTGTTATTATATTATTAATTTATTATTATTTATATACTTATTAAATTAATATTAAATGTATATTATTATTATATTTTATATTATTTGTATTATTATTATATATTCTTATTCTTATATGTAATTATAATTTTTCACATCTATGCCTTTGGAGTCCCTCCTTTATATTATTATTAATAATAATAATAATAATAATTTTATATTATTTATATTATTATTTGATATACTTACATGTAATTACTCTTTTTGGCATCTATGCCTTTGGAGTCCCTCCTTTACATTTTTAATAATAATAATAATAATAATAATAAATATAAATATAAAGGAGGGACTCCAAAGGCATAGATGCGAAAAAGAGTAATTACATGTAAGTATATCAAATAATAAATAATATAAAATTATTATTATTATTATTAAAAATATAAAGGAGGGACTCCAAAGGCATATAATAATAATAATAATAATAATAATAATAATAATAATAATAATTTTATATTATTTATATTGTTATTTTATATACTTATATGTAATTACTCTTTTTTGCATCTATGCCTTTCAAGTCCCTCTTTTATATTTTTAATTATATTATTATTATTATTATTATTATTATTATTATTATTATTATTAAAAATATAAAGGAGGGACTCCAAAGGCATAGATGCGAAAAAAGAGTAATGACATATAAGTATATAAAATAATAATATAAATAATATAAAATTATATTATTATTATTATTATTTATTATTATTATTATTAAAAATATAAAGGAGGGACTCCAAAGGCATATAATAATAATAATAATAATAATAATAATAATAATAATAATAATTTTATATTATTTATATTATTATTTTATATTTTATATGTAATTAGTACTCTTTGGAGTCCTTCCCTGCTTTGTCCTCTTGTCCTTAGGTGTCCAGCCTCTCAATGCTGCATGTGTTGATGTTTGCATTGTTTGGAGCCACTTTGGGGAGTTGTTGACTCATGTGTTGGCGATGTTGTGCGATTGGCACACACAAGGAATGCTCCAGCTGCGGTGGCACATGGGGTGGAAGCGCTTGCCGCATTGATTCTTGACATTCTTGTTCCCAAACCAAGAAAATACCAGCGCAAAGTCGTTGTTGTTGTTGTATGGGAACTGCAAAGCAAAACTTCACAAACAAAACGCACCGTGAGAGGCTCAACTTTGGAAACTTTCCCCCAATTGCTCTAGATCTGCAATTTACCAAAACGGCATCGCGAGATTGCGAGATTCGGAGCAAAACCGGGCCTTCGTTTTCCCTGTGTAGTGTTATTGTTGTTCCCAAGTTATTTAGAAGGAACTGAAACTAAATCGTTCCAACTTTCCCACCGTTTCCCCTTCTTGCAAATTGATTTGGGAAAGGAATAAATATAATTGGACTGGCATCCAAACAGAAAAGTTGCCATCGGGAGTAATTAGGATAGTTCCATTTTTGGAAGTAACTAGGAAAGTTGCTTTTTGGGAGAAATTACTGGGAAAGTTACTTTTTTGGGAAATAACTGGGAAAGTTACTTTTTGGGAAATTACTGGGAAAGTTCCTTTTTGGGAAATAACTGGGAAAGTTACTTTTTGGGAAATAACTGGGAAAGTTACTTTTTGGGAAATTACTGGGAAAGTTACTTTTTGGGAAGTAACTAGAAAAGTTTTTGGGAAATAACTGGGAAAGTTACTTTTTGGGAAGTAACTGAGAAAATTACTTTTTGGAAGTAACTGAGAAAGTTACATTTTGGGAAGTAACTGAGAAAGGTACTTTTTGGGAAGTAACTGAGAAAGGTACTTTTTGGGAAGTAACTAGAAAAGTTGCTTATTTGGAAATAACTTGGAAAGTTACTTTTTTGGAAATAACTGGAAGTAATGCTTTTTTGGGGCATAACTGGGAAAGTTGCTTATTTGGAAGTAACGACAAAAATTACTTTTTTGGTTGAAGGTAGGTAAGATACTTTTAGTAATAACTAGGAAAGCTACTTTTACAAAAGTAACTGGAAAACTTATATTTTGAAAGTAACTAGAAAAGTTATTTAGGAAATTCTTTTTTGGCAGTAATAAAGGTTTCGTAGTTACTTCCAAAATGTAAGTTTTCTACTTACATTTTGAAAGTAACTAAGGAACTTTTATAAAAGTAACTGGAAAACTTACGTTTTGGAAGTAACTAGTAAACTTGCCTTTTTGGAATTAACTAGGAAAGTTACTTAGCTAGGAAATTCTTCTATGGAAGTAACTAGAAAACTTACATTGTGGAAGTAATTAGGAGATGTGCCTTTTTAGAATTAACTAGGAAATTTACTTAACTAGGAAATTCTTTGGCAGTAACTAGAAAACTTACATTTTGGAAGTAATTGGGAGACGTGCCTTTTTGGAATTAACTAGGAAATTAACTAGAAAACGTACATTTTGGAAGTAATTAGTAAACTTGCCTTTTTGGAATTAACTAGGAAAGTTACTTAGCTAGGAAATTCTTCTTTAGAAGTAACTAGAAAACTTACATTTTGGGAGTAATTAGGAGATGTGCCTTTTTAGAATTAACTAGGAAATTTACTTAACTAGGACATTCTTTGGCAGTAACTAGAAAACTTACATTTTGGAAGTAATTAGGAGACGTGCCTTTTTGGAATTAACTAGGAAATTTACTTAACTATGAAATTCTTCTTTGGCAGTAACTAGAAAACTAACTTTTGGAAGTAACTAAGAAACTTTTATAAAAGTAACTGAAAAACTTACATTTTGGAAGTAACTAAGATACTTGCCTTTTTGGAAGTAACTAGGAACGTTACTTATTGGAAGTAACTAAATTCTCCTTTAGAAGCAAGTAGAAAAGTTATATTTTAGAACTACGGAGGTTTTTTTGGAAGGAACTAGGAAATTATTTTTGAAGTAACTAGGAAAGTTATTTTCCTAGAGATAACTGGGAAGTTGTTTTTTGGAAGTAACTAGGAAAGTTACTTTCATAGAAGTAACTGGGAAGTTGCTTTTTTGGAAATAACAAGGAAAGTTACTTTAATAGAAGTAACTGGGAAGTTGCTTTTTGGAAATAACAAGGAAAGTCACTTTCGTAGAAGTAACTGGGAAGTCACTTTTTTGGAAGTAACTAGAAAAGTTACTTATTGGAAGTAACTAGGAAAGTTTCTTTTTTTAAAATGACCAGGAAAGTTACTTCTTGGAACTAGGAAAGGCATCTTTTCTAGTAGTCACTAGGGAAGTTACTTTCCTAGAAAATAGTTCTAGACCCCACACAGTATAGACAATATATATATGCACCCAAAATTAACTTTTTCCAAACTTTTCCCCGAGTTTACAGAGGCGGAATCAGACTGAATGCGATGGGCAACTTGTACAAACTAGTAAAGCATAACATTCCAGAGATTCCAATGGCTGCGCCCAATTTTGCGTTTTCTCGGGCTTTCCAATGACTTTGTCTCCAGCTCAGCCTATTGTCCAAGAAAAAGGTGATAATGGTGACAATGGTGATGACAGTGAAGATAGTGACAATCATAGTGATGGTGATGATGACAGTAATGATGAGGATGGTGACGACGATGGTGATTATAGTAATATTATGGTGATGATGACAATGAGGATGGAGAGGATGAGGATCACTATAATCACCATCATCAACATCATCACCATCCTCACCATGACCATTCATGGTGACGATGGTGATGATGTTGATGATGGTGATTATAGTGATTATGATGGTGGTGATGATGATGGTGATGATGGTGATTATAGTGATGATGACAGTGATGATATCAGTAATGGTGATGATGGTGGTAGTAGTGGTAGTGGTGATTTATAGTGATTATGGTGATGTTGATTATAGTGATTACGATGATGATAGTGCTGGTGATTATAGTGATGTTGAAATAGTAATGATGACAGTAATGATGATGAAGATGGTGACGGTAATGATGAGGATGGTGATTATGTTGATGATGGTAATTATAGTGATTTATAGTGATGATGGTGATGATGATGGTGATGATGTTGATTATAGTGATGATGACGATGATGATAATGCTGGTGATTATAGTGATGTTGATGGTAATGATGACAGTAATGATGATGAGGATGGTGATGGTGAGGATGATGGGCGTAATGATGTTGATAATGGTGATTATAATGATGATGATGGTGATGATATCAGTAATGGTGATTATGGTGGTGGAGATGACAATGAAGATGATGGTGACAACGATGGTGATTATAGTAATGATTACGGTGATGATGACAGTAATGATGATGAGGATGGTGAGGATGAGGATGATGACGGTCATGGTGAGGATGGTGATGATGTTGATGATGGTGATTATAGTGATTATGATGGTGGTGATGATAATGATGATGGTGATTACAGTGATGATGACGGTGATGATATCAGTAATGGTGATGATGGTGGTAGTAGTGGTAGTGGTGATTTATAGTGATTATGGTGATGTTGATTATAGTGATGACGATGATGATAGTGCTGGTGATTATAGTGATGTTGAAATAGTAATGATGACAGTAATGATGATGAAGATGGTGACGGTAATGATGAGGATGGTGATGATGTTGATGATGGTAATTATAGTGATTTATAGTGATTATGGTGATGATGATGGTGATGATGTTGATTATAGTGATGATGACGATGATGATAGTGCTGGTGATTATAGTGATGTTGATGGTAATGATGACAGTAATGATGATGAAGATGGTGACGGTAATGATGAGGATGGTGATGATGTTGATAATGGTAATTATAGTGTTGATGATGGTGATGATATCAGTAATGGTGATTATGGTGGTGGAGATGACAATGATGATGATGATGATGACAACGATGGTGATTATAGTAATGATTATGGTGATGGTGACAGTAATGATGATGAGGATGGTGAGGATGAGGATGACGACGGTCATGGTGAGGATGGTGATGATGTTGATGATGGTGATTATAGTGATTATGATGGTGGTGATGATAATGATGATGGTGATTACAGTGATTATGATGGTGATGATATCAGTAATGGTGATGATGGTGGTAGTAGTGGTGGTGGTGATTTATAGTGATTATGGTGATGATGATGGTGGTGATGATGTTGATTATAGTGATGGTGATGGTGATGATGATGGTGACGATGTTGATTATAGTGATGATGATGGTTATGATGATGATAGTGCTGGTGATTATAGTGATTACCATCAGTAATGATGACAGTAATGACAGTAATGATGATGAAGATGGTGACGGTAATGATGAGGATGATGATTATGTTGATAGTGATGTTGATTGTGATGATGACAGTGATTATGGTGGTGGTGGTGATGACAACGATGATGATGACCACAATGGAGATTATAGTAATGATTATGGTAATGATGACAGTAATGATGATGAGGATGGTGAGGATGAGGATGATGACAGTAATGATGAGGATGGTGATGATGTTGATGTTGGTGGTGATTATAGTGATGATGACGGTGATGATATCAGTAATGGTGATTATGGTGGTGGAGATGACAATGCCGATGATGATGACAACGATGGTGATTATAGTAATGATTATGGTGATGATGACAGTAATGATGATGAGGATGGTGAGGATGCAGATGACAACGGTAATGGTGATGATGGTGATTATGATGGCAGTGATAATATCAGTAATGGTGATGGTGGTAATGGTGATATAGTGATTATGTTGATGATGACGGTGATGGTGGTGGTGATGATGAGGATGGTGATGATGGTGATTACAGTGATGATGGTGGTGGTGATGATGGTGGTGGTGATTACAGTGATGATGATGGTGATGATATCAGTCCTGATGGTAGTAGTGATGGTGGTGGTGGTGATTTATAGTGATGATGGTGATGACGGTGATGATGATGATGATGTTGATGACAATGATGATGGTGGTGATGATGGTAATGATGATGATGATGATGGTGCTGATGATTATAGTTATGATGATGGTGATGATGACAGTAATGATGATGGAGGTGGCGATGATGACAACAACAATGATGATGATGATGATGGTGATTATAGTAATGATTATGATGATGATGGTGATGATGATGATGATGGTAATGATAACAATTATGATGGTGGTGATTATGGTGATTATAGGGATGATGGTGGTGGTGCTGGTGATTATAGTTATGATGATGGTGATGACAGTAATGATGATGGTGGTGGCGATGATAACAACAATGATGATGATGACAATGATGGTGAGTATAGTAATGATTATGGTGATGATGACAGTAATGATGATGAGGATGGTGAGGACGAGGATGATGATGGTAATGATGAGGATGGTAGTGATGTTGATGATGGTGTTTACAGTGATGATGATGGTGATGATATCAGTAATGGTGCTGATGGTAGTAGTGATGGTGGTGGTGGTGATAATGGTGATTATAGTGATTATGATGGTGGTGATTATGGTGATTACAGTGATGATGACGGTGATGATATCAGTAATGGTGCTGATGGTAGTTGTGATGGTGGTGGTGATTATAGTGATTATGGTGATGGTGACGGTGGTGGTGGTGATGATGATGACGGTAATAGATGAGGATGATGGTGGTGATGACAATGGCGATGATGTTGTATATAGTGATGATGATGATGATGATGATGATGATGACAATGATGGTAGTGCTGGTGATTATAGTGCTGATGATGGTGCTGATGATGGTAGTGATGACAATTATGATGATGACAATGATGGTGATTATAGTAATGATTATGGTGATGACAGTTATGATGATGAGGATAGTGAGGATGAGGATGAGGATGGTAATGATGAGGATGGTGGTGATGATGATAATGGTGATTACAGTGATGATGATATCAGTAATGGTGCTGATGGTAGTAGTGATGATGGAGGTGGTGGTGATTTATAGTGATTATGGTGATGATGACGGTGATGATGATGATGATGATGATGATGGTAATGATGAGGATGGTGATGATGTTAATGATGGTGATGATGATGGTGATTACAGTGATGGTGAGAGTGATGATATCAGTAATGGTGGTGATGGTGATGATCACGATAATTATGATGGTGGTGGTGATGATGACAATGTTGATGATGACCACAATAGTGATTATAATAAAAGTAATAATTATGAGGATGGTGAGGATGAGGCTGATGACGGTAATGATGAGGATGGTGGTGATGCTGATGTTGGTGGTGATTACAGTGATTATGATGGTGATGATATCAGTAATCGTGATGATTGGTGATGATGATGATGATGGTGATAATATGATTATGGTGATGGTGGTGGTGGTGATGATGGTAATGATGATGGTGGTGATAATGATGATAGTAGTGATGATGATGATGATCATGCTGGTGATTATAGTGATGATGACGGTGATGATGATGGTGGTGGTGATGACAATGATGATGATGGTGACGATGCTCATTATAGTGATATGGTGATGATGGCAATGATAACGACAATTATGATAGTGATGATGATTATAGTGATTTATAGTGATTATGGTGATGATGATGGTGATGATGTTGATTATAGTGATGATGACGATGATGATAGTGCTGGTGATTATAGTGATGTTGATGGTAATGATGACAGTAATGATGATGAAGATGGTGACGGTAATGATGAGGATGGTGATGATGTTGATAATGGTGATTATAGTGATGATAATGGTGATGATATCAGTAATGGTGATTATGGTGGTGGAGATGACGATGATGATGATGATAACGATGGTAATTATAGTAATGATTATGGTGATGATGACAGTAATGATGATGAGGATGGTGAGGATGAGGATGACGACGGTCATGGTGAGGATGGTGATGATGTTGATGATGGTGATTATAGTGATTATGATGGTGGTGATGATAATGATGATGGTGATTACAGTGATTATGATGGTGATGATATCAGTAATGGTGATGATGGTGGTAGTAGTGGTAGTGGTGGTGATTTATAGTGATTATGGTGATGATGATGGTGACGATGATGATGGTGGTGATGACAATGATGATGATGGTGACGATGCTCATTATAGTGATATGGTGATGATGGCAATGATAACGACAATTATGATAGTGATGATGATGATGATGATCATGCTGGTGATTATAGTGATGATGACGGTGATGATGATGGTGGTGGTGATGACAATGATGATGATGGTGACGATGCTCATTATAGTGATATGGTGATGATGGCAATGATAACGACAATTATGATAGTGATGATGATGATGATAGTGATAAAGATGATGACAATGATGGTGTCGATGATGGTGGTGATTACAGCGATGATGTTGGTGATGATGACAAGTCCAGAGTTTCCTTCTCCTCTGACTTCCAGCTCTTGGGGGTCTATTTCGGGCACCTACCCACAGTGCCTCGGATGGGGAAACCCAAGCCCTCCGCACAATGGGGTGTCCAAAGACCGGAGGGGTCAGGTGTCAGAAGTGGGGCTCCTCTTACCGGGCTGAATCCCAGCAATGCAGCCCAGAAGCCCTCATGAAAATGTGGTCTCGTTCTCCCCTTCCTTTCTCTAACCCACCGCATGCCGTCCTGACAAAATAAAAGCTGCTTTCAAGTATGGCATCATCTCCTCTACCTGGGCAGCAGGTGCCTCCCCTGAGGACTCCAGGGGTCTCTCTATCTTCCTATCTCTCTTATGGGTTGGGATGGATAGCCCTTGGTGCCTCTTCTAACTTTAGGAATCTATCTATCAACCTCTCCCTCACTCTTTACCTCTCTCTCTCCCCCTCCACTCTTATGGGTTGAACTGAATGGTCCATGGGGTCTCTTCCAACTCTAGGAATTTATTTATATCTCTCTCTTTCTATCTACCTACCTACCTACCTCTCTATTTACCTACCTACCTACCCATTTCTCTCTCTCTAGCTATCTCTATTCTCTATCTGTTTACCTATATATCTCTTTTGATCTATCGATCGATCGATCTATTGATTGATTGATCAATCGATCTATCTCTTAATCGTTGAACTGGATGGCCCTTGAGGTCTCTTCTAATTCTAGGAGCCCATCTCTCTCTCATCCATCTATATACCTAGCTATTTCTATTCTCTACCTATATATCTCTTTTTCTCTATCTATCTATCTATCTTAAGGGTTGGACTGGATGGCCCTTGAGGTCTCTTCTAATTATAGGAGTCTATCTACCTACCTACCTACCTACCTACCTACCTATTTCTCCCCCCTCTCTCTCAACTATCTATATACCAAGCTATTTCTATTCTCTATCTGTTTACCTATATATCTCCTTTTCTCTAGTAGAATAGGTAGGTAGAGAGAGAGAGACAGACAGACAGATAGACTCCTAGAGTTGGAAGAGACCTCAAGGGCCATCCAGTCCAACCCTTAAGAGATAGATAGATAGATAGATAGATAGATAGATAGATAGATAGACTCCTAGGAGATATATAGGTAAACAGATGGAGAATAGAGATAGCTAGGTCTCTTCCAACTCTAGGAGTCTATCTACCTATCTACCTACTTACCTACCTACCTATTTCTCTCTCTCTCATCTATCTATATACCTAGCTATCTCTATTCTCTATCTGTTTACCTATATATCTCTTTCTATCTATCTATCTATCTATCTCTTAAGGGTTGGACTGGATGGCCCTTGAGGTCTCTTCCAACTCTAGGAATCTATCTATCTATCTATCTATCTATCTATCTATCTACCTACCTACCTATCTCTTAAGGGTTGGACTGGATGGCCCTTGAGGTCTCTTCCAACTCTCGTTGTCTATCTATCTATCTATCTATCTATCTATCTATCTATCTATCTATCATCTATCCAACCCTTAAGAGAGAGAGAGAGAGAGAGAGAGAGAGATAGATAGACTCCTAGGAGATATATAGGTAAACAGATGGAGAATAGAGATAGCTAGGTCTCTTCCAACTCTAGGAGTCTATCTACCTATCTACCTACTTACCTACCTACCTATTTCTCTCTCTCTCTCTCTCTCTCTCTCTCTCTCTCATCTATCTATATACCTAGCTATCTCTATTCTCTATCTGTTTACCTATATATCTCTTTTTCTCTATCTATCTATCTCTTAAGGGTTGGACTGGATGGCCCTTGAGGTCTCTTCCAACTCTAGGAGTCAGTCTATCTATCTATCTATCTATCTATCTATCTATCTATCTATCTACATACCTATCTCTTAAGGGTTGGACTGGATGGCCCTTGAGGTCTCTTCCAACTCTCGTTGTCTATCTATCTATCTATCTATCTATCTATCTATCTATCTATCTATCATCTTATCTACCTGGAGGATTGCTGGGAGTTGCATAGATAGATAGATAGATAGATAGATAGATAGATAGACTCCTAGGAGATATATAGGTAAACAGATGGAGAATAGAGATAGCTAGGTCTCTTCCAACTCTAGGAGTCTATCTACCTATCTACCTACTTACCTACCTACCTATTTCTCTCTCTCTCTCTCTCTCTCATCTATCTATATACCTAGCTATCTCTATTCTCTATCTGTTTACCTATATATCTCCTTTTCTCTATCTATCTCTCTTAAGGGTTGGACTGGATGGCCCTTGAGGTCTCTTCCAACTCTAGGAGTCTCTCTACCTGTCTATCTCTCTATCTATCTATCTATCTATCTATCTATCTACTATCTATCTATCTCTTAAGGGTTGGACTGGCTGGCCCTTGAGGTCTCTTCCAACTCTGTCCTATCTATCTATCTATCTATCTATCTATCTATCTATCATCTATCTATCTACCTATCCATCCAGTCCAACCCTTAAGAGATAGATAGATAGATAGATAGATAGATAGATAGATAGATAGACTCCTAGGAGATATATAGGTAAACAGATGGAGAATAGAGATAGCTAGGTCTCTTCCAACTCTAGGAGTCTATCTACCTATCTACCTACTTACCTACCTACCTATTTCTCTCTCTCTCTCTCTCTCTCTCTCTCTCTCTCATCTATCTATATACCTAGCTATCTCTATTCTCTATCTGTTTACCTATATATCTCTTTTTCTCTATCTATCTATCTCTTAAGGGTTGGACTGGATGGCCCTTGAGGTCTCTTCCAACTCTAGGAGTCTACCTATCCATCTACCTACTTACCTGCCTACCTATTTCTCTCTCTCTCATCTATCTATATACCTAGCTATCTCTATTCTCTGTTTACCTATATATCTCTTTTTTCTATCTATCTATCTATCTATCTATCTATCTATCTATCTATCTCTTAAGGGTTGGGCTGGATGGCCCTTGAGGTTTCTTCCAACTCTAGGAATCTATCTATCTATCTATCTATCTATCTATCTATCTATCTATCTATCTATCTCTTAAGGGTTGGACTGGATGGCCCTTGAGGTCTCTTCCAACTCTAGGAGTCTATCTGTCTGTCTGTCTCTCTCTCTCTCTCTCTCATCCATCTATATATCTAGCTATCTCTATTCTCGACATATATATCTCTTTTTCTCTATCTATCTATCTATCTATCTATCTATCTATCTATCTATCAAGGGTTGGACTGGATGGCCCTTGAGGTCTCTTCCAACTTTAGGAGTCTTTCTGTCTGTCTGTCTGTCTCTCTCTCTCATCCATCTATATATCTAGCTATCTCTATTCTCGACCTATATATCTCTTTTTCTCTATCGATCTATCTATCTATCTATCTATCTATCTATCTATCTATCTATCTATCTATCTATCTATCAAGGGTTGGACTGGATGGCCCTTGAGGTCTCTTCCAACTTTAGGAGTCTTTCTGTCTGTCTGTCTGTCTCTCTCTCTCATCCATCTATATATCTAGCTATCTCTATTCTCGACCTATATATCTCTTTTTCTGTCATCTATCATCTATCTATCTATCTATCTATCTATCTATCTATCTATCTATCTATCTATCTTAAGGGTTGGACTGGATGGCCCTTGAGGTCTCTTCCAACTCTAGGAGTCTATCTGTCTGTCTGTCTCTCTCTCTCTCTCTCTCATCCATGTATACCTAGCTATGTCTATTCTCGACCTATATATCTCTTTTCCTCTATCTATCTATCTATCTACCTACCTACTTACCTACCTACCTATCTACCTACCTATTTCTCTCTCTCTCCCATCTATCTATATACCTAGCTATCTCTATTCTCTATCTGTTTACCTATATATCTCTTTTTCTCTATCTATCTACCTACCTACCTATCTACTTACCTACCTACCTATTTCTTTCTCACACACACATCTATCTACATACCTAGCTATCTCTATTCTCTGTTTACCTATATATCTCTATCTATCTGTCTGTCTGTCTCTTAAGGGTTGGACTGGATGGCACTTGAGGTCTCTTCCAACTCTAGGTGTCTATCTGTCTATCTATCTATCTATCTATCTATCTATCTATCTATCTATCTATCTATCTATCCAGTCCAACCCTTAAGAGATAGACAGATACATACATAGATAGATAGATAGATAGATAGATAGATAGATAGATAGATGATAGATAGAGAGAGAGAGAAAAGGAGATATATAGGTAAACAGATAGAGAATAGAGATAGCTAGAGAGAGAGAAATGGGTAGACAGACAGACAGACAGATAGATAAATAGATAGATAGATAGATAGATATAGATAGATAGATAGATAGATAGATCGATAGAGAAAAAGAGATATATAGGTCGAGAATAGAGATAGCTAGATATATAGATGGATGAGAGAGAGAGACAGACAGACAGACAGAAAGACTCCTAAAGTTGGAAGAGACCTCAAGGGCCATCCAGTCCAACCCTTGATAGATAGATAGATAGATAGATAGATAGATAGATAGATAGAGAAAAAGAGATATATATGTCGAGAATAGAGATAGCTAGATATATAGATGGATGAGAGAGAGAGAGAGACAGACAGACAGACAGACTCCTAGAGTTGGAAGAGACCTCAAGGGCCATCCAGTCCAACCCTTAAGAGATAGATAGATAGATAGATAGATAGATAGATAGATAGATAGATAGATAGATAGATTCCTAGAGTTGGAAGAGACCTCAAGGGCCATCTAGTCCAACCCATAAGAGATAGATAGATAGATAGATAGATAGATAGATAGATAGATAGATAGATAGATAGATAGATGATAGAGATATAGATATGGTAGAGATAGCTAGGTATATAGATAGATGAGAGAGAGAGAAATAGGTAGGCAGGTAAGTAGGTAGATGGATAGGATAGACTCCTAGAGTTGGAAGAGACCTCAAGGGCCATCCAGTCCAACCCTTAAGAGATAGATAGATAGAGAAAAAGAGATATATAGGTAAACAGATAGAGAATAGAGATAGCTAGGTATATAGATAGATGAGAGAGAGAGAGAGAGAGAGAGAGAGAGAGAGAAATAGGTAGGTAGGTAAGTAGGTAGATAGGTAGATAGACTCCTAGAGTTGGAAGAGACCTAGCTATCTCTATTCTCCATCTGTTTACCTATATATCTCCTAGGAGTCTATCTATCTATCTATCTATCTATCTATCTATCTATCTATCTATCTATCTATCTATCTATCTCTTAAGGGTTGGACTGGATGGCCATTGAGGTAGATAGATAGATAGATAGATAGATAGATAGATAGAAGATAGATAGATAGATAGATAGATAGATAGATAGATAGAATCCTACAGTTGGAAGAGACCCCAAGGGTTGTCCAGTCCAACCCTTAAGAGATAGATAGTAGATAGATAGATAGATAGATAGATAGATAGATAGATAGATAGATAGATAGATAAGGAGATATATGGGTAAACAGATGGAGAATAGAGATAGCTAGGTCTCTTCCAACTCTAGGAGTCTATCTATCTACCTACTTACCTACCTACCTATTTCTCTTTCTCTCTCTCATCTATCTATATACCTAGCTATCTCTATTCTCTATCTGTTTACCTATATATCTCTTTTTCTCTATCTATCTATCTATCTATCTATCTATCTATCTATCTATCTATCTATCTATCTATCTCTTGGGGCTCCACAAGATGGCCCTTGAGGTCTCTTCCAACTCTAGGAGTCTATCCATCTATCTATCTATCTAGCTAGCTAGTTGTTGTTGTTGTTGTGGTGATGATGTGTATGGGGGAGACCCCGCTCCCCCTTTGTGGTGTGAGCACTAGGCAGCGCTCTCCTCCTTCCTCGGGCTCCGCCAACCAGCCCGCCAACCAACAGCTGCCACCTGCTGCCAGGCTGCAATTTCCACAGCTATTTTGGGTCTGAGGGTGGGTGGGTGGGTGGGTTTCTTGGGGGGCTTTAGAGAGTGGTGGGGGGCTTTTCCTACAGGCCAGGGACCCCCGGGGTGTCTCCAAGGGCCAAAGGTCACCCTCCGTCTGTCTCAGAGTCCTCCCCCCCCCCCAAAACAAACCAAGTGCCAGCTCAACTCAGGGCACACTCTTCCATTTTCTCCTTCTTTCTTTCTTTCGTTCATTTGCTCGTTCTTTCCGCATTCACTTCATATTTGGGATCCTTTCCTCCCCGTTGACAGATGAAGAGTCGGAAGGGAGCCAGTTTCCCATGGAACAATAGCGCCATGCAGAGCGCCTCCGCCGGGCCCAAACTGGGTGTGTGCATGTTGTGTGTCCCTGTGCGTGTGGGCACGCTATGTGTATGTTGTATGTGTGTCTGTATGTATGTTGAGTGTGCACATGTTGTGTTTGTGCATGTTGTGTGGGTATATATTTTGCATGTTTGTATGTGCATATGTTGTGTGCATGTGTGTTCATGCTGTGATTGTGTATGTGCATATTGTGTTTGTGTATGCTGTGTGTATGTGTTTGTGTATGTTGTGTTATATGTTGTGTATTTGTGTATGTATGTGCATGTTGTGTATGATTGTTTATATGTTGTGCATGTTGTGTGTGTATATTTTGCATGTTTGTGTGTGTATGTGGTGTGCATGTGTGCATGCTGTGATGGTGTACATGCATGTTGTGTTCGCATCGTGTGTGTATGTGCATATTGTGTTTGTGTATGCTGTGTGTGCATGTTGTGTTTGTGTATGTACGTGTTTGTGTGCATGTTGTGTCATGTGTTGTATGTGCATATTGTGTTTGTGTATGCTGTGTGTGCATGTTATCACGTTGTGTATGCTGTGTGTGCATGTTGTCGCGTCGTGTGTTGTGTATGACTGTTTAAATATTGTGTGGGTGCATGTTGTGTGTGCATATTGTGTGTATTTCTTGTGTGTGTACATGTTGTGTATGACTGTTTATATGTTGTGTGGGTGCATGTTGTGTGTGCCTATTGTGTGTATTTCTTGTGTGTGTACATGTTGTGTATGGTTGTTTATATGTTGTGTGGGTGCATGTTGTGTGTGTATCTTGTGTGTCTGCACATTGTGTATGCTGTGTGCATATTGTGTCTGTGTACTATATGTTGTGTGTGTATGTGTGTTTGTGTGCATGTTGTGTATGACTGTTTATATGTTGTGTGGGTGCATATTGTGTGTATTTCTTGTGTGTGATTGTTTTTATCTTGTGTGGGTGCATGTTGTGTGTGTATCTTGTGTGTGTGCACATTGTGTATGCTGTGTGTGCATATATGTTGTGTGCTATATGTTGTGTGTATATGCATGTGTGCTTGTGTGCATGTTGTGTATGAGTGTTTGCATGCCATGTGGGTGCATGTTGTGTGCGCATGTTGTGTATAATTGTGTGCTTGTGTGCATGTTGCATGTGTACCTTGTTGTGTGTTATATGTTGTGTGTTTATGTATGTGCATATGTTTGTATGCATCTTGCATATGAGTGTGTGTGGTTGCATGTTGTGTGTGTATCTTGTGTGTCTGCACATTGTGTATGCTGTGTGCATATTATGTTTGTGTACTATATGTTGTGTGTGTCTGTATGTGTGTTTGTGTGTATTTCTTGTGTGTGATTGTTTATATGTTGTGTGGGTGCATGTTGTGTATGCTGTGTGTGCATATTGTGTTTGTGTACGTTGTGTGCTATATGTTGTGTGTGTATGCATGTGTGTTTGTGTGCATGTCATGTATGAGTGTTTGCATGCTGTGTGGGTGCATGTTGTGTGCGCATATTGTGTATAATTGTGTGCTTGTGTGCATGTTGTGTGTGTCTCTCATGTATGTGCACATTGTATATGCTGTGTGTGAATATTGTGTTTGTGTACGTTGCGTGCTATATGTTGTGTATGTATGCATGTGTGTTTGTGTGCATGTCGTGTATGAGTGTTTGCATGCCTGTGGGTGCATGTTGTGTATAATTGTGTGCTTGTGTGCACATGTTGCGTGCTATATGTTGAGTGTTTATGTATGTGCATGTTTGTATGCATCTTGCATATGAGTGTGTGTATATATGTTTGTGTGTGTGTGTGTACGTTGTTTGTATATATACGTGAGATAGCACTAACAAGTCGACCCTCCTTGGCATGGGTCCAGTCAGCGACTGGAAGCGTTGACCACTCTGTGTTGTGCGTTGTGTGTGTGTGTGTGTGTGTGTGTGGCTTTGGAGAGGCTTCCCTGCACCGGAGACACAGCTGTCCAAATGAGAGAACAGCATTGGAAGGGAATGGATGCACTTTGACACTGCTTTCACCACCTCCTTCCATTGTCGCCTTCTATTTCTCTGCATTGATTGTGTTACTTATGACACAACTTTTATCCCCACGTGTAAATAAGCATCATCATAATCATAGCAGGAAACCTCGGGGAGACGGGTGAACAACTTTGGAAACTTTTTGCAATTCTGCAGCAACAATGGATAAATAAACATCATACTAATTATAATAATAATAATAAATAAAAAGCCTGTTACACAATCTCCGGGAGATGAATACACAACTTTGGAAACTTTCGCAATCTCGCAGCAACTCTGAGCTCGGCTATAGAGTCTCCTTGTGGAGAGGAAAAGCAGGGTATTATTAGTAGTAGTAGTAGTAGTAGCAGTAGTAATCATAATAATAACACGCAATATAATAATAATACACACAACATGCACACACAACATGAACCCACACAACATATAAATAGTCATACACAACATGTACACACACAAGAAATACACACAATATGCACACACAACATGCACCCACACAACATATAAACAGTCATACACAACAAACACACACATACACAAAAACACAACATACACCAACAGCATACACAAACACACCATGCACACACAACATACACAAACACAATATGCACATACAACACACATAATAATAATAATAATAATAATAATAATAATAATAATAATAAGCCTACAGGTGCATGTATGTGGTGTGCAAATACACACAATATGCACACACAACATGCACCCACACAACATATAAACAGTCATACACAACAAACACACACATACACAAAAACACAACATGCACACACAGCATACACAAACACAACATGCACACACAACATGCACCCACACAACACATAAACAGTCATACACAACAAACACACACATACACAAAAACACAACATACACCAACAGCATACACAAACACACCATGCACACACAACATACACAAACACAATATGCACATACAACACACATAATAATAATAATAATAATAATAATAATAATAATAATAATAAGCCTACAGGTGCATGTATGTGGTGTGCAAATACACACAATATGCACACACAACATGCACCCACACAACATATAAACAGTCATACACAACAAACACACACATACACAAAAACACAACATGCACACACAGCATACACAAACACAACATGCACACACAACATGCACCCACACAACATATAAACAGTCATACACAACAAACACACACATACACAAAAACACAACATACACCAACAGCATACACAAACACACCATGCACACACAACATACACAAACACAATATGCACATACAACACACATAACACACACAACATGCACCCACACAACATATAAACAGTCATACACAACAAACACACACATACACAAAAACACAACATACACCAACAGCATACACAAACACAACATGCACACACAGCATACACAAACACATTATGTGCAATAGCGTCATAGCCAGCTGCTTAACAACAACAGCAACAACAACAACAACAACAACAACAACGTTAAGCCTACAGGAGTGTGCATGCACTTCGCAATAGCGTCATAGCCGACCACCTAAAAAATAATAATAATGATAATAATAATAATAATTGTATGCCTACAGGTTCGTGCATGCGTTGCGCAATAGCATCATAGCCAGCTGCCTGAAAATAATAATAATAATAATAATAATAATATACAATAACATCATAGCCAGGTGCTTTAAAATAATAATAATAATGATAATAATGAGCCTACAGGTGAGTGCATGTGTTGGCTGTGCAATAACATCATAGCCGGCCACTTTAAAATAATAATAATAATAATAATAATAATAATAATAATAAGCCCACAGGTGCGTGCATGCGTTAGGTGTGCAATAACATCATAGTCGGCCGCTTTAAAATAATAAGTACAATAGCATCGTAGCCAACAGCGCTAACCTAATAATAATAATAATAATAATAATAATAATAATAATAATTGTAACATTACATGTGTGTGTATGTGGTTCGCAATAGTGTCATAGTCAGCGGCTTACAGGTGCGTGCATGTGGTGTGAAATAGTCGGGTACTTAAAAATAAGAATAAGCCTACAAGTGCATGAATGATCTGCACAATAGCATCATGCCCAGCAGCTTTAACATAATACTAACAGAGAGCCTACAGATGTGTATGTGATGCGCAATCGTGTCATAGTTGGTGGCTTACAGGTGAGTGGATGTGTAGCGCAATAGCCAGGGACTTAAAAATAAGAATAAGCCTACCGGTGCGTGAATGCTCTGCACAATAGCATCATACCCAGCAGCTTTAACATAATAATAGCGAGCCTACAGGTGTGTGTGTGTGGGGCGCAATAGCGTCATAGTCAGTGGCTTACCGGTGAGTGGATGTGGTGTAAAATAGCTGAGCACTTAAAAATAAGAATAAGCCTACAGGTGTGTGAATGATCTGCACAATAGCATCACTCCCGGAAGCTTTAACATAATAATAATAACAGCGAGCCTACATGTGCAATAGCATCCGAGTCAGAGGCTTACAGGTATATGCATGTGTGAAATAATTTAAAAATAAGAATAAGCCTACAGGTGTGTGAATGATCTGCACAATAGCATCACTCCCGGCAGCTTTAACATAATAATAATAAAAGCGAGCCTACAGGTGCAATAGCATCCTAGTCAGAGCCTTACAGGTATGTGCATGTGTGCAATAACTCAAAAATAAGAATAAGCCTACAGGTGTGTGAATGATCTGCACAATAGCATCACTCCCGGCAGCTTTAACATAATAATAATAATAGCAATCCTACAGGTGTGTGCGTGTGATGTGCAATTGCATCCTAGTCAGAGGCTTACAGGTATGTGCATGTGTGTAAT
>NW_026844811.1:3366129-3368629 GCF_025583915.1 Anolis sagrei ordinatus
TAAGAGGTGGATGGATCGATCAATGGATCGATAGATAGCAAAAGTGTGCTGTATTTGGGTCAGGGACACTCTGCCTATTTTCATGCCGTGGATGATGGAATCTGTTGGTCGTGATAGGTAACTTTACGACCACTTGCCTTGGGATGCCCTTCCTTTACTTGGATGGGGCCTTCCACAAGTATGGGAGCCCACGAGCATGACCCGATCCTGCTGCTTCCGAAGTGCATCCAATGTGGATCCGGCCTCCGCGTCGGCCATGAACTCTGGGTCCTTCGGCGCTCACCTGTACGCCTTCTTCCTCCTTTCTCATGACCGCATTCCTTTGCCTCCGATGCGCCCTTCCCCCATAGCGACAGCGGCGGCGTTGCACAAATATTTGAGGCCAGGAATGTTTCTTACCTGGAGCGATGCGCGCCCGCCTTCACCTGAACAAGTCGGAGCAAAGGAAGGCAACGGGGCGAGTCTCCAGCCCAAAGCCCTTTTGTCCCCCCCCCCCCACTTGTGGGGAGAACCCAAGAGGAAAACCCACAACGGGAAAAGAAGGGAAGGAAGGAAGGGTTGGCAGCCGCCGTGCCCTACAACCTGGCGCCGGTTCCTTGGCATCGCTTCGGGAAAGCTCCTTTCCAGGGAATTCCCAGACTCGGCGCACTTTGTGACTCACGGGGTGCGTCGAGATCACAGATTCTCATCCACAAAGGCCTTTCCGAAGCCAAAGTTTGTGTCAGTTGGGTTCAGGGTTTTCTGAATAAGAGCGAACTGCAAATCCCAAAATCAAGGTCAATTCCCACAAGCCCCTGCAGTATGTTCAGTTGGTCATGGGGCTTCTCTGTGCCAACTTTGGTCCAGGTCCATCATTCGTGGGGGTCGCAGTGGTCTGTGGAAGGTGAATGGGGTGAAGGTACTGCAAATCCCATCATCCATTATCCATCCTCCTCTGCCCAAACTGCACCAAGACGTAGAGTGAGTCATGGGGGGTCTCTGTGCCAAGTTTGGTTCAGATCCATCATTCGTGGGGGTCGCAGTGGTCTGTGGAAGGCGAATAGGGTGAAGGTACTACAAATCCCATCGTCCGTGATCCATCCTCCTCTGCCCAAACTGCACCAAGACGTAGAGTGGGTCATGGGGGATCTCTGTGCCAAGTTTGGTCCATGTCCATCATTCGTGGTGGTCGCAGTGGTCTGTGGAAGGTGAATGGGGTGAAGGTACTGCAAATCCCATCATCCATTATCCATCCTCCTCTGCCCAAACTGCACCAAGACGTAGAGTGAGTCATGGGGGGTCTCTGTGCCAAGTTTGGTTCAGATCCATCATTCGTGGGGGTCGCAGTGGTCTGTGGAAGGCGAATAGGGTGAAGGTACTACAAATCCCATCGTCCGTGATCCATCCTCCTCTGCCCAAACTGCACCAAGATGTAGAGTGGGTCATGGGGGATCTCTGTGCCAAGTTTGGTCCAAGTCCATCATTCGTGGTGGTCGCAGTGGTCTGTGGAAGGCAAATGGGGTGAAGGTACTGCAAATCCCATCGTCCGTGGTCCATCCTCCTCCACCCAAACTGCACCAAGACGTAGAGTGAGTCATGGGGGATCTCTGTGCCAAGTTTGGTCCAAGTCCATCATTCGTGGGGACCACAGTGGTCTCGGGAAGTGAGTGAAGGTACTGCAAGTCCCATCATCTGTGGCAAGATTGGTCCAGATCCATCGTTGGTTGGGTTCACCGTGCTCTCTGGATGCAGATGAACTATAACTCCCATCAAGGTCAATTTCCCCCAAATATCTCCCGTATGTTGTGTTGGTCATGGAGGTCCATCTTTCATGGGGGTCGCAGTCGTCTTTGGGAGGCATGTGGGGTGAAGGAACTGCAAATCCCATCATTCATGATCCATCCTCCTCCACCCAAACTGCACCAAGACGTAGAGTGGGTCATGGGGGAACTCTGTGCCAAGTTTGGTCCAGGTCCATCATTCATGGGGGTCGCAGTGGTCTGTGGAAGGCGAATGGGGTGAAGGAACTGCAAATCCCATCATCCATGATCCATCCTCTTCTGCCCAAACTGCACCAAGATGTAGAGTGAGTCATGGGGGATCTCTGTGCCAAGTTCGGTCCAAGTCCATCATTCGTGGGGGTTGCAGTGGTCTGGGGAAGGCGAATGGGGTGAAGGTACTGCAAATCCCATCGTCCGTGGTCCATCCTCCTCTGCCCAAACTGCACCAAGACATAGAGTGAGTCATGGGGGATCTCTGTGCCAAGTTTGGTCCAGGTCCATCATTCGTGGGGGTCGCAGTAGTCTGTGGAGGGTGAATGGGTGAAGGAACTGCAAATCCCATCGTCCGTGATCCATCCTCCTCCACTCAAACTGCACCAAGATGTAGAGTGGGTCATGGGGAATCTCTGTGCCATGTTAGGTCCAAGTCCATCATTTGTGGGGTTCACAGTGGTCTCGGGAAGTGAGTGAAGGTACTGCAAGTCCCATCATCTGTGGCAAGTTTGGTTCAGATCCATCGT
>NW_026844811.1:3376129-3421129 GCF_025583915.1 Anolis sagrei ordinatus
CTCCTTCTGATTGGGTTGAACACAATTGATCTCACCAACCATGGTCTCCTTCTCATTAGAATGGACAATGTTAGCTAGCACCAACTACGGTCTCCTTCTGATTGGGTTGGACACATTAGATCTCACCAACCATGGATGAACAATGTTAGCTACCACCAACTACGGTCTCCTTCTGATTGGGTTGAACACAATTGATCTCACCAACCATGGTCTCCTTCTCATTAGGATGGACAATGTTAGCTACCACCAACTATGGTCTCCTTCTGATTGGGTAGGACACATTAGATCTCATTAACCATGGTCTCCTTCTCAGTAGGATGGTCAATCTTAGCTACCACCTACTACGGTCTCCTTCTGATTGGGTTGGACACATTAGATCTCACCAACCATGGATGAACAATGTTAGCTACCACCAACTACGGTCTCCTTCTGATTGGGTTGAACACAATTGATCTCACCAACCATGGTCTCCTTCTCAGTAGGATGGTCAATGTTAGCTACCACCAACTATGGTCTCCTTCTGATTGGGTTGGACACATTAGATCTCACCAACCATGGATGAACAATGTTAGCTACCACCAACTACGGTCTCCTTGTGATTGGGTTGAACATAATTGATCTCACCAACCATGGTCTCCTTCTCAGTAGGATGGTCAGTGTTAGATACCACCAACTATGGTCTCCTTCTGATTGGGTTGGACACATTAGATCTCACCAACTATGGTTTCCTTCTCATTAGTATGGACAATGTTAGCTACCACCAAGTATGGTGTCCTTCTGATTGGGTTGGACACATTAGATCTCACCAACCGTGGTTTCCTTCTCAGTAGGATGGTCAATGTTAGCTACCACCAACTATGGTCTCCTTCTCACGTGGTTGGACACATTAGATCTCACCAACCATGGATGAACAATGTTAGCTACCACCAAGTACGGTGTCCTTCTGATTGGGTTGGACACATTAGATCTCACCAACCATGGATGAACAATGTTAGCTACCACCAACTACGATCTCCTTCTGATTGGGTTGAACACAATTGATCTCACCAACCATGGCCTCTTTCTCATTAGTATGGACAATGTTAGCTACCACCAAGTACGGTATCCTTCTGATTGGGTTGGACACATTAGATCTCACCAACCATGGATGAACAATGTTAGCTACCACCAACTACGGTCTCCTTCTGATTGGGTTGGACACATTAGATCTCTCCAACCATGGATGAACAATGTTAGCTACCACCAACTACGGTCTCCTTCTGATTGGTTTGGACACATTAGTTCTCACCAACTATGGTCTCTTTCTCAGTAGCATGGTCAATGTTAGATACCACCAACTGTGGTCTCCTTCTCACTTGGTTGGACACATTAGAACTCACCAACCATGGTCTCTTTCTCATTAGAATGTACAATGTTAGCTACCACCAACTACGGTCTCCTTCTGATTGGGTTGAACAGAATTGATCTCACCAACCATGGTCCTTCTCATTAGAATGGTCTCCTTCTCATTAGAATGGACAATGTTACCTACCACCTACTATGGTCTCCTTCTGATTGGGTTGGACACATTAGATCTCTTCTTCTCACCAGATTGGACAGCGTTAGATGCCACCAACCATGGTTGAGTCTCCTTGTGGAGAGAAAAAGTAGGGTACTAAATAATAATAATAATAATAATAATAATAATAATAATGGACTCCTTCTGCTTGGTTTGGACACATTAGATCTCACCAACTATGGTCTTCTTCTCACCAGATTGGACAGCGTTAGATGCCACCAACCGTGGTTGAGTCTCCTTGTGAAGAGAAAAAGTAGGGTACTAAATAATAATAATAATAATAATAATAATAATAATAATAATGGACTCCTTCTGCTTGGGTTGGACACATTAGATCTCACCAACTATGGTCTTCTTCTCACCAGATTGGACAGCGTTAGATGCCACCAACCGTGGTTGAGTCTCCTTGTGGAGAGAAAAAGTAGGGTACTAAATAATAATAATAATAATAATAATAATAATAATAATAATGGACTCCTTCTGCTTGGGTTGGACACATTAGATCTCACCAACTATGGTCTTCTTCTCACCAGATTGGACAGCGTTAGATGCCACCAACCGTGGTTGAGTCTCCTTGTGAAGAGAAAAAGTAGGGTACTAAATAATAATAATAATAATAATAATAATAATAATAATAATAATAATAATAATAATAATAATGGACTCCTTCTGCTTGGGTTGGACACATTAGATCTCACCAACTATGGTCTTCTTCTCACCAGCTTGGACAGCGTTAGATGCCACCAACCATGGTTGAGTCTCCTTGTGGAGAGAAAAAGTAGGGTACTAAATAATAATAATAATAATAATAATAATAATAATAATAATAATGGACTCCTTCTGCTTGGGTTGGACACATTAGATCTCACCAACTATGGTCTTCTTCTCACCAGATTGGACAGCGTTAGATGCCACCAACCATGGTTGAGTCTCCTTGTGGAGAGAAAAAGTAGGGTACTAAATAATAATAATAATAATAATAATAATAATAATAATAATAATAATAATAATGGACTCCTTCTGCTTGGGTTGGACACATTAGATCTCACCAACTATGGTCTTCTTCTCACCAGATTGGACAGCGTTAGATGCCACCAACCGTGGTTGAGTCTCCTTGTGAAGAGAAAAAGTAGGGTACTAAATAATAATAATAATAATAATAATAATAATAATAATAATAATAATAATAATGGACTCCTTCTGCTTGGGTTGGACACATTAGATCTCACCAACTATGGTCTTCTTCTCACCAGATTGGACAGCGTTAGATGCCACCAACCGTGGTTGAGTCTCCTTGTGGAGAGAAAAAGTAGGGTACTAAATAATAATAATAATAATAATAATAATAATAATAATAATAATAATAATAATAATGGACTCCTTCTTCTTGGATTGGATTCAGAGGCCCTGTTCTGCAACCCAGAGGTAGACCTTTATCGACTCATCCCTTTTCTTTGCCAGGAGATGCTTGTAAACATCTCATGGTAGCGTTCATGCCTTTGAAGTCTGCACGACATCGGGGTGGATGGCCTATGGGGCTCTCGGTGCACAGTAAAAGAGGGCAGACACTTAATTAAAGGCTTTGTTTTATATTTATTACTCACCAGACAATTAAATGTGCATGCAGACGATGTTCATGTAGGTGGGCCTCCAGAACGATGATGAAAATAAGGAGTCGACTTGCCATTTCGTTCTAAGCAAATCAGCCCTTGTTGTGGTTAATGCGTTAAGTCAGAGGCGCACGATTTTGGCACTCGAATGCTACTGTAATGGGTTATTTTTTATTTTATTGCCATGAGAGCTTGGAAATATAATTTTTGTGGATTGCAATTCCTAGAATCCACCTGGGTTTTTGAATGTCAAGTCCTTCCAAAAAATCTGAAATTAATATAATTAATATAATATATTATAATATACAAAATTATATTTCGTATTTTTATATTATCTATACACGTAATAAAAGTGAAAATATGTATGTGTCCAAGAGCCCTGCCTAGGTTTTCTGTTTTTCCTCCACCTCAGGCATCCCAGTGTTCCTTACTCTCTCCATTGGCACCATGAACATGTCCAAGAATGTCCTCCACAAACACCACCCAAGTGAAGGTTTTCATATGGGTACAATTCCATTCTAGGTTTTCTGTTTTTCCTCCATCTCAGGCATCCCAGTGTTCCTTACTCTCTCCATTGGCACCTTGAACATGTCCAAGAATGTCCTCCACAAACACCACCCAAGTGAAGGTTTTCATACGGGGACAATTCCATCCTAGGTTTTCTGTTTTTCCTCCACTACAGGCATCCCAGTGTTCCTTACTCTCTCCATTGGCACCTTGAACATGTCCAAGCATGTCCTCCACAAACACCACCCAAGTGAAGGTTTTCATATGAGTACAATTCCATCCTAGGTTTTCTGTTTTTCCTCCATCTCAGGCATCCCAGTGTTCCTTACTCTCTCCATTGGCACCTTGAACATGTCCAAGCATGTCCTCCACAAACACCACCCAAGTGAAGGTTTTCATACGGGGACAATTCCATCCTAGGTTTTCTGTTTTTCCTCCACTACAGGCATCCCAGTGTTCCTTACTCTCTCCATTGGCACCTTGAACATGTCCAAGCATGTCCTCCACAAACACCACCCAAGTGAAGGTTTTCATATGAGTACAATTCCATCCTAGGTTTTCTGTTTTTCCTCCATCTCAGGCATCCCAGTGTTCCTTACTCTCTCCATTGGCACCTTGAACATGTCCAAGAATGTCCTCCACAAACACCACCCAAGTGAAGGTTTTCATACGGGGACAATTCCATCCTAGGTTTTCTGTTTTTCCTCCACTACAGGCATCCCAGTGTTCCTTACTCTCTCCATTGGCACCATGAACATGTCCAAGAATGTCCTCCACAAACACCACCCAAGTGAAGGTTTTCATACGGGGACAATTCCATCCTAAGTTTTCTGTTTTCCTCCACCTCAGGTATCCCAGTGTTCCTTACTCTCTCCATTGGCACCATGAACATGTCCAAGATTCCTGTCAATGTCCTCCACAAACACCATACAAACAACATCACCCAAGTGAAGGCTTTCATATAGGGATAATTCCATCTGACATGTTATGTGTTTCCTCCACCACAGACATCCCAGTGTAGTTCACCCACAACCAGAGAAAACTGTAACTTCCACCGATGATGGACCTGGATCAATATATACACGGAACCCCCATGACTGACTCAACCTACTGGAGGGGTTTGAAGGGGCTGATCTTCCTTTCTGGGAGTTGTAGTTCACCCACAACCAGAGAAACTGTAACTTCCACCGATGATGGACCTGGACCAATACATACACGGAACCCCCATGACTGACTCAACCTACTGGAGGTGTTTGAAGGGACTGATCTTCCTTTCTGGGAGTTGTAGTTCACCCACAACCAGAGAAACTGTAACTTCCACCGATGATGGACCTGGACCAATATATACACGGAACCCCCATGACTGACTCAACCTCCTGGAGGGGTTTGAAGGGACTGGTCTTCCTTTCTGGGAGTTGTAGTTCACCCACAACCAGAGAAACGGTGACTTCCACTGATGATGGACCTGGACCAATATATACACAGAACCCCCATGACTGACTCAACCTACTGGAGGGGTTTGAAGGGACTGATCTTCCTTTCTGGGAGTTGTAGTTCACCCACAACCAGAGAAAACTGTAACTTCCACCGATGATGGACCTGGATCAATATATACACAGAACCCCCATGACTAACTCAACCTACTGGAGGGGCTGATCTTCCTTTCTGGGAGTTGTAGTTCACCCACAACCAGAGAAACGGTGACTTCCACTGATGATGGACCTGGACCAATATATACACAGAACCCCCATGACTGACTCAACCTACTGGAGGGGTTTGAAGGGACTGATCTTCCTTTCTGGGAGTTGTAGTTCACCCACAACCAGAGAAAACTGTAACTTCCACCGATGATGGACCTGGATCAATATATACACAGAACCCCCATGACTACTCAACCTACTGAAGGGACTGATCTTCCTTTTCTGGGAGTTGTAGTTCACCCACAACCAGAGAAATTGTGTCTTCCACCAATGAGGGACCTGGACCAATACATACACAGAACCCCCATGACTGACTCAACCTACTGGAAGGGTTTGAAGGGACTGATCTTCCTTTCTGGGAGTTGTAGTTCACCCACAACCAGAGAAACTGTAACTTCCACTGATGATGGATCTGGACCAATGCATTCACAGAACCCCCACAACTAACTCAACCTACTGGAGGGGTTTGAAGGGACTGATCTTCCATTCTGGGAGTTGTAGTTCACCCACAACCAGAGAAATTGTGTCTTCCACCAATGATGGACCTGGATCAAGATATACACAGAACCCCCATGACTTACTCAACCTACTGAAGGGACTGATCTTCCTTTCTGGGAGTTGTAGTTCACCCACAACCAGAGAAAACTGTAACTTCCACCGATGATGGACCTGGATCAATATATACACAGAACCCCCATGACTAACTCAACCTACTGGAGGGGTTTGAAGGGACTGGCCTTCCTTTCTGGAGGGGTTTGAAGGGACTGATCTTCCTTTCTGGGAGTTGTAGTTCACCCACAACCAGAGAAAACTGTAACTTCCACCGATGATGGACCTGGATCAATATATACACAGAACCCCCATGACTTACTCAACCTACTGAAGGGACTGATCTTCCTTTTCTGGGAGTTGTAGTTCACCCACAACCAGAGAAATTGTGTCTTCCACCAATGAGGGACCTGGACCAATACATACACAGAACCCCCATGACTTAGTCAACCTACTGGAGGTGTTTGAAGGGACTGATCTTCCTTTCTGGGAGTTGTAGTTCACTCACAACCAGGGAAACTGTTCCTTCCACCGATGAGGAGCAATTTGGATGATTTCCTTTCTCTCTTTCTTCTCTTCCATCCCTGGCCGCTCGGCCTCGGCCTCCCGAAGACATCTGCTTGGCTTCTCCCCCCTTCCCAGCCTTGGTCCTCCCACTTCTCCGCTTCTCCAAATAATTGTTTTCTTCCTCCCACGGACCTCCTTGATCTTCTTGCCAAGAGAAGCAAAGGGAGCAGCTGCCGGACCCAGGAAGGGAGCCAAGCGCCGCTCTCCAGACCTTGGCTTGCAAGGACATCCGCACTGGAGAGTTAATGCACTTCGGTGCCACTTGCGCCGCCAAGGCTCAAGGCCATGGAATGTTGGGAGTTGTAGTTTGGTGAGGAGCTTTGGGGCAGAGAAGGCTCAAGGCGTTGTCATACTACGAGCCTGAGATTGCATCAAGTTGGGACACTCACTAAGACATTTCTCTCATTCTCTATCTCTTCACCTGTGTCTTTCTCTGTCCATCCATCCATTCATCTATCAATCCTTCCAATACATTTCTATCTCTTCACCTGTGTCTTTCTCTATCTATCCATCCATCCATTCATCTACCAATCCATCCATCCATTCACCAATACATTTATCTCATTCTCTATCTCTTCATCTGCATCACTATCTATCTATCTATCCATCCATTCATCTACCATCCATCCATCCAATCCATCCATCCATTCATCTACCATCCATCCATCCAATCCATCCATCGATTCACCAATACATTTATCTCATTCTCTATCTTTTCACTGTGTCTCTATCTATCTATCTATCTATCTATCCATCCATTATCTACCAATACATCCATCCATTCACCAATACATTTATCCCATTCTCTGTCTCTTCATCTGCATCTCTATCTATCCATTCATCCATCCATCTACCAATCCATCCATTCAACAATACATTTATTTCATTCTCTGTCTCTTCACCTGTATCTTTCTCTATCTATCTATCTATCTATCTATCTATCTATCTATCTATCTATCTATCTATCTATCTATCCATCTATCCATTCAACCATTCATCTACCAATCCATCCATTCACCAGTACATTTATTTCATTCTCTATTTCTTCAGCCATATCTTTCTCTATCTATCTATCTATCTATCTATCTATCTATCTATCTATCTATCTATCCATCTATCCATTCAACCATTCATCTACCAATCCATCCATTCACATCTATCTATCTATCTATCTATCTATCTATCTATCTATCTATCTATCTATCCATCTATCCATTCAACCATTCATCTACCAATCCACCCACTCACCAATACATTTCTCTCATTCTCTATCTCTTCACCTGTATCTTTCTCTGTCCATCCATCCATTCATTTATCAATCCTCCCATCCATTCACCAATTCTATCTCTTCAGCTGTGTCTTTCTCTATCTATCTATATATCCAACCATCCATCCGTTCATGTACCAATCCATCCATCTATTCACCAATACATTTATCTCATTCTCTATCTCTTCATCTGCATCTCTATCTATCCATTCACCTACCAAGCCATCCATCCATTCACCAATTTCTCTCATTCTCTGTCTCAATCTCTTCACCCGTGTCTTTCTCTGTCCATCCATCCATTCATCTATCAACCTTTCCATCCATTCACCAATACATTTCTATCTCTTCACGTGTGTCTTTCTCTATCTATCCATCAATCCATCCATCCATTCACCTACCAATCGATCCATCCACTCACCAATATATTTATCTCATTCTCTATCTCTTCATCTGCATCTCTATCTATCCATCCATTCATCTACCAATCGATCCATCCATTCACCAATACTTTTTTGTGAGTATTTCTGCATGCAATTTTGCAAACTTTTTGTGAATATTTCTGCATGCAATTTTGCAAACTTTTTGTGAATATTTCTGCATGCAATTTTGCAAACTTTTTGTGAATATTTCTGCATGCAATTTTGCAAACTTTTTGCGAATATTTCTGCATACAATTTTGCAAACTTTTTGTGAATATTTCTGCATGCAATTTTGCAAACTTTTTGCGAATATTTCTGCATGCAATTTTGCAAACTTTTTGTGAATATTTCTGCATGCAATTTTGCAAACTTTTTGCGAATATTTCTGCATGCAATTTTGCAAACTTTTTGTGAATATTTCTGCATACAATTTTGCGAACATTTTTTGTGAATATTTCTGCATACAATTTTGTGAACTTTTGTGAATATTTCTGCATGCAATTTTGCAAACTTTTGTGAATATTTCTGCATGCAATTTTGCAAACTTTTTGTGAATATTTCTGCATGCAATTTTGTGAACTTTTTCTGAATATTTCTGCATGCAATTTTGCAAACTTTTTGTGAATATTTCTGCATACAATTTTGTGAACTTTTTGTGAATATTTCTGCATGCAATTTTGTGAACTTTTTGTGAATATTTCTGCATGCAATTTTGTGAACTTTTCTGAATATTTCTGCATGCAATTTTGCGAACTTTTTCTGAATATTTCTGCATGCAATTTTGTGAACTTTTTCTGAATATTTCTGCATGCAATTTTGTGAACTTTTTGTGAATATTTCTGCATGCAATTTTGTGAACTTTTTGTGAATATTTCTGCATGCAATTTTGTGAACTTTTTGTGAATATTTCTGCATGCAATTTTGTGAACTTTTTGTGAATATTTCTGCATGCAATTTTGTGAACTTTTTGTGAATATTTCTGCATGCAATTTTGTGAACTTTTTGTGAATATTTCTGCATGCAATTTTGTGAACTTTTTGTGAATATTTCTGCATGCAATTTTGTGAACTTTTTGTGAATATTTCTGCATACAATTTTGCAAACTTTTTGTGAATATTTCTGCATGCAATTTTGCAAACTTTTTGCGAATATTTCTGCATGCAATTTTGCAAACTTTTTGTGAATATTTCTGCATGCAATTTTGCAAACTTTTTGCGAATATTTCTGCATGCAATTTTGCAAACTTTTTGTGAATATTTCTGCATACAATTTTGCGAACATTTTTTGTGAATATTTCTGCATACAATTTTGTGAACTTTTGTGAATATTTCTGCATGCAATTTTGCAAACTTTTGTGAATATTTCTGCATGCAATTTTGCGAACTTTTTCTGAATATTTCTGCATGCAATTTTGTGAACTTTTTCTGAATATTTCTGCATGCAATTTTGCAAACTTTTTGTGAATATTTCTGCATACAATTTTGTGAACTTTTTGTGAATATTTCTGCATGCAATTTTGTGAACTTTTTGTGAATATTTCTGCATGCAATTTTGTGAACTTTTCTGAATATTTCTGCATGCAATTTTGCGAACTTTTTCTGAATATTTCTGCATGCAATTTTGTGAACTTTTTCTGAATATTTCTGCATGCAATTTTGCGAACTTTTTGTGAATATTTCTGCATACAATTTTGTGAACTTGTCTGAATATTTCTGCATGCAATTTTGCGAACATTTTTTGTGAATATTTCTGCATACAATTTTGTGAACTTTTCTGAATATTTCTGCATACAATTTTGTGAACTTTTCTGAATATTTCTGCATACAATTTTGCGAACATTTTTTGTGAATATTTCTGCATACAATTTTGTGAACTTTTTTTGCGAATATTTTTCTGCAAAAATATTTTTGAATATTTTATGAATATTTTTCTTGAATATTTTGTGAATATTTATACTTATTTTGCAGGAAAATATTCACAAAAATCATAAAAAATATTCACAAAAATGTGCAGAACTATTCACCGGAAAATATTTGTAAAAATATTCATAAACATACAGCCCAAAAATCTCACAGCCTTCGACAACACTACAGTATTGCTCCGCAATTTGTTCATCGGGGTGCGCGTCAATCCCCCCAAAGTCAAGCATCAAAGGAAGGGCACAGCTGGGGACCCTCGAAGGCGGTCTCTCGTTGTCGTCGTCGTCGTCCCGTGGATTAGTCCGTGGGCAAAGTGTGAGCTCATGCCGGCCCTCAGACGGGCCACCTGTTTCCCATAAGCCGCCTAATCCCACTCCATAATGACTCTTTATTAACGGACGACCCCCGGTCTTCATTACATGCCTTAATTAGTGTTTGGCGAGGGAACACAAAAGGGAGACGCGCGTGTGTCACATTTTCCAAAGAGCCACCAAAATAGCCTTTGGGGTCTGGGAAGTCCGAGTTCCTGTGTCGCAGTTGCGAGAGGCCAAAGGCGCACGTCTCGCTCTCGTTGACATTTGTCCGCGGAGATCCTTCGCAAAATCCCGTCATTGTCATAGTCTCAGACGGAGAGTATGAGGATGATACGATAGATCCTCAAGCTGTATATTTGCTTTTGTAATGTATATATTAGGCTTGGGTGGTTTCGTTCGTTAATTTCGTAATTCGTTATTAATTCGTATTTAAATTAGCTTACGATCCAATATTGAGCCATGCAGGAATAGTGTGAGGAGTAATTAAGATTCAAAACAATATAATATAATAATATTATAATAATATAATATAATAATATATAATATATAATACATTATAATAATATAATATACAATATAATATAATATAATAATATTATAATAATATAATATAATATATAATAATATAATATAATAATATATAATATATAATACATTATAATAATATAATATACAATAATATAATATAATAATATTATAGTAATATAATATAATATATAATATTATAATATTATAATATATAATAATATAATATAATATAATAATATATAATATTATAATATATTATAATATAATATAATATAATATAATATAATATAATAATTGTCTTCTCCAGGGGAAGACAATTATGCTGGGGAAGGTGGAAGGCAAAAGGAAGAGGGGCCGACCAAGGGCAAGATGGATGGATGGCATCCTTGAAGTGACTGGACTGACCTTGAAGGAGCTGGGGGTGGTGACGCCGACAGGGAGCTCTGGCGTGGGCTGGTCCATGAGGTCACGAAGAGTCGGAGCGACTGAACGAATGAACAACAACACAATAATATAATATATATAATAATATAATAATATATAATATAATATATAATAATATAATATAATATATAATATATAATATATAATAATATAATATACAATAATATAATATAATATATAATATAATATAATATAATATAATAATTATAATATAATAAATATATATTAAATTATATATATAATAGAATAGAATAGAATAATATAGAATAGAATAATATATAATAATATAATAATAATATATAATATATATTATTATAATATAATATAATATAATATATATATATATATATATATATAGCTGTACCTGCTACATGATGCTGTGGCCAACCTTCCCGCCCTCTTTCTCTCCTTTCGTCCTTTTCTACCTGTTTTCTTCCTTCCTTCCTCCTTTCTTTTTTTCATCCTTCCTTCTCTCTTTCCTTCTTTCCCTCCCTCTTCTCTCCTTCTTCCTTTCTCTCCTTCCTTCCTTCCTACCTTCCTTCTCTCTCCCTTTTTCTTTTCCTTCCCCTTTCTCCTTTCTTCCTTTTCTACCTCTTTCCTTCCTCCTCTGCTCTTCGTTTCCTCCTTCTCTCTTTCCTTCCTTCCCTTTTCCTTCCCTCTTCTCTCTTTCTTTCCCTCCTCTTTCCTCTCCCTTTCTTTCTTTTCTCCTCCTTCCTTCCTTCCTTCCTTCCTTCCTTCCTTCCTCCCTTCCTCCTTCCTTCCTTCCTTCCTCATGAATCTGCACCATTTTTAATACCCCGCCATCTAGACATCTTCCTGCCTTCCTTCCTCCTTCCCTCTTTCCTTCCTTGCCCCTCCCTCTTTCTCCCCTTTCTTCCCTCCCTCCCTCTTTCTCTCCTTCTTTCTTTCTCTCCTTCCTTCCTTCCCCCTTTTTCTTTCCCTTCCCCTTTCTCCCCTTTCTTCCTTTTTCCTTCCTTCCTCTGCTCTTTGGTTCCATCCTTCCTTCACTCTTTCCTTCCTTCCTTACCTCTTTCCTTCCTTGCCCCTCCCTCTTTCTCCCCTTTCTTCCCTCCCTCCCTCTTTCTCTCCTTCTTTCTTTCTCTCCTTCCTTCCTTCCCCCTTTTTCTTTCCCTTCCCCTTTCTCCCCTTTCTTCCTTTTTCCTTCCTTCCTCTGCTCTTTGGTTCCATCCTTCCTTCACTCTTTCCTTCCTTCCTTCCCTCTTTCCTTCCTTGCCCCTCCCTCTTTCTCCCCTTTCTTCCCTCCCTCCCTCTTTCTCTCCTTCTTTCTTTCTCTCCTTCCTTCCTTCCCCCTTTTTCTTTCCCTTCCCCTTTCTCCCCTTTCTTCCTTTTTCCTTCCTTCCTCTGCTCTTTGGTTCCATCCTTCCTTCACTCTTTCCTTCCTTCCTTCCCTCTTTCCTTCCTTGCCCCTCCCTCTTTCTCCCCTTTCTTCCCTCCCTCCCTCTTTCTCTCCTTCTTTCTTTCTCTCCTTCCTTCCTTCCCCCTTTTTCTTTCCCTTCCCCTTTCTCCCCTTTCTTCCTTTCCGACCTCTTTCCTTCCTTCCTCTGCTCTTTGGTTCCATCCTTCCTTCTCTCTTTCCTTCCTTGCCCCTTTTTCTTTCTCTCCCTCTTTCTCTCTTTCCTTCCCTCCGTCTTTCTCCCCTTTCTTCCTTCCTTCTCTTTCCTTCCTTGCCCCCGTTTCCCCCTCCCTCATTATCTCTTTCCTTCCCTCCCTCTTTCTCTCCTTTCTTCCTTCTCTACCTCTTTCCTTTCTTCCTCTGCTCTTTGGTTCCATCCTTCCTTCGCTCTTTCCTTCCTTCCCTCCCTCTTTCCTTCCTTGTCCCTTTATTCCCTCTTTCTCTCTTTCCTTCCCTCCCTCTTTCTCCCCTTCCTTCCTCCTTCCTTCTTCTCTTTCCTTCCCCTTTCCCTCCTCTTCTCTCTTTCCTTCTCTCCCTCTTTCTCTCCTTTCTTCCTTTTCTCCTTTTTCTTCCTCCTTCCTTTCCTTCCTTCTCTTCCTTCCTTTCCTTCCTTCCTTCTTCCTTTCTTCCTTCCTTCTTCCTTTTTCTTCCCTTCTTCCTTCCCTTTTCCTTCTTCCTCCTCTTTTCTCTTCCTTCTTTCTTCTCTCCTTCCTTCCCCTTTTTTCTTCCTTCCCCTTTCTCCCCTTTCTTCTTTTCTACCTCTTCCTTCCTTCCTTCTTTTGTTCCCCTTCCTTCTCTCTTTCCTTCTTCCTTTTTCCTTCCTCCTCTTTCTCTCCTTCCTTCCTTCCTTTCCTTCTCTTCCCCCTCTTTCCCCTCCCTCATTCTCTCTTTCCTTCCCTCCTCTTTCTCCTCCTTTCTTCCTTCTCTACCTCTTTCCTTACTCCTCTGCTCTTTGGGTCCATCCTTCCTTCGCTTTTTCCTTCCTTCTCTCTTTCCTTCCTTGCCCCTTTTTCTTTCCCTCCCTCTTTCTCCCCTTTCTCCCTTCCCTACCTCTTTTCTTCCTTCCTTCACTTTTTGCTTCCACCCTTCTTTCTCTCTTTCTCTCTTTCCTTCCCTCCCTCTTTCTCTCTTTTCTTTTCCACACCAATGGGAAGAGAAAGGAACACTGGGATGTGGCATCCACTATAACCTGCAATGTCCTTGGAGGGAGGGCAGGAAAGGATTAAGGGAGAGGCAGTGGGTGGGGTTATGCAAATTGCACACCAATGGAGAGAGTATGGAACACTGGGATGTGGCGTTCACTATAACCTTCAATTTCCTTGGAGGTAGGGCAGAAAAGGATTAAGGGAGAGGCAGTGGGTGGGTTCATGCAAATTACACACCAATGGAAAGAGAAAGGAACACTGGGATGTAGCATTCACTATAAACTTCAATTTCCTTAGAGGGAGAGCAGGAAAGGGTTAAGGGAGAGGCAGTGGGTGGGGTCATGCAAATTACACACCAATGGAGAGAGTAAGGAACACTGGGATGTGGCACTCACTATAAACTTCAATTTCCTTGGAGGGAGGGTAGAAAAGGATTAAGGGAGAGGCAGTGGGCGGGGTCATGCATATTCCACACCAATGGAGAGAGAAAGGAACACTGGGATGTGGCATTCACTATAACTTGCAATGTCCTTGGAGGTAGGGCAGGAAAGGTTTCAGGGAGAGGCAGTGGGCGGGGTCATGCAATTTACACACCAATGGAGAGAGTAAGGAACACTGGGATGTGGCATTCACTCTAACCTGCAGTGTCCTTGGAGGTAGGGCAGGGAAGGGTTAAGGGAGAGGCAGTGGGCGGGGTCATGCAAATTCCACACCAATGGGAAGAGAAAGGAACACTGGGATGTAGTGCTCACTATAACCTTCAATTTTCTTGGAGGTAGGGAAGGGAAGGGTTAAAGGAGAGGCAGTGGGTGGGTTCATGCAAATTCCACACCAATGGGAAGAGAAAGGAACACTGGGATGTAGTGCTCACTATAACCTTCAATTTTCTTGGAGGTAGGGCAGGAAAGGGTTAAGGGAGAGGCAGTGGGTGGGGTTATGCAAATTAAACACCAATGGAAAGAGAAAGGAACACTGGGATGTGGCGTTCACTATAACCTTCAATTTCCTTGGAGGTAGGGCAGGAAAGGGTTAAGGGAGAGGCAGTGGGCAGAGTCATGCAAATTCCACACCAATGGGAAGAGAAGGGAACACTGGGATGTAGTGCTCACTATAACCTGCAATGTCCTTGGAGGTAGGGCAGTGGGTGGGGTCATGCAAATTATACACCAATGGAGAGAGAAAGGAACACTGGGATGTGGCATTCACTTTAACTGCAATGTCCTTGGAGAGAGGGCAAGAAAGGGTTAAGGGAGAGGCAGTGGACAGGGTCATGCCAATTCCACACCAATGGAGAGAGTAAGGAACACTGGGATGTAGCGCTTACTCTTTGGAGGGAAGGCAGGAAAGGTTACGGGAGAGCTATTGGTGTCTCCTGTGTAGTGTGAGCTATAGTTTTTTGTGGAGGGGAGAGTTTGTGCAACTTGACACACCGCCACATACATGCAAAATGTTCACTTTTATTATTTCTCTATATGTATGTGTATATATGTGTGTCTCACCTTCATCAGTGAAATGTGAAATGCCGTGTGCGAAAAGCGTGAAATGCATATTTTTGTATTTATTTATTGGAATATTTGCAGACACAAATACGCGACGAAATCTTGCATTTGTGTTGAGAGAGGTGTAATTGAATTCGGCACAAAGTATTTAATGATTAACGGAGTGCGTTATGTTAATTATTTTTACGACCTTTACTTCCTCGTACCAAGAAAGAACAGAACAAGTCTTCGCCAAACCTTTTAATAACGCTTGTTCTCCATCTCTTCCTCTTCAGAAATCCCACCGACGTTTTGGAGTTTTGAATGATCCGGTCTAGTTTCGAAAGCATTAAGTAATGTTATGATTCTATGATGTTGCGATTCTGTGATGTTGCAATTATACAACGCTGTGATTCTGCAATATGTCACAATTGTACAATGTTGCTATTCTACGATGTCGCGATTCCGCAATGTCACGACTCTATGTTTTCATTCTACAGTGTCTCGATTCTACAATATCGCAATTCTACGATGTCGTGATTCTACGATGTCGTGATTCTACAATGTCGCGATTTTCTACAATGTCGTGATTCTACAATGTCGTGATTCTGCAATGTCATGATTTTCTACAATGTCGTGATTTCCGCAATGTCGTGATTCTGCAATGTCATGATTCTACAATGTCATGATTCTACAATGTCATGATTCTACAATGTCGTGATTCTACAATGCCGTGATTCCGCAATGTCGTGATTCTACAATGTCGTGACTCCGCAATGTCGTGATTCCGCAATGTCGTGATTTTCTACAATGCCGTGATTTTCTACAATGTCGTGATTTTCTACAATGTCGTGATTTCTACAATGTCATGATTTCTGCAATGTCGTGGTTCCGCAATGTCGTGATTCCACAATGTCGTGATTCTGCAATGTCATGATTCTACAATGTCATGATTCTACAATGTCGTGATTCTACAATGTCGTGATTCTATAATGTCGTGATTTCTACAATGTCGGGATTCTGCAATGTCATGATTCTGCAATGTCATGATTTCTACAATGTCGTGATTCTACAATGTCGTGATTCTGCAATGCGTGATTCTGCAATGTCATGATTCTGCAATGTCGTGATTCTACAAAGTTGTGGTTCTACGATGTTGCGAATCTACAAAGCTGTGATTCTACAAAGTTGTGATTCTATGATATTGCAATTCTACAATATTGCGATTCTACTATGTCGTGACTATGTTTTGATTCTATGATGTCTCGATTCTACAATGTTGTCATTCTGTGATGTGGTTCTATGATGTTGCAACTCTACGATGTGATTCTACGATGTCGCGATTCTACAAAGTCGTGATTCTACAAAGTCGTGATTCTACAAAGTTGTGATTCTACAAAGTCGTGATTCTACAAAATTGTGGTTCTACAAAGTTGTGATTCTACAAAGTCGTGATTCTACAAAATTGTGGTTCTACAAAGTTGTGATTCTACAAAGTCGTGATTCTACAAAGTCATGGTTCTACAAAGTCGTGATTCTACAAAGTCGTGATTCTACAAAGCTGTGATTCTACAAAGTTGTGATTCTGTGATATTGCGATTCTACAATATTGCGATTCTACTATGTCGTGACTATGTTTTGATTCTACGATGTCTCGATTCTACAATGTTGTCATTCTGTGATGTGGTTCTATGATGTTGCAACTCTACTATGTGATTCTACAATGTCGCGATTCTACAAAGTCATGATTCTACAAAGTCGTGATTCTACAAAGTCGTGATTTTACAAAGTCGTGATTCTACAATGTCGCGATTCTACAAAGTCGCGATTCTACAAAGTTGTGATTCTATGATATCGCAATTTTACAATGTCGTGATTATACAATGTCATGTTTCTACAATGTCACAATTCTACAAAGTCATGATTCTATAAAGTTGTGATTCTATGATATCACAATTCTACAATGTCATGATTCTTCAGTGCCGTGATTCTACAATGTTGCAATTCTACATTGTCGTGATTCTACAATGTCAGCATTCTGCGGTCGTGATTTTGCAATTTCGCAATTCTACGATGTTGTGATTCTACGATGTCGTCATTCTGCGATGTGATTCTAAGATGTTGCAATTCTACAATGTTATGATTTTACAATGTCACGATTCTACAGTCATGATTCTACAAAGTTGTGATTCTATGATATCACAATTCTACAATGTCATGATTATACAATGTCGTGATTCTACAATGTCGTGATTCTTCAGTGTCGCAATTCTACAATGTCAGCATTCTGCAATGTCGTGATTTTGAGATTTCGCAATTCATCAATGTTGTGATTCTATGTTTTGATTCTACAATGTCTCAATTCTATAATGTCGTCATTCTATGATGTGACTCTATGATGTCGCAATTCTACGATGTTGTGATTCTACAATGTCGCGATTCTACAAAGTTGTGATTCTACGATATCGCGATCCTACAACATTGCAATTCTACTATGTCATGATTCTGTTTTGCTTCTACAATGTCATGATTCTGCGATGTTGCGATTCTACAATGTCGCAATTCTACAATGTCGCAATTTTACAATGCTCTGATTCTATGATGTTGTGATTCTACAATGTTGTGATTCTATAAAGTTGTGATTCTACGATATCTTGATTCTACAATGTCGTGATTCTGTTTTGATTCTACGATGCTCTGGTTCTGTGATGTTGTGATTCTACGATGTGATTCTACAATGTTGTGATTCTACGATATTGCGATCCTACAATATTGCGATTCTACTATGTCATGATTCTGTTTTGCTTCTACGATGTCATGATTCTGCGATGTTGCGATTCTACAATGTCGCAGTTTTACAATGCTCTGATTCTATGATGTTGTGATTCTACAATGTTGCGATTCTACAAAGTTGTGATTCTACGATATCTTGATTCTACAATGTCGTGATTCTGTTTTAATTCTACAATGCTCTGATTCTGTGATGTTGTGATTCTACAATGTTGTGATTCTACGATGTTGCGATTCTACAATATCACGATTCTACAATGTTGCGATTCTATAATGTCGTGATTCTGTTTTGATTCTACGATGTCATGATTCTACAATATTACAATTCTACAAAGTCATGATGCTACGATGCTCTGATTCTGTGATGTTGTGATTCTACAATGTCATGATTCTACAATGTCGCAATTCTACAATGTCATGATTCTACAATGTCATTATTCTGTTTTGATTCTACGATGCTCTGACTCTGAGATGTGATTCTACGATGTTGCAATTCTACAATGTTGTGATTCTAGAAAGTTGTGATTCTACAATATCACGATTCTACAATGTCACGGTTCTACAATGTTGTGATTCTGTTTTGATTCTACGATGTTCTGATTATATGATGTCATGATTCTGCTATTTTGTGATTCTACAATATCACGATTCTACAATGTTGCAATTCTATAATGTCGTGATTCTGTTTTGATTCTACGATGTCATGATTCTACAATATTACAATTCTACAAAGTCATGATGCTACGATGCTCTGATTCTGTGATGTTGTGATTCTACAATGTCATGATTCTACAATGTCGTGATTCTACAATGTCGTGATTCTGTTTTGATTCTACGATGCTCTGACTCTGTGATGTGATTCTACGATGTTGCGATTCTACAATGTTGTGATTCTAGAAAGTTGTGATTCTACAATATCACGATTCTACAATGTCACAGTTCTACAATGTTGTGATTCTGTTTTGATTCTACAATGTTCTGATTATATGATGTCATGATTCTGCTATTTTGTGATTCTACAATATCACGATTCTACAATGTTGCAATTCTATAATGTCGTGATTCTGTTTTGATTCTACGATGTCATGATTCTACAATATTACAATTCTACAAAGTCATGATGCTACGATGCTCTGATTCTGTGATGTTGTGATTCTACAATGTCATGATTCTACAATGTCATGATTCTGTTTTGATTCTACGATGCTCTGACTCTGTGATGTGACTCTACGATGTTGCGATTCTACAAGGTTGTGATTCTAGAAAGTTGTGATTCTACAATATCACGATTCTACAATGTCACGATTCTGTTTCGATTCTACGATGTTCTGATTATATGATGTCATGATTCTGCTATTTTGTGATTCTTACTTACTTACTTACTTACTTAGGCGATCCCTCGTTGGACGAGTAAGATGGTCTTCCATTATGGATTTCCTTTCCGCGCAGTGAGGGCATTGGTTTCCAGGTGGAAGGCGGTCCCGGTCGGGGTTGGCTTGACGCGCCTTCCTCCTGGCACGTTTCTCTCTTTCACCCTCCACTCGTGCCTCCTCAAATTATGTAGCACTGCTGGTCACAGCTGACCTCCAGCTGGAGCGCTCAAGGGCCAGGGCTTCCCAGTTCTCAGTGTCTATGCCAGAGTTTTTAAGGTTGGCTTTGAGCCCATCTTTAAATCTCTTTTCCTGTCCACCAACGTTTCGTTTTCCGTTCTTAAGTTTGGAGTAGAGCAACTGCTTTGGGAGACGGTGGTCAGGCATCCGGACAACGTGGCCGGCCCAGCGGAGTTGATGTTGGAGGACCATCGCTTCAATGCTGGTGGTCTTTGCTTCTTCCAGCACACTGACGTTTGTCCGCTTGTCTTCCCAAGAGATTTGCGGATTTTCCGGAGGCAGCGCTGATGGAATCGTTCCAGGAGTTGCATGTGACATCTGTAGACAGTCCACGTTTCGCAGGCATAGAGCAGGGTTGGGTGGACAATAGCTTTATAGACAAGCACCTTTGGTATCCCTACGGATGTCCCAGTCCTCAAACACTCTCTGCTTCATTCAGGAAAATGCTGCACTCGCAGAGCTCAGGCGGTGTTGTATTTCGGTGTCGATGTTGACTTTGGTGGAGAGGTGGCTGCCAAGGTAGGGGAAATGGTCAACATTTTCTAATGTTACACCATTAAGCTGTATCTCTGGCATTGGGGAGGGGATTGGCTGGTGACTGCTGGAACAGCACTTTGGTTTTCTCGATGTTCAGTGACAGGCCAAGCTTCAAGTATGCTTCTGCGAAGGTGTTTAGAGTGGCTTGTAGATCTTCTTCTGAATGCGCACAGACGACATTGTCATCAGCATACTGGAGTTCTATAACAGATGTTGTTGTAACCTTGGTTTTGGCTTTCAGTCTGCTGAGGTTGAATAGCTTGCCATCTGTCCGATAGATTATTTCCACTCCGGTGGGAAGCTTCCCATCAACAAGGTGAAGTATCATAGCGATGAAGATGGAGAATAGAGTTGGGGCAATAACACATCCCTGTTTGACACCCGATTCCACCTTAAATTGGTCACTTTGGGAGCCACTGCTGTCCAAGACTGTTGCCATCATGTCATCATGGAGGAGACGCAGGATGTTCACAAATTTGTTTGGGCACCCGATTTTTTGGAGGATGGTCCAGAGAGCGCTGCGGTTCATTCACTGTGTCGAATGCCTTTGCAAGGTCGATGAATGCCATGGACAGAGGTTGGTTTTGTTCCCTGCATTTGTGATTCTACAATGTCGCAGTTCTACAACGTCATGATTCTACAATGCTCTGATTCTATGATGTCGTGATTCTCTCATGTTATGATATCAGAATGTTATGATTCTATGAGTCACTTGTAAGTCGGACGTTTGTAAGTCGGGGATGGCCTGTGATCCTCCAGCAATGCCCTCACCGCCTCCCAGTTAGAATCATAGAATCAAAGAGTTGGAAGAGACCTCATGGGCCATCCAGTCCAACCCCATTCTGCCAAGAAGCAGGAATATTGCATTCAAATCACCCCTGACAGATGGCCATCCAGCCTCTGTTTAAAAGCTTCCAAAGAAGGAGCCTCCAACCACACTCCGGGGCAGAGAGTTCCACTGCTGAACGGCTCTCACAGTCAGGAAGTTCTTCCTCATGTTCAGATGGAATCTCCTCTCTTGAAGCCATTGTTCCGCGTCCTAGTCTCCAGGAAGCAGAAAACAAACTTGCTCCCTCCTCCCTGTGGCTTCCTCTCACATATTTATACATGGCTATCATTCTCCTCTCAGCCTTCTCTTCTTCAGGCTAAACATGCCCAGGCCCAAGCCGCTCCTCATAGGGCTTGTTCTCCAGACCCTTGATCATTGTAGTCGCCCTCCAGTTAATCATCTCCTTCCCCAGCAGACGGTTCCAGGTCAGGAAAGGCCTTTAACTCAAGGCTTAACCAGATTTTGGATTCCAAAATTCAAAGGAGAGGTGGATTAAATATAAATTGGGGGTGGGAACTCCCATTTCCAGAAGCTTCCGAGACCCGCGGTATCCGCAGAACTCTCTTCCAGCACCGCATCTCTTTTGCAACCTGTTTCCCACCCGCCCGACATGTGCTCTAATATCGGTATAACTCCCAATCCGCACTAGTTTCCAGTCTAAACTTTAGGCAGGATCCCCGGGCTATTTTTGAGTGTTCAGCACCTTGGAGAGTGCATCCAGCAACATCGGCCAAGGACGGCATCTACACAATGCAATGTAGAATGAATGTAGCAGAAGGTGTCACCCGAAAGGAGATTCATCCGAGAATGCTAAGGCCTCCCACCAAAATATAGAGGAGAGTCTACAGTTCCAAAATGGAACTGTAGAGGAGAGTCTACTGAACAAGCCAGTACCTGCCGCATACATTGCTTAAGTCACATTGACCGACCGTCTGCACAGGGTTCCATACTTTGCATTTTAACAGCACAACCATTCAATGCTAAGGCTTCCCGCCAAAACAGAACTGTAGAGGAGAGTCTGCTGAAAAAGCCAGTACCTGCCACATACGTTGCTTAAGTCACATTGACCGACCGTCTACGCAGGGTTCCATACTTGGCACTTTAACAACACAATCACTATAAACAACTTGCATCAATCACTATAAACAACTGTTCAATGCTAAACTTTCCCGCCAAAATGGAACTGTAGAGGAGAGTCTGCTGAAAAAGCCAGTACCTGCCGCATACATTGCTTAAATCACATCGACCAAACGCCTGTGCAGGGTTCCATACTTTGCATTTTAACAGCACAACCGTTCAATGCTAAGGCTTCCCGCTAAAATGGAACTGTAGAGGAGAGTCTACTGAACAAGCCAGTACCTGCCGCATATGTTGCTTAAGTCGCATTGACCGACCGTCTGCACAGGGTTCCATAGTTCGCACTTTAACAGCACAACCATTCAATGCTAAGGCTTCCCGCCAAAACAGAACTGTAGAGGAGAGTCTACTGAACAAGCCAGTACCTGCCGCATACGTTGCTTAAGTCGCATTGACCAACTGTGTGGAGGGTTCCATAGTTCGCACTTTAACAGCACAACCGTTGAATGCTAAGGCCTCCCACCAAAATAGAACTGTAGAGGAGAGTCTACTGAACAAGCCAGTACCTGCCGCATACGTTGCTTAAGTTGCACTGAATGACCTTCTGCACAGGGTTCCATACTTCGCACTTTCACAACACAACCGTTCAATGCTAAGGCTTCCCGCCAAAACGGAACTGTAGAGGAGAGTCTCCTGAACAAGCCAGTACCTGCCGCATACGTTGCTTAAGTCGCATTGAACGACCATCTGCGCAGGGTTCCATACTTCGCACTTTAACAACACAATCACTATAAACAACTGTTCAATGCTAAACTTTCCCGCCAAGATGGAACTGTAGAGGAGAGTCTACTGAACAAGCCAGTACCTGCCGCATACGTTGCTTAAGTCGCATTGACCAACTGTCTGTGCAAGGTTCCATACTTCGCACTTTAACAGCACAACCATTCAATGCTAAGGCTTCCCGCCAAAACGGAACTGTAGAGGAGAGTCTACTGAACAAGCCAGTACCTTCCACATACGTTGCTTAAGTCGTATTCCCACCAAAATGGAACTGTAGAGGAGAGTCTACTGAACAAGCCAGTACCTGCCGCATACGTTGCTTAAGTCACATTGACCGACTGTCTGCGCAGGGTTCCATACTTCGCACTTTAACAACACAACCGTTCAATGCTAAGGCTTCCTGCCAAAATGGAACTGTAGAGGAGAGTCTACTGAACAAGCCAGTATCTGCCGCATACTGCAAACTATTGAGGAGTTACGAAGGTGGAGGCATTACTTTTCACTCAACCCTCGTATTATTATTGTTACTATTCTTATACTATGGGACTACAAGTCCCCTCTGACCGTCGTCCTTGTGGTTCACGGCGAGCCCAAAGTGGTCAAGGAAGGGGGAAAGGCATAAGGCAAGGCCAATGGCGGGAGGCCAACCTTCTGCCCGTTCGTTTGCTATTTGCCTTGGAACAGGAAGCCTCCCCCCCGACTCCCCTCCTATTTATACAGCTTACCCCAGGAATAAACCAATTACTCTTGTTTAAAAGCAATCTTAAAAAATAACAGCCCTTCTCCTTCTCTCCCTCGCTCTCCCTCCCCGTAAGGTCCCGCGCACATCTGTAACCTCTGGGAAAAAGGCATCCTCCTTCTCCTCCTTGCAAGGCCTGCCAGCTGTCCTGGCCGAAATCCGCCTTTTTGGAGGCTGTTTACCGCGTCCGTAAACAACACATTGCGGCACAACATATCTCCCAATATAGCTTCAAGTGGAAGAAAGGGAAGGAGGGAGATGCTGCGACGGAGGGAGAAAGAGGACGATTTTGGCGCCTTTGCACCACTGCGGAAAACACATCAGCTATCATATCTCCTCTCAACCTTCTCTTCTTCAGGCTAAACATGCCCAGCTTCTTAAGCCGCTCCTGAATTCTTCTTTGGTGATTTCTCCCTTTTTCCACTTCTTGTGCATGTCTCTTTTGTGTTTTAGCACAGTTAGAAGTTCTTTGGACATCCATTCTGGCTTCTTTGCACTTGTCCTATTTTTTCTCTTTGTTGGCACAGTTTGCAATTGCGCCTTGAGTATTTCACTCTTGAGAAACTCCCATCCATCCGTAACTCCCTTGTCTTTTTGTATCTGTTTCCACGGAATGCTGCTCAGTGTTTCCTTCATTTTTCGGGCTTGTTCCCCAGACCCTTGATCATTTGAGTCGCCCTCCTCTGGACACATTCCAGCTTGTCAATATCTCTCCTGAATTGTGGTGCCCAGAATTGGACACAATATTCCAGGTGTGGTCTAACCAAGGCAGAATAGAGGGGTAGCATTACTTCCCTAGATCTAGACACTATGCTCCTATTGATGCAGGCCAAAATCCCATTGGCTTTTTTTGCCGCCACATCACATTGTTGGCTCATGTTTAACTTCCTGTCCACGAGGACTCCAAGATCTTTTTCACACGTACTGCTCTCGAGCCAGGCATTGTCCCCCATTCTGTATCTTTGCATTTCGTTTTTCTGCCAAAGTGGAGTATCTTGCATTATCCCTACAGGTGTTGGCTATTTGTTTGAATTCTTCTTTGGTGATTTCTCCCTTTTTCCACTTCTTGTGCATGTCTCTTTTGTGTTGGCGTGGAGGTCAGCTCATCATTGGATAAATGTAGGCACTGAATTGATAGACTTTTGCAGAAGGCAAAGTGTTGGTTTCGTGCCTTGAGTTTTGTCACTGCTGCTTTCATGTTGGGCTTGGGTCCTGTATCTGCAGGTTGCTGTACCGTTCGTGTTTCAATTCGGCTTGAATTCTCGTGAGTGTGGATTGTCTTTCCTCGACTTCGGACTGCTTTTCATGACGACGCTGACTACGTGGACTTTGGAACCTTGCAACTTCAGACTTGGCTTTCTTCGTCCTCGGACTTCTTTTGACTACGGCTCTTGCTTCACGGCTCTTTGTTTGTTCGTCCTCATTTGCTGTGTTGTTTTGCAAGACTTTGGAAGCAATTCGGTTTAATCCGGATCTTTTCTTGCCATTACGAGAAACACGTTGACACCTTATCGCCTTTGTAAAACACATTGGTGCCTTTACACCATTGCAAAAAACATCGGCGCCTTTGCGCCATTTCGAAAAACACATCTGCGCCATTGCGAAAAATACGCTGGCACCTGAAAAACACATTGGTGCCTTTGCACCATTGCTAAAAAGGCATTGGCGCTTTTGCACCATTCAAAAAAAATATACATTGGCGTCTTGGCGCAATTGAGGGAAACATACCAGTGCCTTTGTGCCATTGGAAAAAGCACACCGGCTCCTTTGTGCAATTCTGAAAAACACACTTGCACCTTTGCACCATTGTGAAAAACACATCAATACCTTAGCGCCTTTCTAAAAAAAAACACATTGGCTTCTTTGCACCACTGCAAAAAATACATTGGTGCCTTTGGGCCATTACATAAAACATATTGGTGCCTTTGCACCATTGTGAAAAATACATCAGTGCCTTTGCACCATTACAAAAAAACACATCAGCACCTTTGCACCACTGTGAAAAACGCATTGCTGCCTTTGCGCCATTACAAAAAACCATTGGTGCCTTTGCACCATTACGAAAAAGCACATCAGCATCTTTGCACCACCGCGAAAAACACATTGTTGCCTTTGCACAATTACAAAAAAACACTTTGTTGCCTTTGCACAATTACAAAAAACACATTGCTGCCTTTGCACCATTACAAAAAAGCACATCAGCACCTTTGCGCCACTACGAAAAACACATTGCTGCCTTTGCACCATTAGAAAAAAACCATTGGTGCCTTTGCACCATTACGAAAAACACATCAGCACCTTTGCGCCACTATGAAAAACACATTGCTGCCTTTGCACCATTACAAAAAAACACGGCACCTTTGCACCACTGTGAAAAACACATTGCTGCATTTGCGCCATTACAAAAAAACCATTGGTGCCTTTGCAGCATTACGAAAAAGCACATCAGCATCTTTGCACCACCGCGAAAAACACATTGTTGCCTTTGCACAATTACAAAAAAAACACATTGCTGCCTTTGCACAATTACAAAAAACACATTGCTGCATTTGCACCATTACAAAAAAGCACATCAGCACCTTTGCACCACTACGAAAAACACATTGCTGCCTTTGCACCATTACAAAAAAACCATTGGTGCCTTTGCACCATTACAAAAAAGCACATCAGCACCTTTGCACCACTACGAAAAACACATTGCTGCCTTTGCACCATTATAAAAAAAACAATTGGTGCCTTTGCACCATTACAAAAAGCACATCAACATTTTTGCACCACCACAAAAACACATTGCTGCCTTTGCACCATTACAAAAAAACCATTGCTGCCTTTGCACCATTACAAAAAACACATCGGTGCCTTTGCACCATTACAAAAAAACCATTGGTGCCTTTGCACCATTACAAAAAAGCACATCAGCACCTTTGTGCCACTGTGAAAAACACATTGGTGCCTTTGCACCATTACAAAAAACACATCGGTGCCTTTGCACCATTACAAAAAAGCACATCAACACCTTTGCGCCACTATGAAAAACACATTGGTGCCTTTGCACCATTAGAAAAAACACATTGGCACCTTTGCACGATTGAGAAAACGCATTGCCGCCTTTGCTCCATTACAAAAACCACACTAGTGCCTTTGCACAATTGCAAGAATCGCATTGGTCCTTTCACGCCATTGCAGAAAACACATCAGCACAATTACAGAAAACACATCAGCGCCTTTGCACCATTGGTGCATTTGGGAAATTGAAGAAAACACATTATTACTATTATTATCATTATCACCATTATCACGATTATTATCACTATTATTATTATTTTCATAATCATTATTATTCCAATTATTATCTGCCCTTCCTTCCTCTTCTTCCTTCCTCTTACCTTCTTTCTCTTCCTTTCCTTCCTTTCTTCTCATTCTTTTCCCTCTTTCCTTTCTCTTCCTTCCTCTTCCTTCTTCTCTTCCTTTCCTTCTCTCCTCTCCTACCTTTCTCTTCCTTCCTCCCTCTTCCCTCTTCCTTTCCTTCCCTCTTCTCATGCCTTTCTGTTTCTTTTCTCTTCCTTCTTTCCTATTGTTCTCTTCCTTTCCTTCCCTCCTCTCATACGTTTCTTTCTCTTCTTTCCTTTCTCTTCCTATCTTTTTCTTTCTTCCTTTCCTTCTCTCCTCTCTCATAACTATCTCTCTTCCCACACTTCTTCCTTCCTCTTCCCTTCATTCCTTCCCTTCCTCTTTCTCATCTTTCTTTCTCTTTCTTTCCTTCCCTCCTCTCATATGTTTCTTTCTCCTCCTATCTTTCTCTTTCTTCCTTTCCTTCTCTCCTCTCATAGCTATCTCTCTTCCCACACTTCTTCCTTCCCCTCCCCGTCATTCCTTCTTTGTTCCCTTTCTTTCTATCTTTCTCTTCTTTCCTTTCTCTTCCTATCTTCTCTTTTCTCTTCCTATCTTTCTCTTCCTTCCTTCCTTCCTTCCTCTCCCTTTCCTTCCTTCTTCTCATTCTTATCCCTTTTTCCTTTCTCTTCCTTCTTCTTCCTTCTTCTCATTCCTTCCCCTTTTTCCTTTCCCTTTTTCTCTTCCTTTCCTTCCTTCGTCTCATACCTTTCTCTTTATTTTTCTCTTCCTTCCTCTTCCTCTCTATCTCTTCCTTTCTCTTCCTATCATTCTCTTCCTTCCTTCCTCGTGTCTTCCTTTCTTTTCCTATTTTTCTATTCCTTTCTCTTGCTTCCTTTCCTTCTCTCCCCTCGAAGCTTTGTCTCTTCCCTCCCTTCTTCCTTCCTCTTCCCTTCATTCCTTTCTCGTCATTCTTTTCTTTCCTTCCTCTTCCTTTCCTTCTTTCTCATTCCTTTCCCTCTTTCCTTTCTCTTCCTTCCTCCCTCTTTCCATTTTTCTCTTCCTTTCCTTCTTCTCATGCCTTTCCCTCTTTCTTTTTTCTTCCTTCCTTACTTTCATCATTCTTCCCTTCCTTTTCTTCTCTCTTTTCTCTTCTCTACCTTTCTCTTTCTTTCCTTCCTTCTGTCCTCTCCCTTCTCTCTTCCCTCCCTTTTTCCTTCTCTTCCCTTCTTACTTCTATCTTCCCTGCCTTTCGCGTCTTTCTTTTCTCTTCCTTTCTTTCCCTCTTCTCATATCTTTCTCTTCCTATCTTTCTCTTTTCCTTCCTATCTTCCTCTTTCCATCTCTCTTCTCATAGCTTTCTCTCTTCCCTCCCTTCTTCCTCTTCCCTTCATTACTTCTGTCTTCCCTGCCTTTCTAATCATTCTTTTCTTTCCTTCCTCTTCATTTCCTTCCTTCTTTATTCCTTTCCCTCTTTCCTTTCTCTTCCTTCCTTCCTCTTACCTTCTTTCTCTTCCTTTCCTTCCTTTCTTCTCATTCTTTTCCCTCTTTCCTTTCTCTTCCTTCCTCTTCCTTCCCCTTCTTTCCTTTTTCTTCCCTCCTTTCTCTCCTTCCTTTCTCTTCCTTTCCTTCTTCTCATTCCTTTCCCTCTTTCCTTCTCTTCCTTCCTTTTCCTTCCTCTTCCTATCCTTCCTTCTTCTATTTTCTTTCCCTTTCCTTTTTCTTCCTTCCTTCCTCTTCCTTCCTATGCTTCCTTCTTCTCATTCCTTTCCCTCATTCCTTTCTCTTCCCTCCTTCCTCTTCCTATCCTTCCTTCTTCTCATTCCTTTCCTTCTTTCCTTTCTATTCCTTCCTTCCTATTCCTTTCCTTCCTTCTTCTCATTCCTTACCCTCTTTCCTTTCTCTTCCTTCCTTCATTCCTTCCTTCCTTCCTCTTCCTATCGTTCCTTCTTCTCATTCCTTTCCTTCTTTCCTTTCCTTCTTTCCTTTCTCTTCCTTCCTTCCTTCCTTCCTATTCCTTTCCTTCCTTCTTCTCATTCCTTTCCTTTCTATTCCTTCCTTCCTTCCTTTCCTATCGTTCCTTCTTCTCATTCCTTTCCTTCTTTCCTTTCTATTCTTTCCTTCCTTCCTTCCTCTTCCTATCCTTCCTTCTTCTCATTCCTTTCCCTCATTCCTTTCTCTTCCACCCTTCCTCTTCCCTTCTTCCTCTTCTTTTCCTTCCTTCTTCTCATTCCTTTCCTTCTTTCCTTTCTATTCCTTCATCCTTTCTTCCTCTTCCTACTTCCTTCGCCTCCTTCTTCCCTTCTTCTTTTCTCTTCCTTCCTTCCTCTTCCTCCTTCCTTCTTCTTCCCTTCCTTCTTCTCATTCCTTTCCCTCTTTCCTTTCTCTTCCACCCTTCCTCTTCCCTTCTTTCTCTTCCTTTCCTTCCTTCTTCTCATTACTTTCCTTCTTTCCTTTCTCTTCCTTCCTTCCTTCCTCTTCCTATCCTTCCTTCTTCTCATTCCTTTCCCTCATTCCTTTCTCTTCCACCCTTCCTCTTCCCTTCTTCCTCTTCTTTTCCTTCCGTCTTCTCATCTTTCCTTTCTATTCCTTCATTCTTTCTTCCTCTTCCTATCGTTCCTTCTTCTCATTACTTCCCTTCTTTCCTTCCTCTTCCTTCCTTTCTCTTCCTATCCTTCCCATTCCTTTCCCTCTTTCCTTTCTCTTCCACCCTTCCTCTTCCCTTCTTTCTCTTCCTTTCCTTCCTTCTTCTCATTACTTTCCTTCTTTCCTTTCTCTTCCTTCCTTCCTATTCCTTCCCTTCCTTCTTCTCATTCCTTTCCCTCTTTCCTTTCTCTTCCTTCCTTCATTCCTTCCTTCCTATTCCTTTCCTTCCTTCTTCTCATTCCTTTCCTTCTTTCCTTTCTCTTCCTTTCCTTCCTATCCTTTCCTTCTCCTTTCTCTTCCTTCCTTCCTTCCTTCCTTCCTTCCTTTCCTTCCTTCTTCTAATTCCTTTCCCTCTTTCCTTTCTCTTCCACCCTTCCTCTTCCCTTCTTTCTCTTCCTTCCCTTCCTTCTTCTAATTACTTTCCTTCTTTCCTTTCTCTTCCTTCCTTCCTTCCTCCCTTCCCTTCCTTCTTCTCATTCCTTTCCCTCTTTCCTTTCTCTTCCTTTCCTTCCTTCTCATTCCTTTCCTTCTTTCCTTTCTCTTCCTTCCTTCCTTCCTTCCTTCCTTCCTTCCTTCCTTCCTTCTTCCTTCCTTCTTCTAATTACTTTCCTTCTTTCCTTTCTCTTCCTTCCTTCCTTCCTCCCTTCCCTTCCTTCTTCTCATTCCTTTCCCTCTTTCCTTTCTCTTCCTTTCCTTCCTTCTCATTCCTTTCCTTCTTTCCTTTCTCTTCCTTCCTTCCTTCCTTCCTTCCTTCCTTCCTAGTTCTTTCCTTCCTTCCTTCCTTTCTAATTCCCTTCCTTCTTCTTTCTTTCCTTCTTTCCTTTCTCTTCCTTCCTTCCTTCCTCCTTCCTTCCTTCTTCTCATTCCTTTCCTTCTTTCCTTTCTCTTCTTTCCTTCCTTCCTTCCTTTCCTTCCTTCCTTCTCTTCCTTCCTTCCTTCCTTCCTCCATTCCTTCCTTCCTTCCTTTCCTTCCTTCTTCCTTTCCTTCTTTTCCTTCTCTTCCTTCCTCCTCCTCCTTCCTTCCTTCTTCTCTTCTTTCCCTCCTTCCTTTCTCTTCCTTTCCTTCCTCTCTTTTCTCTTCTTCCTTCTTCCTTTCTCTTCTTCCTTCCTTCCTTCCTTCCTTCCTTTCCTTCTTTCCTTCCTTCTTCTCTTCTTTCCTCTTTCCTTTCTCTTCCTTCCTTCCTTCCTCCCTTCCCTTCCTTCTTCTCATTCCTTTCCCTCTTTCCTTTCTCTTCCTTTTTCTCTCTTCCCTTCTTTCTCTTCCTTTCAACGCAGAGCGTCGCAGGGCAAGCCAGGACCTGCCTGACTATTCTCGTTCCACCTTTGGCGATTTCATTCTCAGGTGGATTTCGTAGAAATTGTGTGTTATCTTTAAGGTGGATCAAAACGTTAAAATTGGGATTATTATTAATAATTAATTAATTAATTAATTACCAATATTTTCCATTTTCAGAAAAGTCAGCTGTACAAAATGCATTAGGTTGTGGGTGAACTACAACTCCCATCATGCCAGGTTCACCCCCTGAAACTCCATCAGAACTTAAAGTTTGTTGTGTTGGGCAAGTTGTAGTTTTCCAAGGCCTGGAAAGCCTTTCCCAGGACCACGTGGTACACACCACACTTGAACCGCCCTTGCCTCAATGCTATGGAATATGGGAGTTGTAGTTTCCCAAGGTCTGGAGCCTTATTCCTGCCAAAAAGAGGAGGGGGCAAACTACAACTCCCAGGACCCATGGCATAGACCCATGCAGTTCAAATGATTTATCAGACTGCATCCCTAGGGCGATTGTATCCTGAGAGTTGTAGTTTCCCAAGGTCTGGGGCATCCCTAGGGCTATTGAATCCTGGGAGTTGTAGTTTCCCAAGATCTGGGGCATCCCTAGCGCTATTGGATCCTGAGTGTTGTAGTTTCCCAAGGTCTGGAGCCTTATCCTACCAAATAGAGGGGGAGCATACTACAACTCCCAGGACCCCATGGCATAGACCCATGCCGTTCAAATGATTTATCAGACTGCATCCCTAGGGTGATTGTGTCCTGAGAGTTGTAGTTTCCCAAGGTCTGTAGCCTTTCCCAGCACTGCATAGCACAGAGCTATCCCTGTTTCCATGCTATGGGATGTGGGAGTTGTAGTTTCCCAAGGTCTGGACCTTATCCCTGCCAAAAGGGGGAGTGTGGCAAACTACAACTTCCAGGACCCCATGGCAAAGAGACCCATACAGTTCAAATGATGTATCAAACTGCATCCCTGAGGTGTTTGGATCCTGGGAGTTGTAGTTTCCCAAGGTCAGCAGCCTTATCCTGCCAAATACAGGGGACAAACTACTACTCCCAGGACCCTGTGGCATAGACCCATGCAGTTCAAGTGCTCTATCAGACTGCATCCCCAGGGAGATGGGATCCTGGGAGTTGTAGTTTCCAACAATCTGAAGCCTTTCCCAGGACCGCATGCCAGAGAACCATCCCTGTTTTGATGCCCAGGACCACATAGTAGACAGACACCCCACTTGAACCGCCCCTGCCATAATGCTAGGGGATATGGGAGTTGTTATTTCCCAAGGTCCAGAGCCTTATCCTGCCAAATAGAGGGGGAGGGCAAACTACGACTCCCAGGACCCCATGGCATAGACCCATGCAGTTCAAGTGATCTATCAGACTGTATCCCTAGGGTGATTGTATCCTGAGAGTTGTAGTTCCTCAAGGTCCAGGGCATCCCTAGGGCTATTGGATCCTGGGAGTTGTCGTTTCTCAAAGTCCGGGGCATCGCTAGGGAGATTGTATCCTGAAAGTTATAGTTTCTTAAGGTCCAGCCCCAGGGCATCCTTAGGGTGATTGTATCCTGAGAGTTGTAGTTTCTCAAGGTCTGCAGCCTTTCCCAGGACCGCATAGCACAGAACTACCCCTGTTTCCATGCTATGGGATGTGGAAGTTGTGGTCTCCCAAGGAGTGGAGCCTTATCCCTGCTAAAATGGGGAGTGTGGCAAACTACAACTCCCAGGACCCCATGGCATAGACCCATGCGGTTCTAGGGATCTATCGGACTGCATCCCTAGGGTGATGGGATCCTGCGAGTTGTAGTTTCCCATGGTTTGGAGCCTTTTCCTGCCAAACAGAGGAGGGGCAAACTACAATTCCCAGGACCCCATGGCAAAGAGACCCATACAGTTCAAATGATCTATCAGACTGCATCCCTAAGGCGATTGTATCCTGGGAGTTGTAGTTTCTCAAGGTCCAGGGCATCCCTAGGGCTATTGGATCCTGGGAGTTATAGTTTGTCAAGGTCCGGGGCATCCCTAGGGCGATTGTATCCTGGGAATTGTAGTTTCTCAAGGTCCGGGACATCCCTAGGGTGATTGTACCCTGGGAGTTGCAATTTCTCAAGGTCCGGGACATCCCTAGGGTGATTGTATCCTGAGAGTTGTAGTTTCCCAAGATCCAGGGCATCCCTAGGGCTATTGGATCCTGGGAGTTGCAATTTCTCAAGGTCCGGGACATCCCTAGGGTGATTGTATCCTGAGAGTTGCAGTTTCCCAAGGTCCGGGGCATCCCTAGGGCTATTGGATCCTGGGAGTTGCAATTTCCCAAGGTCTGGAGTCTTTCCCAGGACCACATAGTCATCCTCCCTCCAGGGTGATTGTATCCTGAGAGTTGTAGTTCCTCAAGGTCCGGGCATCCCTAGGGCTATTGGATCCTGAGAGTTGTAGTTTCTCAAGGTCCGGGGCATCCCTAGGGCAATTGTATCCTGAGAGTTGTAGTTTCCCTAGAGCAATTGTATCCTGAGAGTTATAGTTCCTCAAGGTCCGGGGCATCCCTAGGGCAATTGTATCCTGGGGGTTGTAGTTTCCCTAGGGCGACTGTATCCTGAGAGTTGTAGTTTCCCTAGGGCAATTGTATCCTGAGAGTTGTAGTTTCCCTAGGGCAATTGTATCCTGAGAGTTATAGTTCCTCAAGGTCCGGTGCATCCCTAGGGCTATTGGATCCTGGGAGTTATAGTTCCTCAAGGTCCAGGTTATCCTGGGGGTTGTAGTTTCTCAAGGTCCGGGGCATCCCTAGGGCTATTGGATCCTGAGAGTTGTAGTTTCCCTGGGGCGATTGTATCCTGAGAGTTATAGTTCCTCAAGGTCCAGGGTATCCTGGGAGTTGTAGTTTCTCAAGGTCCGGAGCATCCTTAGGGCTACTGGATCATGGGAGTTGTAGTTTCTCAAGGTCTGGGACATACCTAGGGTGATTGTATCCTGAGAGTTGTAGTTTCCCACGGTCCGGGACATCCCTAGGGCTATTGGATCCTGGGAGTTATAGTTCCTCAAGGTCCAGGATATCCTGGGAGTTGTAGTTCCTCAAGGTCCGGGACATCCCTAGGGTGATTGTATCCTGAGAGTTGTAGTTTCCCAAGGACCAGGGCATCCCTAGGGCTATTGGATCCTGGGAGTTGTAGTTTCCCAAGGTCCGGGGGATCCCTAGGGCGATTGTATCCTGAGAGTTATAGTTCCTCAAGGTCTAGGGTATCCTGGGGGTTGTAGTTTCCCAAGGTCCAGGGCATCCCTAGGGCTATTGGACCCTGGGAGTTGTAGTTTCCCAAGGTCCGGGGCATCCCTAGGGTGATTGTATCATGAGAGTTGTAGTTTCCCAAGGTCCGGAGTCTTTCCCAGGACTGTTAGGGATGGTGGGAGTTGTAGTCCCCAACACCTGGAAGGAGAGCCCCAGCTGGCCAAGGCAGGGAAGAAGAAGAAGAAGAAGTGCCGCCAGCTCGGAGGGGGGGAGGAGGAGGTCTGCCGGGGCCGCTCCTCCCCCGCCGCCTGTCCCGCCTCGAAGGAAGGCAGGGAGGCGGACCCCGTCCACTCCTTCTTCATTCCTGCATTCCCTCCTTCCCCGCTTCCCAGCTGACAGCCTCCGTCTCCGCCTGCCTGCCCGCCCGCCTGCCTGCCTGCCTGGGCGCCTGCTGCTTCTCCTCCTCGTTCTCCTCGTTCTCCTCGTTCGTCCTCCAGGATGAGCCCCGGCCGGTACCTCCTCCGCTCCCTGCTCCTCCTCATCCTCGCCGCCTTCTCCGCCAACGCCAGCAACTGGCTGTGAGTGAGTCTCTTCCCCTTCCAGAGAGAGAGAGAGAGAGGCAGCCCACCCGTGCCCTTCTCCCACGCCTCGCGGGAAAGGGACAGCCAGAGACAGAGAGAGAGAGAGAGAGAGAAGCACCCAGGCAGACTCATGACACCTAAGGTAGAGAGGGATAGACACAACTCATGCCATTGAACGTCTATAGAGAAGGTAGAGAGGTAGAATGGAAGTCAATGAGTGAGTTGGTGTGTGGGAAAAGAAAAGGGTCCTCGATATCCGTGGCCCCTTGGAGATAGACACGCAATGCAATTGAATGTCTTTGGAGAAGACAGAGAGATAGATAATGTAGTTGAATGTCTATACAGAAGGTAGAGAGGTAGAATGGAATATCTACGGGAAAGGGAAGGGTCCCCAATATCCGCGGCCCCTTTGAGATAGACACCCAATGCAATTGAATGTTTGTGGAGAAGACAGAGAGATAGATAATGTAGTTGAATGTCTATACAGAAGGCAGAGAGGTAGAATGGAAGATCTGTGGGGAAGGGCAATCAATGAGGGAGTTGGTCTGTGGGAAAAGAAAATGGTCCACGATATCCGCGGCCCCTTTGAGATAGATACCAAATTAATCTCTATGGAGAAGGTAGAGAGATAGGTAATGTAGTTGCATGTCTATGGAGAAGGTAGAGAGATAGATAATGTAGTTGAATATCTATGGAGAAAGTAGAGACATAGAATGGAATATCTGTGGGGAAGGGCAGTCAATGAGGGAGTTGGTCTGTGGAAAAAGAAAAGGGTCCCCGATATCTGCGGCACCTTTGAGATAGGCACCAAATTAATGTCTATGGAGAAGGTAGAGAGACAGATAATGTAGTTGAATATCTATACAGAAGGTAGAGAGGTAGAATGGAAGATCTGTGGGGAAGGGCAGTCAATGAGGGAGTTGGTGTGTGGGAAAAGAAAATGGTCCACGATATCCGCGGCCCCTTTGAGATAGATACCAAATTAATCTCTATGGAGAAGGTAGAGAGATAGGTAATGTAGTTGCATGTCTATGGAGAAGGTAGAGAGATAGATAATGTAGTTGAATATCTATGGAGAAAGTAGAGACATAGAATGGAATATCTGTGGGGAAGGGCAGTCAATGAGGGAGTTGGTCTGTGGAAAAAGAAAAGGGTCCCCGATATCTGCGGCACCTTTGAGATAGGCACCAAATTAATGTCTATGGAGAAGGTAGAGAGACAGATAATGTAGTTGAATATCTATACAGAAGGTAGAGAGGTAGAATGGAAGATCTGTGGGGAAGGGCAGTCAATGAGGGAGTTGGTGTGTAGGAAAAGAAAAGGGTCCTCGATATCCGCGGCCCCTTTGAGATAGACACTGAATTAATGTCTATGGAGAAGGTAGAGAGATAGAATGGAATGTAGCTGAATGTCTATGTAGTTGAATGTCTATGGAGAAGGTAGAGAGATAGATTATGTAGTTGAATGTCTATGGAGAAGGTAGAGACATAGAATGGAATGTCTATGGAGAAGGGTGGTCAATGAGTGAGTTGGTCTGTGGGAAAGGGAAGGATCCACGATATCCGCGGCCCCTTGGAGATAGACACCAAATTAATGTCTATGGAGAAGGTAAATGTAGTTGAATGTCTATGGAGAAGATAGAGAGATGGAATGGAAGGGCAGTCAATGAGGGAGTTGGTCTGTGGGAAAAGAAAAGGGTCCTCGATATCCGCGGCCCCTTTGAGATAGACACCAAATTAATGTCTATGGAGAAGGTAGAGAGATAGATAATGTAGTTGAATGTCGATGGAGAAGATAGAGAAATAGAATGGAATATCTACGGGGAAGGGAAGGGTCCACAATATCCGCGGCCCGTTTGACATAGACACCCAATGTACTTGAATGTCTATGGAGAGGGCAGAGAGATAGATAATTAATGTCTATGGAGAAGGTAGAGAGATAGATAATGAAGTTGAATGTCTATGGAGAAGATAGAGAGGTAGAATGGAATATCTACGGGGAAGGGCAGTCTACGGGAAAGGGAAGGGTCCACAATATCCGTGGCCCCTTTGAGATAGACATCTAATGCAATGGAATGTCTATGGAGAAGGTAGAGAGATAGATAATGTAGTTGAATGTCTATGGAGAAGGTAGAATGGAATATCTGTGGGGAAGGGCAGTCAAGGAGTGAGTTGGTCTGTGGGAAAAGAAAATGGTCCTATCCGTGGCCCCTTTGAGATAGACACCGAATTAATGTCTATGGAGAAGTTAGAGAGATAGATAATGTAGTTGAATGTCTATGGAGAAGGTAGAGACGTAGAATGGAATATAGACTGTGGGGAAGGGTGTCATTGAGTGAGTTGGTCTGTGGGAAATGGAAGGGTCCCAGATATCCGCAGCCCCTTTGAGATAGACACCTAATGCAATGGAATGTCTATGGAGAAGGTAGAGAGATAGATAATGTAGTTGAATGTCTATGGAGAAGGTAGAATGGAATATCTGTGGGGAAGGGCAGTCAAGGAGTGAGTTGGTCTGTGGGAAAAGAAAATGGTCCTCAGTATCCATGGCCCCTTTGAGATAGACACCGAATTAATGTCTATGGAGAAGGTAGAGAGATAGATAATGTAGCTGAATGTCTATGGAGAAGGTAGAGAGGTAGAATGGAATATCTGTGGGGAAAGGCAGTCAATGAGTGAGTTGGTCTGTGGGAGAAGAAAATGGTCCTTAATATCCGCGGCCCCTTTGAGATAGACACCTAATGCAATTGAATGTCTATGGAGAAGGTAGAGAGATAGATAGAGGCAGAGTCTCCCTCTATAGAGATAGATAAACTGTCTATGGAGAAGGTGGAGAGGTAGAATGGAATATCTGTGGGGAAGGGCAGTCAATGAGGGAGTTGGTCTGTGGGAGAAGAAAATGGTCCTTAATATCCGCGGCCCCTTTGAGATAGACACCTAATGCAATTGAATGTCTATGGAGAAGGTAGAGAGATAGATAGAGGCAGAGTCTCCCTCTATAGAGATAGATAAACTGTCTATGGAGAAGGTGGAGAGGTAGAATGGAATATCTGTGGGGAAGGGCAGTCAATGAGGGAGTTGGTCTGTGGGAGAAGAAAATGGTCCTTAATATCCGCGGCCCCTTTGAGATAGACACCTAATGCAATTGAATGTCTATGGAGAAGGTAGAGAGATAGATAGAGGCAGAGTCTCCCTCTATAGAGATAGATAAACTGTCTATGGAGAAGGTGGAGAGGTAGAATGGAATATCTGTGGGGAAGGGCAGTCAATGAGGGAGTTGGTCTGTGGGAGAAGAAAATGGTCCTTAATATCCGCGGCCCCTTTGAGATAGACACCTAATGCAATTGAATGTCTATGGAGAAGGTAGAGAGATAGATAGAGGCAGAGTCTCCCTCTATAGAGATAGATAAACTGTCTATGGAGAAGGTGGAGAGGTAGAATGGAATATCTGTGGGGAAGGGCAGTCAATGAGGGAGTTGGTCTGTGGGAGAAGAAAATGGTCCTTAATATCCGCGGCCCCTTTGAGATAGACACCTAATGCAATTGAATGTCTATGGAGAAGGTAGAGAGATAGATAGAGGCAGAGTCTCCCTCTATAGAGATAGATAAACTGTCTATGGAGAAGGTGGAGAGGTAGAATGGAATATCTGTGGGGAAGGGCAGTCAATGAGGGAGTTGGTCTGTGGGAGAAGAAAATGGTCCTTAATATCCGCGGCCCCTTTGAGATAGACACCTAATGCAATTGAATGTCTATGGAGAAGGTAGAGAGATAGATAGAGGCAGAGTCTCCCTCTATAGAGATAGATAAACTGTCTATGGAGAAGGTGGAGAGGTAGAATGGAATATCTGTGGGGAAGGGCAGTCAATGAGGGAGTTGGTCTGTGGGAAAAGAAAAGGGTCCTCTATATCCACGGCCCCTTTGAGATAACACCGAATTAATGTCTATGGAGAAGGTAGAGAGATAGATTATGTAGTTGAATGTCTATGGAGAAGGTAGAGACATAGAATGGAATATCTGTGGGAAAGGGAAGGGTCCACAATATCCGCGGCCCCTTTGAGATAGACACCTAATGCAATGGAATGTCTATGGAGAAGGTAGAGATAGATAATGTAGTTGAATGTCTATGGAGAAGGTAGAGAGATAAATAATGTATTTGCATGTCTATGGAGAAGGTAGAGAGGTAGAATGGAATATCTGTGGGGAAGGGCAGTCAAGGAGGGAGTTGGTCCGTGGGAAAGAAAAGGGTCCTCGATATCCGCGGCCCCTTTGAGATAGACACCGAATTAATGTCTATGGAGAAGGTAGAGAGATAGAATGGAATGTAGTTGAATGTCTATGTAGTTGAATGTCTATGGGGAATATAGAGAGATAGAATGGAATGTCTATGGGAAAGAAAAGGGTCCTCAATATCCGCGGCCCCTTTGAGATAGACACCGAATTAATGTCTATGGAGAAGGTAGAGAGATAGATAATGTAGTTGAATGTCTATGGAGAAGGTAGAGAGATAGAATGGAATATCTACGGGGAAGGGCAGTATATGGGAATGGGAAGGGTCCACAATATCCGCGGCCCCTTTGAGATAGACACCTAATGCAATGGAATGTCTATGGAGAAGGTAGAGAGATAGATAATGTAGTTGAATGTCTATGGAGAAGATATAGAGATAGAATGGAATATCTCTGGGAAAGGGAAGGGTCCACAATATCCGCGGCCCCTTTGAGATAGACACATAATGCAATTGAATGTCTATGGAGAAGGTAGAGAGATAGATAATGTAGTTGAATGTCTATGGAGCAAATCGAGAGATAGAATGGAATATCTCTGGGAAAGGGAAGGGTCCACAATATCTGCGGCCCCTTTGAGATAGACACCTAATGCAATGGAATGTCAATGGAGAAGGTAGAGAGGTAGAATGGAATATCTGCGGGGAAGGGCAGTCAATGAGTGAGTTGGTCTGTGGAAAAGGGAAGGGTCCACGATATCCATGGCCCCTTGGAGATAGACACCAAATTAATGTCTATGGAGAAGTTAGAGAGACAGATAATGTAGTTGAATGTCTATGGAGAAGGTAGAGACATAGAATGGAATGTCTATGGAGAAGGGTGGTCAATGTGTGAGTTGGTCTGTGGGAAAGGGAAGGGTCCGCGATATCCGTGGCCCCTTGGAGATAGACACCAAATTAATGTCTATGGAGAAGGTAAATGTAGTTGAATGTCTATGGAGAAGATAGAGAAATGGAATGGAAGGGCAGTCAATGAGGGAGTTGGTCTGTGGGAAAAGAAAAGGGTCCTCGATATCCGCGGCCCCTTTGAGATAGACACCAAATTAATGTCTATGGAGAAGGTAGAGAGATAGATAATGTAGTTGAATGTCGATGGAGAAGATAGAGAAATAGAATGGAATATCTACGGGGAAGGGAAGGGTCCACAATATCCGCGGCCCGTTTGACATAGACACCCAATGTACTTGAATGTCTATGGAGAGGGCAGAGAGATAGATAATTAATGTCTATGGAGAAGGTAGAGAGATAGATAATGAAGTTGAATGTCTATGGAGAAGATAGAGAGGTAGAATGGAATATCTACGGGGAAGGGCAGTCTACGGGAAAGGGAAGGGTCCACAATATCCGTGGCCCCTTTGAGATAGACACCTAATGCAATGGAATGTCTATGGAGAAGGTAGAGAGATAGATAATATAGTTGAATGTCTATGTAGAAGATAGAGAGATAGAATGGAATATCTATGGGAAAGGGAAGGGTCCACAATATCCGCGGCCCCTTTGAGATAGACACCTAATGCAATGGAATGTCTATGGAGAAGGTAGAGAGATAGATAATGTAGTTGAATGTCTATGGAGAAGGTAGAGAGGTAGAATGGAATGTCTGTGGGAAGGGTGGTCAGTAAGTGAGTTGGTCTATGGGAAAGGGAAAGGTCCACGATATCCGCGGCCATTTGAGATAGACACCCAATGCAATTGAATGTATATGGAGAAGGTAGAGAGGTAGAATGGAATATCTACAAGGGAAAGGTCCACAATATCCGCGGCCCCTTTGAGATAGACACGTAATGCAATGGAATGTCTATGGAGAAGGTAGAGAGATAGATAATGTAGTTGAATGTCTATGGAGAAGGTAGAGAGGTAGCCCCTTTGAGATAGACACCTAATTCAATTGAATGTCTATAGAGAAGGTAGAAAGGTACAATGAAATATCTGTGGGGAAGAACAGTCAATGAGTGAGTTGGCCTATGGATATCCGCGGCCCCTTTGAGACAGATACCCAATTAATGTCTATGGAGAAGGTAGAGAGATAGATAATGTAGTTGAATGTCTATGGAGAAGGTAGAGAGGTAGAATGGAATGTCTGTGGGGAAGGGCAGTCAATGAGGGAGTGGGTCTATGGGAATGGAAAGGATAGTCGTCATCCGCGGCCCCTTTGAGATAGACACCCAATGCAATTGAATGTCTCTGGAGAAGGTAGAGAGATGGATAATGCAATGGAATGTCTATGGATAAGGGAAGGTAATGAGTGAGTGAGTGAGTGAGTGAGTCTATGGGAAAAGGAAGGGTCCTCTATATCCGCAGCCTCTTTTTTCCATGCACCTTTTAGATAAGACACCTAATGCAATTGAATGTCTATGGAGCAGGTAGGGAGATGGATAATGCAATGGAATGTCTATGGATAAGGGAAGGTAATGAGTGAGTGAGTGAGTGAGTGAGTCTATGGGAAAAGGAAGGGTCCTCTATATCCGCAGCCTCTTTTTTCCATGCACCTTTTAGATAAGACACCTAATGCAATTGAATGTCTATGGAGCAGGTAGGGAGATGGATAATGCAATGGAATGTCTATGGATAAGGGAAGGGAATGAGTGAGTGAGTGAGTCTATGGGAAAAGGAATGGTCCTCTATATCCGCGGCCTCTTTTATCCATGCACCTTTTAGATAAGACACCTAATGTATTTGAATGTCTATGGAGAAGGTCGAGACATAGATAATGCAATGGGATGTCTATGGATAAGGGAAGGGAATGAGTGAGTGAGTCTATGGGAAAAGGAAGGGTCCTCTATATCCGCGGCCTCTTTTTTCCATGCACCTTTTAGATAAGACACCTAATGTAATTGAAGGTCTATGGAGAAAGTGGAGAGATCAATAATGCAATGGAATGTCTATGGAGAAGGGAATGAGTGAGTGAGTGAGTGAGTGAGTCTATGGGAAAAGGAAGGGTCCTCTATATCCGCGGCCTCTTTTATCCATGCACCTTTTTGATAAGACATCTAATGTAATTGAAGGTCTATGGAGAAAGTGGAGAGATCAATAATGCAATGGAATGTCTATGGAGAAGGGAAGGGAATGAGCGAGTGAGTCTATGGGAAAAGGAAGGGTCCTCTATATCCACGGCCTCTTTTATCCATGCACCTTTTCGATAAGACGCCTAATGTAATTGAATGTCTATGGAGAAGGTAGAGAGATAGATATAGACAGAGTCTCTCTGTAGAGATAGATAGACAACTCATGCAATCGAATACCTATGGAGAAGATACAGAGATAGAGAATGCAATTGAATGTCTATGGAGAAGGCAGAGGGTTAGATGTAGACAATCTATACAGATAGATAGACACCTCATGGTATTGAATGCCTACGGAGAAGGTAGAGAGATACGTAATGCAATGGAATGCCTATGGAGAAGGGGTGTCAATGAGTGAGTTAGTCTATGGAAGGTGCCCCGTTATCCGCGGGAAGGGAAGGCATCCCATATCCGCGGGAAGGATATGGGATCCCATATCCGCGGGAAGGGAAGGCATCCCATATCCGCGGGAAGGGAAGGCATCCCATACCCGGGAATGGAAGGCATCCCATATCCGCGGGAAGGGAAGGCATCCCATATCCGTGGGAAGGGAAGGCATCCCATATCCGCGGGAAGGGAAGGCATCCCATATCCACGGGAAGGGAAGGCATCCTATATCCGTGGGAAGGGAAGGCATCCCATATCCGCGGGAAGGGAAGGCATCCCATATCCACGGGAAGGGAAGGCATCCCATATCCGCGGGAAGGGAAGGCATCCCATATCCGCGGGAAGGGAAGGCATCCATATCCGTGGGAAGGGAAGGCATCCCATATCCGCGGGAAGGGAAGGCATCCCATATCCACGGGAAGGGAAGGCATCCCATATCCGCGGGAAGGGAAGGCATCCCATATCCGCGGGAAGGGAAGGCATCCCATATCCGCGGGAAGGCAAGGCATCCCATATCCACAGGAAGGCAAGGCATCCCATATCCGCGGGAAGGGAAAGCATCCCATATCCGCGGGAAGGGAAGGCATCCCATATCCGCAGGAAGGGAAAGCATCCTATATCCGCGGCCCTTTTATCTGCTCCCGCTCTTAGATAAGACACCGACTGCAATTGAACGAGTAAGTGAGTCCAAAAGTAAGGGAAAGGAGAGGACCCCCATTATCCACGGCTTCTTTTAGATAGGCACTGAATGCAATTGAATGTTTATGGAGAAACTATAGAGATAGGTATAGACAGAATCTCTCACAGATAGAAAACTAATGCAATTGAATGCCTATGAAGAAGGTATAGAGGTAGATAATGTAACCAAATGCCTGTGGAGAAGTCAATGAGTGAGTGAGTGAGTGGTAAAGGGAAAGGGAAGGACCCCATTTATCCACACCCCTTTTATCCACATTGCCTTCTCTCTTCCTGCAGAAAAGGTAAAGTGAGATATTAATAATAATAATAATAATAATAATAATAATAATAATAGAATCCAAGAGACCTCATGGTTCATCCAGTCCAACCCCTTTCTGCCAAGAAGCAGGAAAATCGCATTCAAAGCCCACCCGACAGATGGCCATACAGCCTCTGTTTCAAAGCTTCCAAAGAAGGAGCCTCCACCACACTCCAATAATAATGAATATAATAATAATTTTCTCCTACCATTTTCTCCTCCTTCCTAGATAATGAGCTAGCTAGACCCAGCAAACTGCTTTCCTTCTTTCCTAAGTGCACTGGTGTGTCCTTTGCAAAACTATAACTTCCAGCAACACACACAGAGAGAGAGAGAGAGGCGCAAACAGTTCTAATCAGATCATGAGCTAGATTCCTATTATTGTTGTTGTTATTTCTCTCCACAAAGCAGATTCAAAGCGGCTAATACTAAAAATCATACATTACTATATTATTATTATTATTATTATTATTATTACTATTATTATTATTATTATTATTATTATTATTATTATTATTATAGCTTTGGGACCTGGCGCTGCCCAGGTTATTTCAGAAGGGCGTTGTTTGTCTGTGCTCCAAGTTTAGTATAGATACAATGTCAGCTGGGTTCAGTGGGTGCTGGTGAACTACAACTCCTATATGCATGTCTCCATGGTCCATCCTCCTCCAAACCGCACCAGGATGTAGAGTGGGTCATGGGGGCTCTATGTTCCAAGTTTGGTTCTCATCAGTCATTGGTGAGGGTCGCAGTGGTCTCAGAAAGTGAGTGAAGGTACTGCAAGTCCCATCATCCATAGTCCATCATCCTCCAAACCACACCAGGATGTAGAGTGGGTCATGGGGGCTCTGTGTTCCAAATTTGGTTTTCATCAGTCATTGGTGAGGGTCGCAGTGGTCTCCGGAAGTGAGTGAAAGTACTGCAAGTCCCATCATTCATAGTCCATCATCCTCCAAACCGCACCAGGATGTAGAGTGGGGTCATGGGGACTCTGTGTTCCAAATTTGGTTTTCATCAGTCATTGGTGAGGGTCGCAGTGGTCTCCGGAAGTGAGTGAAAGTACTGCAAGTCCCATCATTCATAGTCCATCATCCTCCAAACCACACCAGGATGTAGAGTGGGGTCATGAGGACTCTGTGTTCCAAGTTTGGTTTTCATCAGTTATTGGTGAGGGTAGCAGTGGTCTCAAGAAATGAATGTAGGTACTGCAAGTCCCATCATTCATAGTCCATCATCCTCCAAACCACACCAGGATGTAGAGTGGGTCATGGGGGCTCTGTGTTCCAAAAATGGTTTTCATCAGTCATTGGTGAGGGTCGCAGTGGTCTCAGGAAGTGAGTGAAGGTACTGCAAGTCCCATCATTCATAGTCCATCGTCCTCCAAATCGCACCAGGATGTAGAGTGGGGTCATGAGGGTTCTATGTTCCAAGTTTGGTTTTCATCCATCATT
>NW_026844811.1:3428629-3457133 GCF_025583915.1 Anolis sagrei ordinatus
CAAGTTTGGTCATGATCCATCATTGGTGGAGGTCGCAATGGTCTGTGGGAGCTGAAGTGATTGAAAGTGCTACAAATCCTATTATCCATGCTTTCATCCATTTCATCCTAGATGTTCTGGGTTTTTTTCTCCAGAAAGGACATCCCAGGGTTCCTTTCTCTCTCCAAATTTGCATGACCCCACCTGCTGCCTTTCCCTTAATCCTTTCCTGTGGCACACATCAAACAGGAATTGATCACCCGAGGAATGCTTTCATTCGGGGACCATTTCTGTTTTGTTCTCCAGAAAGGACATCCCAGGGTTCCTTTCTCTCTCCAAATTTGCATGGCCCCACCTGCTGCCTTTCCCTTAATCCTTTCCTGTGGCACACATCCAACAGGAATTGATCACCCGAGGAATGCTTTCATTCGGGGACCATTTCTGTTTTGTTCTCCAGAAAGGACATCCCAGGGTTCCTTTCTCTCTCCAAATTTGCATGGCCCCACCTGCTGCCTTTCCCTTAATCCTTTCCTGTGGCACACATCAAACAGGAATTGATCACCCGAGGAATGCTTTCATTCGGGGACCATTTCTGTTTTGTTCTCCAGAAAGGACATCCCAGGGTTCCTTTCTCTCTCCAAATTTGCATGGCCCCACCTGCTGCCTTTCCCTTAATCCTTTCCTGTGGCACACATCAAACAGGAATTGATCACCCGAGGAATGCTTTCATTCGGGGACCATTTCTGTTTTGTTCTCCAGAAAGGACATCCCAGGGTTCCTTTCTCTCTCCAAATTTGCATGACCCCACCTGCTGCCTTTCCCTTAATCCTTTCCTGTGGCACACATCCAACAGGAATTGATCACCCGAGGAATGCTTTCATTCGGGGACCATTTCTGTTTTGTTCTCCAGAAAGGACATCCCAGGGTTCCTTTCTCTCTCCAAATTTGCATGGCCCCACCTGCTGCCTTTCCCTTAATCCTTTCCTGTGGCACACATCAAACAGGAATTGATCACCCGAGGAATGCTTTCATTCGGGGACCATTTCTGTTTTGTTCTCCAGAAAGGACATCCCAGGGTTCCTTTCTCTCTCCAAATTTGCATGACCCCACCTGCTGCCTTTCCCTTAATCCTTTCCTGTGGCATACATCAAACTGGAATTGATCACCCGAGGAATGCTTTCATTCGGGGACCATTTCGTCCTAGATGTTCTGTTTTGTTCTCCAGAAAGGACATCCTAGGGTTCCTTTCTCTCTCCAAATTTGCATGACCCCCACCTATCCATTCCTGTGGCACACAGCAAACTGGAATTGATCACCCAAGGAATGCTCTCATTCGGGGACCATTTCGTCCTAGATGTTCTGTTTTGTTCTCCAGAAAAGACATCCTAGGGTTCCTTTCTCTCTCCAAATTTGCATGACCCCACCTATCCATTCCTGTGGCACACAGCAAACTGGAATTGATCACCCAAGGAATGCTTTCATTCGGGGACGATTTCATCCTAGATGTTCTGTTTTGTTCTCCAGAAAGGACATCCTAGGGTTCCTTTCTCTCTCCAAATTTGCATGACCCCGCCCGCTGCCTTTCCCTTATTCCTCAGGAGCAAATGCTGTTAGAATACATTAGTCATCACCCCTGAGTAGGAATGAATTAATCAATGAATGCCAAACCGGATTGACCCTTCGATGTCAACCCAGTGTCCCAGGGTTCCTTTCTCTCTACATTGTGCATTGCAGCATTCTTCTCAAACATACACACTTCCCCCCTCAAGGTGGAGGTTATGGGAGATACGGAACGGCTTGGGAAAAAAAAGGTTCGGGGCTGGAATGTGCCCGGTCCTGTCGCATTTTTTGGGTGCGCCCCCGCATTGCGTTGCATTGCCTCCGCAGAAGAGGCATGTAGCACAACACGTCTCCTTGGCGTGTTGCCTGGCGTTCGGGTGCCCAGGTGCGCCTGGCACGACATACATGCGCGAGGGCTTATTGGTAGCCCGACAGGCCCAGATTTTGTGGGTTCTGAAGCTCACAAAGTGTGGTTTTTGGTGGACTTTCTCTCCTCCTTTCTTTCGTTCTTTCGTTCTTTCTTTCGTGTCGGGACTCGCTCTTCCGGGAATGTTCGAACCCAAAAGCATGTTAGGCGTGTGCAACCAACAATGTTTTCTTTCCTACCTTTCGAAAAAGAAAAAAAGAGGCTGGTTTATATAAAGGATGAGGTTAGGGTTTCTCTTCTTCTCCAGAATGGACATCCCAGGGTTCCTTTCTCTCCACATCGTGCAATTAATGCAGTTTAACAGTGTTTTCTCCAGAATGGACATCCCAGGGTTCCTTTCTCTCTACATCGTGCAATTAATGCAGTTTAACAGTGTTTTCTCCAGAATGGACATCCCAGGGTTCCTTTCTCTCTACATCGTGCAATTAATGCAGTTTAACAGTGTTTTCTCCATAATGGACATCCCAGGGTTCCTTTCTCTCTACATCGTGCAATTAATGCAGTTAAACAGTGTTTTCTCCAGAATGGACATCCCAGGGTTCCTTTCTCTCTACATCGTGCAATTAATGCAGTTTAACAGTGTTTTCTCCAGAATGGACATCCCAGGGTTCCTTTCTCTCTACATCGTGCAATTAATGCAGTTTAACAGTGTTTTCTCCATAATGGACATCCCAGGGTTCCTTTCTCTCTACATCGTGCAATTAATGCAGTTTAACAGTATTTTCTTTCTTCCCTTTTGAAAAAAAAGAGGCTGGTTTTAAGAAAGGATGAGGTTAGGGTTTTTTCTTCTTCTCCGGAATGGACATCCCAGGGTTCCTTTCTCTCTACATTGTGCAATTAATGCAGTTTAACAGAGTTTTCTTTCCTCCCTTTTGAAAAAAAAAGAGGCTGGTTTTAAGAAAGAATGAAGTTAGGGGTTTTCTTCTTCTCCAGAATGGACATCCCAGGGTTCCTTTCTCTCTACATTAATGCAGTTTAACAGTGTTTTCTTTCCTCCCTTTTGAAAAAAAAAGAGGCTGGTTTTAAGAAAGGATGAGGTTAGGGGTTTTCTTCTTCTCCAGAATGGACATCCCAGGGTTCCTTTCTCTCTACATTAATGCAGTTTAACAGTGTTTTCTTTCCTCCCTTTTGAAAAAAAAAGAGGCTGGTTTTAAGAAAGAATGAAGTTAGGGGTTTTCTTCTTCTCCAGAATGGACATCCCAGGGTTCCTTTCTCTCTACATTAATGCAGTTTAACAGTGTTTTCTTTCCTCCCTTTTGAAAAAAAAAGAGGCTGGTTTTAAGAAAGAATGAAGTTAGGGGTTTTCTTCTTCTCCAGAATGGACATCCCAGGGTTCCTTTCTCTCTACATTAATGCAGTTTAACAGTGTTTTCTTTCCTCCCTTTTGAAAAAAAAAGAGGCTGGTTTTAAGAAAGAATGAAGTTAGGGGTTTTCTTCTTCTCCAGAATGGACATCCCAGGGTTCCTTTCTCTCTACATTAATGCAGTTTAACAGTGTTTTCTTTCCTCCCTTTTGAAAAAAAAAGAGGCTGGTTTTAAGAAAGAATGAAGTTAGGGGTTTTCTTCTTCTCCAGAATGGACATCCCAGGGTTCCTTTCTCTCTACATTAATGCAGTTTAACAGTGTTTTCTTTCCTCCCTTTTGAAAAAAAAAGAGGCTGGTTTTAAGAAAGAATGAAGTTAGGGGTTTTCTTCTTCTCCAGAATGGACATCCCAGGGTTCCTTTCTCTCTACATTAATGCAGTTTAACAGTGTTTTCTTTCCTCCCTTTTGAAAAAAAAAGAGGCTGGTTTTAAGAAAGAATGAAGTTAGGGGTTTTCTTCTTCTCCAGAATGGACATCCCAGGGTTCCTTTCTCTCTACATTAATGCAGTTTAACAGTGTTTTCTTTCCTCCCTTTTGAAAAAAAAAGAGGCTGGTTTTAAGAAAGAATGAAGTTAGGGGTTTTCTTCTTCTCCAGAATGGACATCCCAGGGTTCCTGGTCTTTATGCATTTTTCAATTTTATTTTAATATTTGTATGTTTTTCAGTGTACAAATAGTATAATTTTCTTTAGTGTTGGTCACTTTGGAAGGGAACGATCAGGATATAAATATGTTCAATAGTAATTATAATAATTGCATAATAATAATAATAATAACAATAATAATAATAATAATAATAATAATAATAATTAGTAGTATAAATATTATATTTATAATAGTATATAAATACATTTATATACTAATATATACGAATATATAATATTAAATACATTATATTTATATACTAATTATTATTATATATGTATGGATATTCTTTAGCATTATCAATATGTATTTATATACTAATTATTATTATATATGTATGTGTATTCTTTAGCATTAAGAATATATTATATTTATATACTTATTTTTATTATTATTATTATTATTATTTTATATGTATGTATATTCTTTAGCATTAAAATATATTATATTTATATACTTATTATTATTTTATATGTATGTATATTCTTTAGCATTATCAATAATTCTTTAGCATTATCAATAATTCAATATCAACTAAATATTATTATTATATATGTATGTATATTCTTTAACATTATCAGTATATTATATTTATATACTAATTATTATTATATATGTCTATATATTCTTTAGCATTATCAATATATTATATGTATATACTAGTATATAATAGTATATAAATATATATACTATTATAAATATATTATTATTATTATTATTATTATTATTATTATTATTATTATTATTATTATATATGGATGTATATCCTTTCGCATTGGCCACTTTGGGAGGGAATGATCAGGATATAAATACATGAAATAGTAATAATAATTGCATAATAATAATAATATTAATATAAATATTATATTTATAATAGTATATATATTTATATACTATTATATACTAGTATATACATATATTACATTCATATACTACTAGTAGTACTTATTATTATTATATTCTTTAGTGTTGATCATTTTGGGAGGAAATTATCAGGATATAAATATGTGCAATAGTAATAATAATTGCATAATAATAATAATATATTTATAATAGTATATAAATATATTTATATACTATTATATACTAGTATATATATATTATATACTACTTATTATTATTATTATTATTATTATATTCTATTGCATTCGCCACTTTGGGAGGAAATTATCAGGACATAAATATGTGCAATATTAATAATAATTGCATAATAATAATAATAAGAAGAAGAAGAAGAAGAATATATTTATAATAGAATATAAATATATTTATATAATATTATATACTATATATTTATATAATATTATATACTAGTATATAAATATATTCATATACTACCACAACTAATTATTATTATTATAAATAGTATTATAAATATTATATTTATAATATCATATAAATATATTTATATAGTAATATATACTAGTATATAAATATATTATATTCATATACTACTAATTGTTATTATTATTATTATTATTATATTCTTTAGCGTTGGTCATTTTGGGAGGGAACGATCAGGATATAAATACATGAAATAATAATAATAATAATAATAATAATAATAATAATAATAATAATAATAAATAGTAGTACAAATATATTTATAATAGTATATAAATATTATATATTTATATACTATTATAAATATTTATTTGTACTACTATTTATTATTATTATAATATAATATTATAATAATAGTAGTATATAAATATAATAGTAATATAATATAATAATGTATATATATAAATATTATAATACTAGTATATAATAATAATAATATAATATAATATATATATATATATAATATTAATATTTATTATATTATTATTATAATATTATATATAATATATTATATTATTATATTTTATTATTATTATTATTATTATTATATTTATATTGTTTTACTTTATATTATTATCATTATTATTATATATTTATGATTTTACTCTAGTTATTATTGTTATTATTACATTAATTATTTTACTCTAGTTATTATTGTTATTGTATTTATATTGTTTTACTTTATAGTATTATTATTATTATATTTATGACTTTACTCTAGTTATTATTGTTATTATTACATTGATTATTTTACTCTAGTTATTATTATTGTATTTATATTGTTTTACTTTATAGTATTATTATTATTATATTTATGACTTTACTCTAGTTATTATTGTCATTATTACATTGATTATTTTAGTTATTATTGTTATTGTATTGTATTTATTATCTTTACTACTCTATTTCTTATTGTTATTATAATATTTATTACCTTACTCTAGTTATTATTGTTATTATTGCATTTATTATTATACTCTATTTCTTATTTTATTATTATATTTATATCTTATTTTATTATTATATTATTATATTTAATATACTATATATATTTTATATTATTATATATTATTATTATTATTATTATTATTATTATTATTATTATTATACTAGTTTATTTATCTGCCATTGCCCGGGTTATTTGAAAAAGTCCGCTATTTAATTATCCAAAAATTCATAAAGTTCTGGGTGAACTACAAATCCCATCATGCCAGGGTAACCCTGAGAAACTCCCATCAGTACTTAATGTTTGTTCTGTTGGGCAAGTTTGCTCTGGATGCCTCATCGGTGGGGTTCAGTGTGCTCTCTGGCTATAGGGTGAACTACAACTCCCACTATGACAAGTCAGTCCCCTCAAATCCCTCCAGTAGGTCGAGTGAGTCATGGGAGTTCTGTGTGCCAAGTTTGGTCCAGGTCCATCATCGGTGGAGTCACAGTTTCTCTGGTTGTGGGTGAACTACAACTCCCAAAGAAAGGAAGGTCAGTTCCCCCCAAACCCCCTCCAGTAATCAAATTTTGGTATATCAGGTCTGTGTGCTAAGTTTGATCCCGATCCATCAGTGTTTGGGTTCACAGTGCTCTCTGGGTGGAGGTGAACTACAACTCCCATAAATCCCTCCAAAGACCCCCAGTGAACTACAACTCCCATAAATCCCTCCAAAGACCCCCAGTGAACTACAACTCCCATAAATCCCTCCAAAGACCCCCAGTGAACTACAACTCCCATAAATCCCTCCAAAGACCCCCAGTGAACTACAACTCCCATAAATCCCTCCAAAGACCCCCAGTGAACTACAACTCCCATAAATCCCTCCAAAGACCCCCAGTGAACTACAACTCCCATAAATCCCTCCAAAGACCCCCAGTGAACTACAACTCCCATAAATCCCTCCAAAGACCCCCAGTGAACTACAACTCCCATAAATCCCTCCAAAGACCCCCAGTGAACTACAACTCCCATAAATCCCTCCAAAGACCCCCAGTGAACTACAACTCCCAAAAATCCCTCCAAAGACCCCCAGTGAACTACAACTCCCAAAAATCCCTCCAAAGACCCCCAGTGAACTACAACTCCCATAAATCCCTCCAAAGACCCCCAGTGAACTACAACTCCCATAAATCCCTCCAAAGACCCCCAGTGAACTACAACTCCCATAAATCCCTCCAAAGACCCCCAGTGAACTACAACTCCCATAAATCCCTCCAAAGACCCCCAGTGAACTACAACTCCCATAAATCCCTCCAAAGACCCCCAGTGAACTACAACTCCCATAAATCCCTCCAAAGACCCCCAGTGAACTACAACTCCCAAAAATCCCTCCAAAGACCCCCAGTGAACTACAACTCCCATAAATCCCTCCAAAGACCCCCAGTGAACTACAACTCCCATAAATCCCTCTAAAGACCCCCAGTGAACTACAACTCCCATAAATCCTTCCTATGTTTTGTTGGTCATGGAGGTTCTGTGTGCCAAGTTAGTTCCAGGTCCATCGTTGGTGGAGTTCAGAGTGCAGTTCTTAGATTTCAGGTGAACTATACATCCCAGGACCTACAAGGAACACTAGGATGTCTGTGGTGGAGGTGTGGTGTATAGATATAATTATTATATTATATTATATTATATTATATTATATTATATTATATTATATTATATTATATATTCCACACCAATGGAGAGAGTCAGGAACACTAGGATGTCTATGGTGGAAGTGTGGTGATAGATAGTATATAATATTGTAGATAGATAGTATATAATATTGTATAATTATATTATATTATTATATAAATTCCACACCAAAGGAGAGAGTCAGGAACACTAGGATGTCTGTGGCGGAGGTGTGCGGTATAGATAGATAGTATATAATATTGTATAATATAATTATTATGTATTATATTATATTATATTATTATATAAATTCCACACCAATGGAGAGAGTCAGGAACACTGGGATGTCTGTGGCGGAGGTGTGGTGTATAGATAGATAGTATATAATATTGTATAATATAATTATTATATATTATATTATATTATTATATAAATTCCACACCAAAGGAGAGAGTCAGGAACACTGGGATGTCTGTGGTGGAGGTGTGGTGTATAGATAGATAGTATATAATATTGTATAATATAATTATTATATATTATATTATATTATTATATAAATTCCACACCAAAGGAGAGAGTCAGGAACACTGGGATGTCTGTGGTGGAGGTGTGGTGTATAGATAGATAGTATATAATATTGTATAATATAATTATTATATATTATATTATATTATTATATAAATTCCACACCAAAGGAGAGAGTCAGGAACACTGGGATGTCTGTGGTGGAGGTGTGGTGTATAGATAGATAGTATATAATATTGTATAATATAATTATTATATAATATTATATATTATTATATAAATTCCACGCCAATGGAAAGAGTCAGGAACACTGGGATGTCTGTGGTGGAGGTGTGGTGTAGATAGATAGTATATAATATTGTATAATATAATTATACAATATTATATTATATTATTATATAAATTCCACACCAATGGAGAGAGCCAGGAACACTAGGATGTCTGTGGCTTAGATGTGGTGTATAGATAGATAGTATATAATATTGTATAATATAATTATACTATATTATATTATTATATAAATTCCACACCAATGGAGAGATTCAGGAACACTGGGATGTCTGTGGTAGAGGTGTGGTGTATAGATAGTATATAATATTGTATAATATAATTATTATATATTATATTATATTATTATATAAATTCCACACCAATGGAGAGAGTCAGGAACACTGGGATGTCTGTGGTGGAGATGTGGTGTATAGATAGATACAGATAGTATATAATATTGTATAATATAATATAATATAATTATATTATATTATTATATATTATATATTATATTATATTATATAATTATATAATAATTATATAATAATTATAATTATAATTATATATTATATTATATTTATAATAGTATATACATATATTTATTGAAATATATATTATATTATAAATTATATATTATATTATAATTATATGTTATATTATATTTATAATAGTATATACATATATTTATTGAAATATAAATATAGAAATATAATATCTATAAATATATTTTCTATAATATTTATAATATATGAATATATTAAATATATTTATTTAATTAGCTCTCTCTCTATATTTATATATTTATATAATTATATTTTCAGTACTTGAATGTAATTTACATATATTATATTTATAAATATAATATGTAATATATAAATATATTTTATATTTATAATATTATTCATAATAGTATATATTTATATATTTGTTTAAATTTATTTAATATTTAAATATATTATATCTATAAATATATACTATTATGAATAATATTATAAATATGAAATTATCTTTATTTTATCTATATATAAATATAATATACGTAAATTATATTTAAGTATTTAAAATATATTTATATAAATATATAAATATATATAATTATTCTAAATCATATAAATATAATTATGTAAATATATTATATCTGGAAATATATTTCATATATTTATAATATAAAATATATTACATAATTATATTTTTATGATTTAGAATATATATATTTATATAAATATATTTGAAATACTTGAATGTAATTTACATATATTATATTTATTGATAGCTTTCTCACTCAATTATTGATGTCTCTCCCATTTGATGATTGACGTCTTCCCCATTTGATTATTGATAGCTTATTGATGGTTTTTTCATTTGATTATTGATAGCTTTCTCATTCAATTATTGATTTCTCTCCCATTTGATTATTGGTGTCTTCCCCATTTGATTATTGATAGCTTATTGATGGTTTTCTCATTTGATTATTGATAGCTTATTAATGTTTTTACTCATTTGATTATTGATAGCTTTCTCACTCAATTATTGATGTCTCTTTGATGATTGACGTCTTCCCCATTTGATTATTGATCAATAATTTGATCAATATGGTTTATGGTTGATGAAACCATAAACTATCAATAATCTAATTTGATTATTGATAGCTTTCCCACTCCATTATTGATGTCTCTCCCATTTGATTATTGATAGTTTATTGATGGTTTTCTCATTTGATTATTGATAGCTTATTGATGGTTTTCTTATTTGATTACTGATAGCTTTCTCGTTCAATTATTGATTTCTCTCCCATTTGATTATTGACGTCTTCCTCATTTGATTATTGATAGCTTATTGATGTTTTTCTCATTTGATTACTGATAGCTTATTAATTTTCTCATTTGATTATTGATAGCTTTCTCACTCAATTATTGATGTCTCTTCCATTTGATTATTGATAGCTTATTGATGGTTTTCTCATTTGATTACTGATAGCTTTCTCATTCAATTTTTGATTTCTCTCCCATTTGATTATTGACATCTTCCCCATTTGATTATTGATAGCTTATTGATGGTTTTCTCATTTGATTATTGATAGCTTTCCCACTCCATTATTGATGTCTCTCCCATTTGATTATCGATAGCTTATTGATGGTTTTCTCATTTGATTACTGATAGCTTTCTCATTCAATTTTTGATTTCTCTCCCATTTGATTATTGATAGCTTATTGATGGTTTTCTCATTTGATTATTGATAGCTTTCCCACTCCGTTATTGATGTCTCTCCCATTTGATTATTGATATATATTGATGTCTCTCCCATTTGATTATTGATGGTTTTCTCATTTGATTACTGATAGCTTATTAATTTTCTCATTTGATTATTGATAGCTTTCTCATTCAATTATTGATTTCTCTCCCATTTGATTATTGACATCTTCCTCATTTGATTATTGATAGCTTATTGATGGTTTTCTCATTTGATTATTGATAGCTTATTAATTTTCTCATTTGATTATTGATAGCTTTCCCACTCCGTTATTGATGTCTCTCCCATTTGATTATTGATATATATTGATGTCTCTCCCATTTGATTATTGATGGTTTTCTCATTTGATTACTGATACTTATTAATTTTCTCATTTGATTATTGATAGCTTTCTCATTCAATTATTGATTTCTCTCCCATTTGATTATTGACGTCTTCCCCATTTGATTATTGATAGCTTATTGATGGTTTTCTCATTTGATTATTGATAGCTTTCTCATTCAATTATTGATTTCTCTCCCATTTGATTATTGATAGCTTATTGATGGTTTTCTCATTTGATTACTGATAGTTTTCTCACTCAATTATTGATTTCTCTCCCATTTGATTATTGACGTCTTCCCCATTTGATTATTGATAGCTTATTGATGGTTTTCTCATTTGATTATTGATAGCTTTCTCATTCAATTATTGATTTCTCTCCCATTTGATTATTGATAGCTTATTGATGGTTTTCTTATTTGATTACTGATAGCTTTCTCGTTCAATTATTGATTTCTCTCCCATTTGATTATTGACGTCTTCCCCATTTGATTATTGATAACTTATTGATGCTTTTCTCATTTGATTATTGATAGCTTATTAATTTTCTCATTTGATTATCGATAGCTTTCTCACTCAATTATTGATGTCTCTTCCATTTAATTATTGACGTGATCTCCGTTTGATTATTGATAGCTTATTGATGGTTTTCTCATTTGATTGATAGCTTTCCCACTCCATTATTGATGTCTTTTCCATTTGATTATTGACGTCTTCCCCATTTGATTATTGATAGCTTATTAATGGTTTTCTCATTTGATTATGGATACCTGATTATTTCCTCATTTGATTATTGATAGTTTTCTCATTCAATTATTGATGTTTCTCCCATTTGATCATTGATAGGTTAGTGATGGTTTTTCATTTGATTATTGATAGCTTATTGATGGTTTTCCCATTTGATTATTGATAGCTTTCTCATTCAATTATTGATTTCTCTCCCATTTGATTATTGATAGCTTATTGCTGGTTTTCTCATTTGATTATTGATAGCTTATTGATGGTTTTCTCATTTGATTATTGATAGCTTTCTCACTCCATTATTGATGTCTCTCCCATTTGATTATTGATAACTTATTGATGGTTTTCTCATTTGATTATTGATAGCTTATTAATTTTCTCATTTGATTATTGATAGCTTTCTCACTCAATTATTGATGTCTCTCCCATTTGATGACTGACATCTTCCCCATTTGATTATTGATAAATTATTGATGGCTTTCCCGTTGATAGCTTTCTCATTTGATTGCGGATGTCTTTCCCATTTGACTATTGATCGCTTTCTCATTCAATTATTGACGTCTTCCCAATTGACGACTGATAGCTTATTGATTATTGATATTGATTATTGATATCTTTCCCATTTGATTATTGATGTCTTCCCAATTGATGGCTGATATTGATTATTGATATTGATTATTGGTTATTGATATCTTTCCCATTTGGTTATTGATGTCTTCCCTATTCAATTATTGATGTCTTCCCTATTCAATTATTGATCACTTCCCCGTTCGATGATTATGGATGGCTTTCTCGTTTGGTTCTTGGCTCTGGAATCCTGGGAGTTATAGTTTCACCTAGCCTTTCTCAACCTAGGAATCCTCCGCTGTGGGTTTGTTTTCCCTCTGTTTGAAAAGAGAGAAAAAGAGAAAGAACGGAGGAGAATCTGTCAAACATGTTTCGACTGGCGGCTGTTCTATCTTTTCCCAAATGGCTCTAAATGAGATTCAGCCTCGGGGGGAAAAAAAGACTCACCCACTTCGCTCTCAAAACAAAAAGAAAGGAGGAGATCGGTGTGCTTTCTTTCCCTCTTTCTTTTTTCCCCTTCCTTTTTTTTTTCCTTCTTGGGGGACGGTGTCTGGCTCAACCCAAAAAAAAGCCAATGGGATTTTGGCCTCTATAGTGTCTAGATGCCCGGAAGGCCCACTCCCCATGCTCTCTTTTGCCTTGAATCCCGCTGTGTCCAATTGAAGGGAGATGTTTACTCTCAGCTGGAATGTGTCCACCTCCTCATAGGGTCTGGAGAACAAGCCCTATGAGGAGCGGCTGAAAGAGCTGGGCATGCACAAGAAGTGGAAAAAGGGAGAAATCACCAAAGAAAAATTCAGGAGCGGCTTAAGGAGCTGGGCATGTTTAGCCTGAAGAAGAGAAGGCTGAGAGGAGATATGATAGCCATGTATAAATATGTGAGAGGAAGCCACAGGGAGGAGGGAGCAAGCTTGTTTTCTGCTTCCTTGCAGACTAGGACGCAGAACAATGGCTTCAAACTACAAGAGAGGAGATTCCATCTGAACATGAGGAAGAACTTCCTGACTGTGAGAGTTCAGCAGTGGAACTCTCTGCCCCGGAGTGTGGTGGAGGCTCCTTCTTTGGAAGCTTTTAAACAGAGGCTGGATGGCCATCTGTCAGGGGTGCTTTGAATGCAATATTCCTGCTTCTTGGCAGAATGGGGTTGCACTGGATGGCCCTTGAAGTCTCTTCTGGGATTCTTTCCTTCCTTCTTTCCTTACCATGTTTCCTTCTCTCATTCCTTCCTTCCTTCTTTCTTCCTTCCTTCTTTTTTCCTTCCCTCGTTCCTTCCTTCCTCCTTCTTCTTTCCTTCCTCCTTCTTCCTCCTCCTTCTTCTCTTCCTTCCTTCCTTCTTCTTCCTTCTTTCCTTTCTTTTTCCTTCCTTTCCTTCCTTCCCTCTTCCTTCCTTCCTTCTTTCCTTCCTTCTTTCCTCCCTTTCTTTCCTTCCTTCTCTTCCTTCCTTCCTCTTTCCTTCTTTCCTTCTCTTTTATTCCTTCTTTCCTTCATTCTTCCTTCCTTTTCCTTTCCTCCTTCCTTCTTCCTTCCTTCCTTTTTCCTTCTCTTTCGTTCCTTTCTTTCCTTCTTTCCTTCCTTCTTTCCTTCCTTCTCTCTCCTCCTCTTTCTTCCTTCCTTCTTTCCTTCCTTCTCCTTCCTTCCTTCTCTTCTTCCTTCTTTCCTTCTCTTTTATTCCTTCTTTCCTTCATTTCCTTCTTCTTTCCTTCCTTCTCCTTCCTCTCCTTCCTTCTTCTTCTCTTTCCTTCTCTTTCTTCTTTCCTTCTTCTTCTTCTCTTTCCTTCCTCCTCCCTTCCTTCTCCCTTCTTTCCTTCCTTCCTTCCTTCCTTCCTTCCTTCTCTTTCCTTCCTTCCTCCTTCTTTCTTACCTTCTTTCCTTCTCTTTTATTCCTTTCTTTCATTTCCTTCATTTCCTTCCTTTTACTTCCTTCTCTTTCCTTCTTTCCTTACCTTCTTTCCTCCCTTCTCCCTCCTTCCTTCGTTTTCCTTCCTTCTTTCCTTCCTTTCTTCTTTCTTACCTTCTTTCCTTCTCTTTTCCTTCTTTCCTTCATTTCCTTCCTTCCTTTTCCTTCCTTCTCTTTCCTTCCTTCTCCCTTCTTTCCTCCCTTCCTTCTCTTCCATTCCTTATTTCCTCCCTTCCATTCCTTCTTCCTTTCTTTCCTTCTTTCCTTCCTTTTTCCTTCCCTCGTTCTTTCCTTCCTTACCTTCTTTTCTCCCTTCTTTCCTTCCTTCCTTTTCCTTCCTTCTCTTTCCTTCCTCCTTCCTCCTTTCTTTCCTTCCCTCTCTCCTTCCTTCCTTCTTCTTCCTTCCTTCTCTTTCTTTCCTTCCTTCCTTTCCTTCTCTTTGGGGAAGGGGACCCCAAAGGCCATCTAGCCTGACCCCAGCCTGCCATTCCAGAGCCCGGAGCCCCTGCAAAGAACATCTGCCTGGCCTCTTCTGCTTCCTTCATTGGAAGGCTCCCATTCATCTTCATTTCCATCCTCCTTCTTGTCGAGGAAGGAAGGCGCTTATCTGAAGGAGCATCGCCAGGAACCTTGGCACGGCTTGAAAGGGACGCATCCGCCTCCTCCCCCGACTTCTCCTCCTCCACATTTTGAGTTTTCCATCATCTGGAGAACGTATTTGGGGCTTTGAAGGTCCAGCAAGACTTTATTATTATATAGTTTCATGAAGGTGTGTGTGGTCCTTACTCATCTCCATTTCTAAGCCGAAGAGCCGGCATTGTCCATAGACACCCCCAAGGTCATGTGGGCCTGCATGACTGCATGGTGTGCCCTTACCTTACCTATTGATCTACTCACATTGGCATGCTTTCGAACTGCTAGGTTGGCAGAAGCTGGGGCTAACAGAGAGAGCTCACCCCATTCCCCGAATTCGAACCAGCGACCTTTCAGTCAGCAAGTTCAGCAGCTCAGCGATTTAACCCACTGCGCCACCGGGGGCTCCTTTATTATATAGTACATTACTATATTATTATTATTATTATTATACTAGCTTGGGGACCCGGCGCTGCCCGGGTTATTAGAGAAAGTGGGTAATGGCGGTTCTGTAAAGTTTGGTCTTTATTGGTCATTGGATAACGGCTGCATTGTTTTCAGGAAGTGAGTGAAGGAACTTGAAGTCCCATCATCCATGGTCCACCCTCCTCCAAACTGCAGCAGGATGTAGAGTGGGTCATGGGGGCTCTGTGTGCCAAGTTTGGTCTTTACCAGTCATTGGATGAGGGTGGCAGTGGTTTCAGTAAGTTAGTGAAGGTACTGCAAGTCCCATCATCCATGGTCAACCTTTCTCCAAGCTGCAGCAGGATGTAGAGTGGGTCATGGGGGCTCTGTGTGGCAAGTTTGGTCTTGATTGGTCATTAGATGAGGGTTGCAGCAATCTTGGGAAGGGAGTGGAGGTACTTGAAGTCCCATCATCCATAGTCTGTCCTCCTCCAATCTGCACCAGGATGTAGAGTGGGTCATTGGGGCTCCGTGTGCCAAGTTTGGTCTTGATCAGTCATTGGCGAGGGTCTCAGTGGTCTCAGAAAGTGAGTGAAGTTACTGCAAGTCCCATCATCCATCTCCAAATTTTTCCAAACCACTCCAGGATGCTAAGTGGGTCATGAGAGTTCTATGTGCCAAGTTTGGATGAGGTTAACAGGAATCTTAGAATGTGAGTGAAGGTACTGAAAGTCAACCCTCCTCCAAAACTGTAGCCATGGGGGCTCTGTGTGCCAAGTTTGGTCTTGATTGGTCATTAGATGTGGATTGCAGCAATCTTGAGGAGTGGAGGTATTTGAAGTCCCATCATCCATGGTCTGTCCTCCTCGAAAGTGCACCAGGATGTAGAGTGGGTTATGGGGACTCTGTGTGCCAATTTGGCCTTGATTGGTCATTGGATGAGGGCCGCAGTGGTTTCAGTAATTGAGTAAAGATACTGCTAGTCCCATCATCCATGGTCCATCCCCTTAGAACTGCATCAGGATGTAGAGTGGGCCATGGGTACTCTGTGTGCCTGGTCTGTGATTTGTAGGGGCTACAATGTTCTGTGGGAAGTGAATCGGGTGAAGGTTAGGCAAATCCCATCATTAGTGGCCCATCCTGCCCTGAACCGCACTGGAAATCCCATCATCCATTGTCCCTCCTTCTCCAAACAGCATCGGGATGTAGAGTGGGTCAAGGGGGCTCTGTGTGCCAAGTTTGGTCTTGATCGGACATTAGATGCGGGTTGCAGCAGTCTTGAGAAGGGAGTGGAGGTACTTGAAGTCCCATCATCCATGGTCTGTCCTCCTCGAAAGTGCACCAGGATGTAGAGTGGGTCATGGGGACTCTGTGTGCCAAGTTTGGTCTTGGTCAGTCATTGGATGAGGGTCTCAGTGGTCTCAGGAAGTGATTGAAGTGACTGCAAGTCCCATCATCCATTGTCAAATTCTTCCAAACCGCACCAGGATGTAGAGTGGGTCATGCGGGCTCTCTGTGTGAATTGTGGTCCTGATCCATCATTGTTGGCAGTTGTAATGGTCTTAGGAAGGGAGTGCAGGTATTGCAAGTCCCATCGTCCATGGTGCATCCTCCTCCAAACTGCACCAGGATGTAGAGTGCATCAAGGAGACTCAGTGTGCCAAATTTGGTCTTTATCGGTAATTGGATGAGGGTTGCATTGGTCGCAGGAATTGAGCAAAGGAACTGCAAGTCCTATAATCCATGGTCCATCCCCGGCCAAAACACACCAGGACGTAAAGTGGGTCATGAGAGGTCTATGTGCCAAGTTTGGTCCTGATCAGTCATTGGATGAGGTTAACAGCGGTCTCAGAATGTGAGTGATGGTACTGCAAGTCCCATCATCCATGGTTCATCCTCCTCCAAACTGCAGTAGGATGTCGAGTGGGTCATGGGGGCTTTGTGTGCCAAGTTTGGTCTGTATTGGTAATTTTCTGACTCCGCCCCCTCTGGCCTTTTCCTTTCCTCTCTTTGTCATCTCGGAATCTTGGAATTGTGGCTGGCCAATCAGAGAACATATGCAAATTTCCTTCTCTCATGTCTCCGTGTCTGTCATGAACCCTTTTCTCCACCAGGGGCTCCTCTTGAAGCTGCCCAATCAGAGACCATATGCAAATAGCACCACAGCGGCAGCCAATCAGAAAGCTGGCACACACTCCTCCGCTCGCACAGCCACACGTCTGCCGCACACAAACTTTGACTTTTATTATATTAATAGATAGATATAGATTACTACATTATTATATTATATATTACCATATTCTTACTATATTATATACTACATTATTACTATTGTATTATATATTACTACATCATTATATTATATATTATTATATTACCATATTATATATTAGATATTATTACATTATTATTATATTATATATTACTACATTAATATAATAATGTAGTAATATATAATATAACAATAATATAATATTACTACATTATTATATTAAATATTATTATTACATTATTAGTAGTATATTATATATTACTACATTGTATTATATATTATTATATTATTATATTATATATTACTACGTTATTATTATCTTATCTATTACTACTTTAGTACTATATTATATGTTACTAAATTATTATTATATTATATATTACTACATTATTATTATATTTATTATTATATTATTATATTATATATTACTACATTATTATATTATATCCTAGCTTGGGGACCCAACGGTGCCCAGGTTATTTGAGAAAGGCATTGCTTGTCTGTGCTCCAAGTTTAGTCTAGATCCAATGTCGTCTGGGTTTAGTGGGTGTGGGTGAACTGCAACTCCAATATGCAAGTCCCATCATCCATGGTCTATCTTCCTCCAAACCACACCAGGACGTAAAGTGGGTCAAGGGGGCTCTGCGTGCCAAGTTTGGTCCTGGTCCGTCATTGGTTTTGGTCACAGTGGTCTCAGTAAGTGAGTGAAAATACTGTAAGTCCCATCATCCATGACCCGTCTTCCCTCAAAATACACTAGGACATAAAGTTGGTCAAGGGGGCTCTGTGTGCCAAGTTTGGTCCTGGTCCGTCATTGGTTTTGGTCGCAGTGGTCTCAGTAAGTGAGTAAAAGTACTGTAAGTCCCATCATGCATAGCTCATCCTTCTCCAAACAGCACGAGGACATAGAGTGGGTCATGAGGACTCTGTGTGCCAAGTTTGGTCTTGATCAGTAATTGAATGAGGCTCACAGTGGTCTCAGAAAGTGAAAGTACTGCAAGTCCCATCATCCGTGGTCCATCCTCCCCCAAACCACACCAGGATGTTGAGTTGGTCATGGGGGCTCTGTGTGCTAAGGTTGGTCTCTATCATTCATTGATGTGGGTCACAGTAGTCTCTGGAAGTGAGTGAAGGTACTGCAAGTCCCATCATCCGTGGTCCATCCACCCCCAAACCACACCAGGATGTTGAGTTGGTCATGGGGGCTCTGTGTGCTAAGGTTGGTCTCTATCATTCATTGATGTGGGTCACAGTAGTCTCTGGAAGTGAGTGAAGGTACTGCAAGTCCCATCATCCGTGGTCCATCCTCCCCCAAACCACACCAGGATGTTGAGTTGGTCATGGGGGCTCTGTGTGCTAAGGTTGGTCTCTATCATTCATTGATGTGGGTCACAGTAGTCTCTGGAAGTGAGTGAAGGTACTGCAACTCCCATCATCCGTGGTCCATCCTCCCCCAAACCACACCAGGATGTTGAGTTGGTCATGGGGGCTCTGTGTGCTAAGGTTGGTCTCTATCATTCATTGATGTGGGTCACAGTAGTCTCTGGAAGTGAGTGAAGGTACTGCAACTCCCATCATCCGTGGTCCATCCTCCCCCAAACCACACCAGGATGTTGAGTTGGTCATGGGGGCTCTGTGTGCTAAGCTTGGTCTCTATCATTCATTGATGTGGGTCACAGTAGTCTCTAGAAGGGAGTGAAAGTACTGCAAGTCCCATCATCCATGTTCCATCCTGTCTGAAACCACGCCAGGTTGCAAAGTGGGCCACGTGGACCCTTTGTGCCAAGTTTGTTCTTGATCCGTCATTGTTGTGGGTCTCAATCACCTCCTGGAGTAAATGAAGTTACTGCAAGTCCCATCATTCATGGTCTGTCCTCCTTCAAACTGCACCAGGATATAGAGTGGGTCACGGGGGTGATGTGTGCCAAGTTTGGTCCAGGTCAGTTATTCATGGAGGGTGCAGTATTTTATTATTATTGTACTATTTATTATTATTATTATTGTTATTATTATTATTATTACTACTACTACTATTATTATTATATTAGTATATTATTATTATATTACTATACTATTTTATATTATTATTATATGTTATTTTGTTTAATATTATTATTTTACATATTACTATATTGCTATTTTATACATTATTTTACAAATTACTATATTACTATAGTTATAGTAATATAGTATTACTATAAATATATTACTATACTATAACTATATTACTAATGTTACTATATGGCTATTTTATATATTTATATATTTTATTATTGTACTATTTATTATCATTATATTATTATTATATTACTATATATTTTATATTATTATTGTTATTTTGTTTAATATTATTATTTTACATATTACTATATTATTTTATATATTTATAATATTTTATATTGACTATTTATTGTATATTACTATATTATTATTATTATATTGTATTTATTAATATTTACATATTATTTATTTTATATATTATTATTTATTGTATTATTTATTATATATGTATTTATTATTAATATTATATGTTATTATTTATTATTATTTAATATATATTATTATTTTATATATTATATTTATATTTGTATATTTTTATATATTTATATTATTATATTATATTATATATATTTTATAATATTATTTATTGTATTATTATTATATTTACATATTATATTATTTTTATATATATTTAATTTATTTATTATTATTATTGTATTTTATATTATTATATATTATTTTATACTATTATTGTTATTTTTATTATTAGTAGTATTTTACATATTACTATATTATTTTATTATTATTATATTATATTTTATTATTATTGTATTTATTATTATTTATTATTTTATACTATTATTATATGTTATTGTATTTATTATTAGTGTATTTTACATTTACTATATTATTTTATTATTATTTATATTTATCTATTATTTTTATTACATTTATTTATTTTATTATATTATATTATTATATTTTTTTATATTTATTTATTTTTATTATTATTTTACTATTTATTATATTATTATATTATATATTATTTTATTATTATTATTATTATTTATATTTATTATTACATATTTATATTATTATTATTATTATTATATTTTACATTATTATATTATATTATATATTTTATTATTATTTGTATATTTTATTATAGAATAATATAAATATTATAATAAATAGTACAATAATAATATTTTTACATATAGTAATGTAAAAATATGAATAAATATAATATATAATATATATTTTATACATTACTATATTATTAGTATTATAAATATTATCATATTTATATTTATTCTATTTTATTATCATTATATATTGTATTTATTATTAGTAGTACTTTATTATAGAATAATATAAATATAATAATAAATAGTACAATAATAATATTTTTACATATAGTAATATGTAAAATACTACTAATAATAAATATTGTACTATTTATTATTATTATATTACTATATTATTTTAAATCATTATATATTATTTCATTTATTCATTCTTATTTTACATATTACTATATTATTATTTTCTAAGTTTATATATTTTATATTTATATATTTTATTATTATTGTATTTATTATGATTATAATACCATACGTTATTGTATTTATTATTATTATATTTTTGTATTATTTTATACTATTATTATATGTTATTGTATTTATTATTAGTAGTATTTTACATTTTACTATATTATTTTATATATTATTATATTTATTGTATTATTGTTGTTGTTGTTTACTTATACACAAAGAGGCTCAAAGCGGATTTCGTCTCGAGTGTGAGCGTTGCCTTGCTTTTTGCTTTCGTCTCCAAATCCGATGGTGCTTTTTCGAATTTTGTATTGGGGGTGATGGGAGTTGTAGTCCAAAGGAAGCGACCACTTTGAGCTCTGCCCGGGTGCAATGGCCATGACGTCCCCATCTCTTTCCCCCTCGGTTGGCATCCCAAGGCATCCAGAGAGCGATGTCCTGCGCTTGCCAAGGGAGTGCCAGCCTCGCTCATTCCATGCTTTACCCACTTGTGCTAAGCCACAGAGAGCTCTCTTTGCTGATTTTGGCTGGCTCGGGGACGCTTTGGCTCCTGCGAGTACACTGGGAGGCCTCAGAGCCTCCGTTCTGGGGACAAAGGGCAACTGTTGAGGCACCCTGGAGGGTGTGTTTGGGCCGTGTCCACACTGGACGGGCCTTCCACACCAAAGAGGAAGGAAAAAAGGAAGGAAGGAAGGCAACCCAGAAGGCCGGGTCGGACGGAAAAAAACTCACCTGGCCTTGGGGCTTCTACAAAATAATGGAGTGCAGAAGAGACCCCATAAGAGATAGATGCATAGATGGATGGATGGATGGATGGATGGATGGATGGATGGATGGATGGATAGATAGATAGATAGATAGATAGATAGATAGATAGATAGATAGATAGATAGATATCCTAGAGTTGGAATCGACCCTAAGGGTCATCCAGTCCAACCCAAAAAGATAGATAGATAGATAGATAGATAGATAGATAGATAGAAGAAAGAAAGAAAGAAAGAAAGAAAGAAAGAAAGAAAGAAAGAAAGAAAGAAAGATAGATAGATAGATAGATAGATAGATAGATAGATAGATAGATAGAGAGACGGAGAAAGGAAGAACTGTATTGGTGAATGGGTGGATGGATGGATGGATGGATGGATGGATGGATGGATGGATGGATGGATGGATAGATAGATAGATAGATAGATAGATAGATAGATAGATAGATAGATAGATAGATAGAGAGACGGAGAAAGGAAGAACTGTATTGGTGAATGGGTGGATGGATGGATGGATGGATGGATGGATGGATGGATGGATGGATGGATAGATAGATAGATAGATAGATAGATAGATAGAGAATAGATAGAGAGAGAGACGGAGAAAGGAAGAACTGTATTGGTGAATGGGTGGATGTATGTATGTATGTATGTATGTATGTATGTATGTATGTATGTATGGATAGATAGATAGATAGATAGATAGATAGATAGATAGATAGATAGATTCCTAGAGTTGGAAGAGAACCCAAGGGCCATCTAGTCCAACCCATAAGAGATAGGTGGATGGATGGATGGATGAGGATGGATGGATAGATAGATAGATAGATAGATAGATAGATAGATAGATAGATAGATAGATAGATAGATAGATATCCTAGAGTTGGAATCGACCCTAGGTCCAACCCATAAGATTAGATAGATAGATAGATAGATAGATAGATAGATAGATAGATAGATAGATAGATAGATAGATAGAGATAGATAGATAGATAGATAGATAGATAGATAGATAGATAGAGAGATAGAGAGATAGATTCCTAGAGTTGGAAGAGAACCCAAGGGCCATCTACTCCAACCCATAAGAGATAGATAGATAGATAGATAGATAGATAGATAGATAGATAGAGATAGAGAGATAGATTCTGAGAGTTGGAAGAGACTCCAAGGGCCATCCATCCAACCCTTAAGAGAGAGGGAGAGAGAGAGAGATTCCTAGTTGGAAGAGACCTCAAAGGCCATCTAGTCCATCATATAAGAGATGGATGGATGGATGGATGGATGGATAGATAGATAGATAGATAGATAGATGGATGGATGGATGGATAGAGAGATAGATAGAAGATAGATAGATAGATAGATAGATAGATAGATAGATAGATAGATAGATAGATAGATAGATAGCCTGGATGGATGGATGGATGGATGGATGGATGGATGGATGGATGGATGGATGGATGGATGGATGGATGGACAGACAGATGGATAGATATCCTAGAGTTAGAATTGACCCTAAGTGTCATCCAGTCAACCCAAAAAGAAAGAAAGAAAGAAAGATAGATAGATCACAAGATAGAGAGAGAGAGAGAGAGGAAGAGGGAGAGATACATAGATTGCAAGATAGATAGATAGATAGATAGATAAACAGATAGAAAGATAGAGAGATAGAGACATTAGATAGATGGATGGATGGATGGACGGACGGACAGACAGAGAGATTAGATAGATAGATAGATAGATAGATAGATAGATAGATAGATCGTTGGAAGGGTCCCCCAAAGGCCATCCAGTCCAGGCAGGCAACAGTCCCAATGGGCAACACACTACTACGTGAATATATTCAATAGTCTACACTCCCACGCATCGACCAAACCAACCTATTCTACCCTTGCCATGTCTTTGAAGGTATTTGGCCAAGCTTTCATCGGTGGGGAGCATCTCCGAGGAGGAGACCTGCGAGAAGCTGAAGGGCCTGATCCAGCGGCAGGTGCAGATGTGCAAGAGGAACCTGGAGGTCATGGACTCGGTCCGGCGGGGGGCGCAGCTGGCCATCGAGGAGTGCCAGTTCCAGTTCCGCAACCGCCGGTGGAACTGCTCCACGCTGGACGGCCTGCCTGTCTTCGGCAAGGTGGTCACGCAAGGTGAGCGTCTTGCATTCAGACCATTGGAGGCCCATATCTGGCCCTTCCCGGGCCCATGTCAATGGGCTATTATTCTCCCAGCTGCGTTACGAGTTGCTCCAGGCTACACGATTGGTGCTGTCCCCAGCCTTGCCCCAACCATCCTTCGGAGGGTTCGGATACAAATGAAGTTGGTTGCCATCAGAGCTTGGAAAAGGTTCATTTTTGGGATTGCCCAGATCTCCCATCCAACCTTGATGATGATGATGATAAACACAATAAATGATATAATAATATAATAGTATAAGATAATAAATAATATACAATAAAACACTATAATAACATAATATTATAATAATGTAATATAATTACAATATTATAATAACAACAATAACAACTTGTCCCCAGCATGTGAGGTCCAAAGTCCAACTGGTTCTGGATAAGGAAGCTCTGCTTTTGCTTTTGCTTTTGCTTACGAAATCCAAAGCCTGACTACTTCTAGATCTGGAAGCTCTGCTTCTGGATATGGAAGCTCTGCTGTTACTTTGGCTTTTGCTTCTGCGAGCGGGACACAAGGCTCAACTGCTTCTGGATCTGGAAGCTCCAGGCCACACGATCGGTGCTGTCCCCAGCCTTGCCCCAACCATTCTTCGGAGGGTTTGCATTGCCCAACTGCTTCTGGATATGGAAACTCTGCTTTTGCTTAGGCTTTTGCTTCTGCAAGCGGGATCCAAAGCCCAACTGCTTCTGGATATGGAAGCTCCAGGCCACACAATCGGTGCTGACCCCAGCCTTGCCCCAACCACTCTTCAAAGGGCTTGGATAGCCCAACTGCTTCTGGATATGGAAACTCTGCTTTTGTTTTGGCTTTTGCTTCTGCAAGCGAGAACCAAGGCTCAACTGCTTCTGGATCTGGAAGCCCCAGCCTTGCCCCAACCATTCTTTGGAGGGTTTGGATAGCCCAACTGCTTCTGGATATGGAAACTCTGCTTTTACTTTGGCTTTTGCTTCTGCAAACGGGATCCAAGGCCCAACTGCTTCTGGATATGGAAGCTCCAGACCACACGATCGGTGCTGTCCCCAGCCTTCCCCAACCACTCTTCAGAGGGTTTGGATATCCCAACTGCTTCTGGATATGGAAACTCTGCTTTTGCTTTGACTTTTGCTTCTGCAAGCAGGATCCAAGGCTCAACTGCTTCTGGATATGGAAGCTCCAGGCCACACGATCGGTGCTGTACCCCAGCCTTGCCCCAACCATTCTTCGGAGGGTTTGGATAGCCCAACTGCTTCTGGATATGGAAACTCTGCTTTTGCTTAGGCTTTTGCTTCTGCAAGCGGGATCCAAGGCTCAACTACTTCTGGATCTGGAAGCTCCAGGCCACACGATCGGTGCCGTCCCCAGCCTTGCCCCAACCATTCTTCGGAGGGTTTGGATATCCCAACTGCTTCTGGGTATGGAAATTCTGCTTTTACTTGGGCTTTTGCTTCTGCAAGCGGGATCCAAGGCCCAACTTCTTCTGGATATGGAAGCTCCAGGCCACACAATCGGTGCTGACCCCAGCCTTGCCCCAACCATTCTTCGGAGGGTTTGGATAGCCCAACTGCTTCTGGATATGGAAACTCTGCTTTTGCCTTGGCTTCTGCTTCTGCAAGCGGGACCCAAGGCTCAACTGCTTCTGGATCTGGAAGCTCCAGGCCACACGATCGGTGCTGTCCCCAGCCTTGCCCCAACCATTCTTCGGAGGGTTTGGATATCCCAACTGCTTCTGGGTATGGAAATTCTGCTTTTACTTTGGCTTTTGCTTTTGCAAGTGAGATCCAAGGCCCAACTGCTTCTGGATCTGGAAGCTCCAGGCCACACAATCGATGCTGTCCCCAGCCTTGCCCCAACCATTCTTCGGAGGGTTTGGATAGCCCAACTGCTTCTGGATATGGAAACTCTGCTTTTACTTTGGCTTTTGCTTCTGCAAGCGGGATCCAAGGCTCAACTGCTTCTGGATCTGGAAGCTCCAGGCCACACGATCGGTGCTGTCCCCAGCCTTGCCCCAACCATTCTTCGGAGGGTTTGGATAGCCCAACTGCTTCTGGATATGGAAACTCTGCTTTTACTTTGGCTTTTGCTTCTGCAAGCGGGATCCAAGGCTCAACTGCTTCTGGATCTGGAAGCTCCAGGCCACACGATCGGTGCCGTCCCCAGCCTTGCCCCAACCATTCTTCGGAGGGTTTGGATATCCCAACTGCTTCTGGGTATGGAAATTCTGCTTTTACTTGGGCTTTTGCTTCTGCAAGCGGGATCCAAGGCCCAACTTCTTCTGGATATGGAAGCTCCAGGCCACACAATCGGTGCTGACCCCAGCCTTGCCCCAACCATTCTTCGGAGGGTTTGGATAGCCCAACTGCTTCTGGATATGGAAACTCTGCTTTTGCCTTGGCTTCTGCTTCTGCAAGCGGGACCCAAGGCTCAACTGCTTCTGGATCTGGAAGCTCCAGGCCACACGATCGGTGCTGTCCCCAGCCTTGCCCCAACCATTCTTCGGAGGGTTTGGATAGCCCAACTGCTTCTGGGTATGGAAATTCTGCTTTTACTTTGGCTTTTGCTTTTGCAAGTGAGATCCAAGGCTCAACTGCTTCTGGATCTGGAAGCTCCAGGCCACACAATCGGTGCTGTCCCCAGCCTTGCCCCAACCATTCTTTGGAGGGTTTGGATAGCCCAACTGCTTCTGGATATGGAAACTCTGCTTTTACTTTGGCTTTTGCTTCTGCAAGCGAGATCCAAGGCTCAACTGCTTCTGGATTTGGAAGCTCCAGGCCACACAATCGGTGCTGTCCCCAGCCTTGCCCCAACCATTCTTCGGAGGGTTTGGATAGCCCAACTGCTTCTGGATATGGAAACTCTGCTTTACTTTGGCTTTTGCTTCTGCAAGCGAGATCCAAGGCTCAACTGCTTCTGGATTTGGAAGCTCCAGGCCACACAATCGGTGCTGTCCCCAGCCTTGCCCCAACCATTCTTCGGAGGGTTTGGATAGCCCAACTGCTTCTGGATATGGAAACTCTGCTTTTACTTTGGCTTTTGCTTCTGCAAGCGGGATCCAAGGCTCAACTGCTTCTGGATCTGGAAGCTCCAGGCCACACGATCGGTGCTGTCCCCAGCCTTGCCCCAACCATTCTTCGGAGGGTTTGGATAGCCCAACTGCTTCTGGATAGGGAAACTTTGCTTTTGCTTAGGCTTTTGCTTCTGTAAGTGATGTCTAAGGCCGAACTGCTTCTGGATGTAGAAGCCCAACTGCTTCTGCTCCCTTTTATTTGCCCCCACCATCCTCCTGTCGAAAGAGGCCTGCCTTGGCTTTGTGGCCTCCTCCGGATGCGGCTTTCCCCCCCACAGCTCCGTCCTCCGGCTCCTGCCCAAGAAAACACTCCCAAGCAAAGGTCCGGAGAGTGCCTGTCCCTATTTGAGTCCTATTACGGTTTGCCCCTGGAAATGCCAGAAATACCAGCCGCGGAGGAGCGCAACCCACCAGCACTAGCCTGCTATTAACCTTGAGGTCGTTCGTTTTGGTTGCCAAACCCCGAACATCCCAGAGGTGCCTTCCTTCGTCTTTCGCTTTGTGCCAAAAACTCTGCCAGACAGAACTGGCCCTGTGACTCTCGCCCACCAAAGTCTCGCAAGAGTTAACGGGGAACCAACCACTGAGCCAATTTCTCTGCAAATCAACACAGGCGAGCTCTATAACGCCGCTCTCCTTCCACCCTTGGAGTGTGGTGGATACTCCTTCCATCCCTGGAGCTTTTGAAGCAGAGGCTGGACGGCCATCTTTTGGGAGGGATTGGGTTGTTCCTTCCTGTCTGGCAGAATGGGGGTCGGACTGAGTAGCCTCGTGCGGTCTACCTACCTCTATCTATCTATCAATCTATCTACCTTTTTGGGTTGGACTGGATGGCCCTTGGAGTCTATTCCAACTTTATGAATTTATTTTTCTATCTTGCTATCTATCTGTCTCTTGTGGGTTGGACTGGATGACCCTTAGGTAGATATCCTATTGTCTATGTGTTTTGATTGCTTGTATTGTTGTTATTGCTTGTACTGTTGTGTTTGGGCTCGGCCTCATATAAGCCGCACCGAGTCCCTTGGGGAGATGGTAGCGGGGTACAAATAAAGTGTTGTTGTTGTTGTTGTTGTTGTTGTTGTTGTTGTTGTTGTTGTTATTATTATTATTATTATTATTATTATTATGTTCTTTATTAAAGGGAATGAAACCTACTGGTTTC
>NW_026844811.1:3464550-3467050 GCF_025583915.1 Anolis sagrei ordinatus
AAATGAATGGCAAGGTGTGAAATAAGTATAAGAAAAAAACAAAGGTTGTGAAGTGTTGAGTAAGGAACTAAAGAACTGAAGCATGTTAGGGGTTCATGGAAGACTGGTGGAGGAAGGAAATTAAAAAAGAAAAAAAAAAATAAAATTAAAGAATTCTGTAATGAACATAAAATAAAATAAAAGTAACTGAAGCCGAAAAGTATGATCTAGTAAAATTTACTAAAAGAATGAAGTAGTAAATAACAAACAAACACACACACACATTCCTTGGAAAGAGAGCACGTGTGTGGCGTGAGGGCCCTAAACGCTTACACCTCCAGTACCTGCAGCCGAGCACCTCTTGCTCTAGAGTAAGAGGTGTAGGCGACCATACACACCACACACACACACACTCTCCTTGGAAAGAGAGCGCATGTGTGGCGTGCAGGCCCTAAACGCCTGCACCTCGAGTACCTGCAGCCAAACACCTCTTGCTCTAGAGTAAGAGGCGTTCAGCTGCAGGCACTAGGGGCAACGCTACATGCCACAAACACACACACACTCCGTTGGAAAAAGAACACGTGTGTGGCGTGCAGGCCCTAAACCCCTGCACCTCCAGTATCTCCAGTCGAACACCTCTTACTCTAGAGTAAGAGGAGTTCAGCTGCAAGCACTAGGGGGGGACCCTACATGCCACAAACACGCACACACTCTCCTTGGAAAGAGAGCACGTGTGTGGTGTGCAGGCCTACACCTCCAGTACCTACAGCCAAACACCTCTTGCTCTAGAGTAAGAGGAGTTCAACTGCAAGCACTGGCAGGTGTGGGCAACCCTACAAGCCACGAACACACACACACTCCCCTTGGAAAGAGAGCACGTGTGTGTAGTGTGCAGGCCCTAAGTGCCTGCACCTCCAGTACCTGCAGCCGAACACCTCTTGCTCTAGAGTAAGAGGCGTTCAGCTACAAGCACTGGCAGGTGCAGGCGACCATACACACCACACACACATTCATACACTCCTTGGAAAGAGAGCGCATGTGTGGCGTGCAGGCCCTAAGCGCCTCCACCTCCAGTAACTGCAGCCAAACACCTCTTGCTCTAGAGTAAGAGCCGTTCAGCTTCAGGCACTGGCAGGTGCAGGTGACCATACACACCACACACACATGCACACACTCGTTGGAAAGAGAACACGTGTGTGGCGTGCAGGCCCTAAACGCCTGCACCTCCAGTATCTCCAGTCGAACACCTCTTACTCTAGAGTAAGAGGCGTTCAGCTGCAGGCACTGGCAGGTGTGGGTGACCCTACAAGCCACAAACACACACACACTCTCCTTAGAAAGAACGCACGTGGGTGGCGTGCAGGCCCTAAGTGCCTGCACCTCCAGTACCTGCAGCCTAACACCTCTTGCTCTAGAGTAATAGGCGTTCAGCTGCAGGCACTGGCAGGTGTGGGCGACCCTACAAGTCACAAACACACACACACTCTCCTTGGAAAGAGAGCATATGTGTGGCGTGCAGGCCCTAAACGCCTGCACCTCGAGTACCTGCAGCCGAACACCTCTTGCTCTAGAGTAAGAGGGTTCAGCTGCAGGCACTGGCCAGTGCGGGCACCCCTACATGCCACACACACACACACTCCTTGATAAGAGTGCATGTGTGGTATGCAGGCCTTGAGCATCTGTGTGACCAGGGCATGCAACCGAGTGCCTCCTGCTCTAGAGTAAGTGGTGCTCAGCTGCAGGCACTGGCGGGTGCTTTCTGGGCCTGCACGCCATACACACACTGTCCTTGGTAAGAGAGTGTGTGTGTGGTGCGCAAGCTGTTGTTGTTGTGTGCTTTCAAGTCCTTTCAAACTTAGGTTGACCCTGAGCAAGGGCCGGGTACATGACCTTGGAGGGCCGTATTCGGCCCGCGGGCCTTAGTTTGAGTTCCCCTGCCTTAGAGTAAGAGGCATTCGGCTGCAGGCACTGGCAGGTACTTTCTGGGCCTGCACGCCATACACACACTATCCTTGGTAAGAGAGTGCATGTGTGGTGTGCAAGCTGTTGTTGTTGTGTGCTTTCAAGTCCTTTCAAACTTAGGTTGACCCTGAGCAAGGGCCGGGTACATGACCTTGGAGGGCCGTATTCGGCCAGTGGGCCTTAGTTTGAGTTCCCCTGCCTTAGAGTAAGAGGCACTCGGCTGCAGGCACTGGTAGGTGCTTTCTGGGCCTGCACGCCATACACACACTGTCCTTGGAAAGAGAGCACATGTGTGGTGTGCAGGCCCTAAACACCTGCACCTCGAGTACCTGCAGCCGAACACCTCTTGCTCTAGAGTAAGAGGGTTCAGCTGCAGGCACTGGCCAGTGCGGGCACCCCTACATGCCACACATACACACACTCCTTGGTAAGAGTGCATGTGTGGTGTGCAGGCCCTGAGCATCTGAGTGACCAGGGCATGCAACCGAATGCCTCTTGCTCTAGAGTAAGTGGTGCTCAGCTACAGGCACTGGCAGGTGCTTTCTGGGCCTGCACGCCA
>NW_026844811.1:3469550-3497348 GCF_025583915.1 Anolis sagrei ordinatus
AAAAACGAATCGAGTTTACAAACAATTTTTTCCGTGGTTGCCCAGCCCTAGCGGAAACGGATATCTGCCCTCTCAATTTCGGGGACTCCCAAAAAACGGATCAGGGGCCCGAGCGCAAACCAGGACACGAAATGGATCAAGGTTTCCCCGAAATGCAGAATTCGACTATCTCTCGATCTCTTTTGGGTTGGACTGGATGGCCCTTGGGGTGGAAGGGGTTGATTCTGTGACGCAGGAAAGGCTCACCCTCTCTTTCCTCCTCTCTTCCATGCAGGCCATCCTCAGCCACATGCGTGTGGAGTGCAAGTGCCACGGCGTCTCGGGCTCCTGCGAGGTGAAGACCTGCTGGAAAGCCATGCCTCCCTTCCGGAAAGTGGGCAACGTGCTGAAGGAGAAATTCGACGGGGCCACGGAGGTGGAGCAGCAGCAGCGGAGGGGTGGCTCCTCGTCATCGTCGTCGTCGTCCGCCAAAGTGCTGGTGCCCAAGAACTCCCAGTTCAAGCCACACACGGACGAGGACCTGGTCTACCTGGACTCCAGCCCCGACTTCTGCGACCACGACGCCCGCAGCGGTGTCCTGGGCACCGGGGGGCGCCACTGCAACAAGACCTCCAAGGCCATCGACGGGTGCGAGCTGATGTGCTGCGGGAGGGGTTTCCACACGGACGAGGTGGAGCTGGTGGAGCGCTGCAGCTGCAAGTTCCACTGGTGCTGCTTCGTCAAGTGCAAACAGTGCCACCGGGTGGTGGAGATGCACACGTGCCGGTGACACGCACGTACGCACGCACGCGGTGGACACAGAACGCTCTCTTTCGATAAAGACAAACTATATTTAAAGCCCTCGAACGCACGGCTCCTTGGGTGATTCGTTCATTGGTGAGGCCCTCGGAATATTCCGAGTACTCCGGAGCCGTCCCTTCCGCTCTCTCTTTTTTTGGGGAGACCCAGAACTCTTATCTTTTTTTATAAAGAAAAACAATATTTAAAGCTTTTTGGTGGTTCCTTCGTATTTAACCAGTGGTCCGTGGAGTACCCCAAGTGGTCCCCAAGAATGAAAATATGGTCTGCGATCTAACCATTACTACACAGTTGCCTCGAAATCACGTGACGACGAGAGTGACTAGTCTTGCGAAATCCTCTTATAGAGACGAGGCAACTGGGATGTCGGAAGTGGGGGGGGGGGCTGACTAACCACGTAGGATTACTACTACCACCTCAGGTCTAGATTACTGAGGTCGAGCTGATCGTGACTACTGGATAGACCACATCAGCTCAGGAACTAGAGCTGATGTGGTCTATCCAAGATCCCTGGTCAAAGTCCCTGGTCAGAGTGGTCCCTGGTCAAGAGTCCCTGGTCAAGTGATCTCTGGTCAAGTCATTCCTGGTCAAGTGGTCCCTGGTCAAAGTGGTCCCTGGTCAAAGTGGTCCCTGGTCAAAGTGGTCCCTGGTCAAAGTGATCCCTGGTCAAGTGGGCCCTGGTCCAAGTGGGCCCTGGTCAAAGTGGTCCCTGGTCAAATGGTCCCTGGTCAAAGGGTGCCCTGGTCAAAGTGGTCCCTGATCAAAGTGGTCCCTGATCAAAGTGGTCCCTGGTCAAAGTGGTCCCTGATCAAAGTGGTCCCTGGTCAAAGGAGTTTCTGGTCAAAGTGGTCCCTGGTCAAAGTGGTCCCTGGTCAAAGTGGTCCCTGGTCAAGTGGTCCCTGGTCAAAGTGGTCCCTGGTCAAAGTGGTCCCTGGTCAAGTGATCCCTGGTCAAGTGGTCCCTGGTCAAAGTGGTCCCTGGTCAAATGGTCCCTGGTCAAAGTGGTCCCTGGTCAAAGTGGTCCCTGGTCAAGTGGTCCCTGGTCAAGTGGTCTCTGGTTGAGTGGTCCCTGGTCAAAGTGGTCCCTGGTCAAGTGGTCCCTGGTAAAAGTGGTCCCCATTCAAGTGGTCCCTGGTCGAAGTGGTCCCTGGTCGAAGTGGTCCCTGGTCAAAGTGGTCCCTATTCAAGTAGTCCCTGGTCTAATGGTCCCCGGTCCAAGTGATCCCTGGTCAAGTGGTCACTGCTGAAGTGCCACCTGATGAAAGTGTTCCCTGGTCAAAGTGGTCCCTGGTCAAGTGGTCCCTGGTCAAGTGGTCCCTGCTCAATGTGTTCCCTGGTCTAAGAGGTCCCTCATCAAACTGTTCACTGGTCAAAGTGGTCCCTGGTCAAAGTGGTCTCTGGTCAAAGAGATCCCTGGTCAATTGGTCCCTAGTCATAGTGGTCCCTGGTCAAAATGGTCCTTGGTCAAAGTGCTCCCAGGTCAAAATGTTCCCTGATCAAGTGGTCCCTGATCAAGTGGTCCCTGGTCAAATTGGTCCCTATTCAAGTAGTCCCTAGTCTAAGGTCCCTGGTCAAAGTGATCCCTGGTCAAGTGGTCACTGCTGAAGTGCTTCCTGGTCAAAAGTGTTTCCTGGTCAAACTCTTCACTCGTCAAAATGTCCCTGGTCAAAGTGTTCCTGGTCAAAGTGGTCCCTGATCAAAGAGATCCCTGGTCAATTGGTCCCTAGTCATAGTGGTCCCTGGTCAAAGTGGTCCGTGGCCAAAGTGGTCCCTGGTCAAAGTGGTCCCTGGTCAAAGTAGTCCCTGGTCAAAGTGGTATCTGGTTAAAGAGGTCCCTGGTCAAAGTGTCCCTGTTCAGGGTGATCCCTGTTCAAGTGGACCCTGGTCAAGTGGCCCTTGTTAAAGTGATCCCTGGTCAAAGTGGTCCTTGGTCAAAGTGGTCCCTGTTCAAATGGTCCCTGGTCAATAATAATAATAATAACAACAACAACAATAATCAGCATCATCATCTTTATTTATACCCCGCCACCATCTCCCCAACGGGGACTCGGTGTGGCTAACCCTGGTCAAAGTGGTCCCTATTTAAGTGGTCCCTGATCAAAAAGATTCCTGGTCAAAATGGTATCTGGTCAGTGGTCCTTAGTCAAGTGGTCCCTGGTCAAAGTGGTCCGTGTTCCAGTGATCCCTGTTCAAGTGGTCCCTGGTCAAGTGTTCCTTGTTAAAGTGGTCCTTGGTCAAAGGGGTCCCTGGTCAAAGTGGTCCATGATCAAATGGTTCCTGGTCAAAGTCATCCTTGGTCACAGTGGTCCCTAGTCAAAGTGTCCCTTAGTCAAAGTGATCCCTGGTCAAGTGGTCCCTGGTCAAGGTGTTCCTTGGTCACAGTGGTCCCTAGTCAAAGTGGTCCCTGGTCAAAGTGTTCCTTGGTCAAAGTGATCCCTGGTCAAGGTGTTCCTTGGTCACAGTGGTTCCTGATCAAAGTTCTCCCTGGTGAAAGAGGTCCCTGGTCAAAATGATCCCTGGTCAAAGGGGTCCCTGGTCAAAGTGGTCCATGTTCCAGTGATCCCTGTTCAAGTGGTCCCTGGTCAAAGTGGTCGCTGTTCAAGTGGTCCCTGGTCAATAATAATAATAATAATAACAATCATCAGCATCATCATCACCTTTATTTTATACCCTGCTACCATCTCCCCAACGGTGCCTCGGGGTGACTAACCCTGGTCAAAGAGGTCCCTACTTAAGTGGTCCYTGGTCAAAGTGGTCAAAGTTCTCTCTGGTGAAAGAGGTCCCTGGTCAAGTGATCCCTGGTCAAAGTGGTCCCTGGTCAAAGTTGTCCTTGGTCAAAGTGGTCCTTGGTCAAAGTGGTCCTTGGTTAAAGTGGTCCCTGGTCAAGTGGTCCCTGGTCAAAGTGGTCCCTGGTCAAAGTGTTCCTAGTCAAATTGGTCCCCGCTCAAGTGGTCCCTGGTCAAAGGGGTCCCTGGTCAAAGTGGTCCGTGTTCCAGTGATCCCTGTTCAAGTAGTCCCTTGTTAAAAGTGGTCCCTGGTCAAAGTGGTCCCTGGTCAAAGTGGTCAAAGTTCTCCCTGGTGAAAGAGGACCCTGGTCAAAATGATCCCTGGTCAAGTGATCCCTGGTCAAAGGGGTCTGTGTTCCAGTGATCCCTGGTCAAAGTGTCTGTAGTCAAAGTGGTCCCTGGTCAAAGTGGTCCCTGATCAAAGTGGTCCCTGGTCAAAGTGGTACCTGATCAAAGTGGTTCCTGGTCAAAGTGGTCCCTGTTCAAATGGTCCCTGGTCAATAATAATAATAATAACAATCATCAGCATCATCATCACCTTTATTTTATACCCTGCTACCATCTCCCCAACGGTGCCTCGGGGTGACTAACCCTGGTCAAAGAGGTCCCTACTTAAGTGGTCCCTGGTCAAAGTGGTCAAAGTTCTCTCTGGTGAAAGAGGTCCCTGGTCAAGTGATCCCTGGTCAAAGTGGTCCCTGGTCAAAGTGGTCCCTGGTCAAAGTGGTCCCTGGTCAAAGTGGTCTGTATTCCAGTGATCCCTGTTCAAGTGGTCCCTTGTTAAAGTGGTCCCTGGTCAAAGTGGACCCTGGTCAAAGTTGTCCTTGGTCAAAACACACGTATCCTTGGGAGACCAAATACACGGCTCCTTGGGCGATTTCTCTTTGGTTACATGTTATTAAATGAACCTGTCCTGACCCTATAATGCAGACCATATAATCTACTCACCATCCAATACATTCTTATATAGCAGCGTAGATGGGGGCCTAGGTTTTGGTGTTCTTCTGGGCTTTGTTTGTTGGTTTGTTGCCATATGAGGTTCATTTCCAAGGCCGATCCACAAAGGAAACTCCCCAAAAAGTCCTTCTGTTTCTCCTTTTCGATGCTCATGCAACTCACCAGCACCCCCTGCTTTCCAAACAGGGAGAAGTAGACACATTTGGAGGACACGAAATGCAGAGAGATATAGGATGGGGGCCACCTTCCTTGGACATGTCCACATGGGATTCCACCTACTGCGTCTACCATACGAAGTCCTTCTTAAGGTTTAGGTGGCATCTCTTTCCTTGCCGTTGGAATCCATTGTGTGTAGCTAAAGCAGGAGAAGGCAAGCCTACTCCTCCTTCTCCTCGATGTGACGTTGTTATCCTCTCAATCTGTTGTTGTTGTTGTTTCGGCCTTGTCTCCAAAGCACCATCAATCACTTGAAGGTTGCTCCTAGTCAACCTTGGAGAGCGAGTCAAGGCAGATCCAACAAGGCCTCCTTGCTCAACGAAAGACCATTCCAACAACAACAACAGTAACAACAACATAGTAATTCTATCTTCCTAATAATAATAGTAATAATAATAACAACAGTAACGACAACATAGTGATTCTATCTTCCTAATAATAATAGTAATAATAACAACAACAACAGTAACGACAACATAGTGATTCTCTTACTAATAATAATAATAACATCAACATAGTGATTCTATCTTCCTAATAATAACAACAACAGTAACGACAACATAGTGATTCTATCTTCCTAATAATAATAACAACAACAACAACAACAACAGTAACGACAGCATAGTGATTCTATCTTCCTAATAATAATAATAACAACAACAACAACAACAGTAACGACAACATAGTGATTCTATCTTCCTAATAGTAACAACAACAACAACAACAACAACAACAGTAACAACAACATAGTGATTCTATCTTCCTAATAATAATAGTAATAACAACATAACAACAACATAGTGGTTCTATCTTACTAATAACAACAACAACAACAGTAACGACAACATAGTGATTCTATCTTACTAATAATAACAACAACAACAACAGTAACAACAACATAGTGATTCTATCTTACTAATAACAACAACAACAACAACAGTAACGACAACATAGTGATTCTATCTTACTAATAATAACAACAACAACAGCAACGACAACATAGTGATTCTATCTTCCTAATAATAATAGTAATAACAACAACAGTAACGACAACATAGTGATTCTATCTTTCTAATAATAATAATAACAACAACAACAGTAACGACAACATAGTGATTCTATCTTCCTACTAATAATAGTAATAATAACAACAGTAACGACAACATAGTGATTCTATCTTCCTAATAATAATAGTAATAATAACAACAGTAACGACAACATAGTGATTCTATCTTTCTAATAATAATAATAACAACAACAACAGTAACGACAACATAGTGATTCTATCTTCCTACTAATAATAGTAATAATAACAACAGTAACGACAACATAGTGATTCTATCTTTCTAATAATAATAATAACAACAACAACAGTAACGACAACATAGTGATTCTATCTTCCTACTAATAATAGTAATAATAACAACAGTAACGACAACATAGTGATTCTATCTTTCTAATAATAATAATAACAACAACAACAGTAACGACAACATAGTGATTCTATCTTCCTAATAATAATAGTAATAACAACAACAGTAACGACAACATAGTGATTCTATCTTTCTAATAATAATAATAACAACAACAACAGTAACGACAACATAGTGATTCTATCTTCCTACTAATAATAGTAATAATAACAACAGTAACGACAACATAGTGATTCTATCTTTCTAATAATAATAATAACAACAACAACAGTAACGACAACATAGTGATTCTATCTTCCTACTAATAATAGTAATAATAACAACAGTAACGACAACATAGTGATTCTATCTTCCTAATAATAATAGTAATAACAACAACAGTAACGACAACATAGTGATTCTATCTTTCTAATAATAATAATAACAACAACAACAGCAACGACAACATAGTGATTCTATCTTCCTAATAATAATAGTAATAACAACAACAGTAACGACAACATAGTGATTCTATCTTTCTAATAATAATAATAACAACAACAGTAACGACAACATAGTGATTCTATCTTCCTACTAATAATAGTAATAACAACAACAGTAACGACAACATAGTGATTCTATCTTTCTAATAATAATAATAACAACAACAACAGTAACGACAACATAGTGATTCTATCTTCCTAATAATAATAATAATAACAACAACAGTAACGACAACATAGTGATTCTATCTTCCTAATAATAATAATAATAATAACAACAACAGTAAACAACATAGTGACTCTATCTTCCTAATAATAATAATAATAATAATAATAATAATAATAATAGTCATCATTATCATTCAGTCTTCCAACTCTAGGATTCTATGATTTTATTATTCTTTCCGCTTCTCTCTTTAAACTGTCTCTCTCTGCTCGTGCATAGCTCAAACCTGAACAAAAATGTAACAGTGTCCAAAAGTCCCAGGCTCAGCCTGCTCCTCAATCAGCTTCGTGCATCTTATTTTACAGTTGACGCACACAGACATTAACTGATTCCTTGTATGCTCCAACAGAACTTCCTCACTGTGAGACAACAACAACAACAACACTGTGAGAGAGAGCTGTTCAACATTGGAACTCTCTGCCACAGAGTGTGGGGGAGGCTCCTCCTTTGGAAACAACAACAACAACAACAAAAGTATGAGTGAGAGCTGTTCAGCAGTGGAACTCTCTGCCGCAGAGTGTGACGGAGGCTCCTCTTTGGAAACAACAACAACAACAACAAAAGTATGAGTGAGAGCTGTTCAGCAGTGGAACTCTCTGCCGCAGAGTGTGGTGGAGGCTCCTTCTTTGGAAACAACAACAAAACTATGAGTGAGAGCTGTTCAGCAGTGGAACTCTCTGCTGCAGAGTGTGGTGGAGGCTCCTTCTTTGGAAACAACAACAACAAGAACAACAACAACAAAAGTATGAGTGAGAGCTGTTCACCAGTGGAACTCTCTCCCGCAGAGTGTGGTGGAGGCTCCTTCTTTGGAAACAACAACAAAACTATGAGTGAGAGCTGTTCAGCAGTGGAACTCTCTACCGCAGAGTGTGGTGGAGGCTCCTTCTTTGGAAACAACAACAACAACAACAAAATTATGAGTGAGAGCTGTTCAGCAGTGGAACTCTCTGCCGCAGTGTGGTTGAGGCTCCTTCTTTGGAAACAACAACAAAATTATGAGTGAGAGCTGTTCAGCAGTGGAACTCTCTGCCGCAGTGTGGTTGAGGCTCCTTCTTTGGAAACAACAACAAAACTATGAGTGAGAGCTGTTCAGCAGTGGAACTCTCTGCCGCAGAGTGTGATTGAGGCTCCTTCTTTGGAAACAACAACAACAAAAAAAAATATGAGTGAGAGCTGTTCAGCAGTGGAACTCTCTGCCGCAGAGTGTGGTGGAGGCTCCTTCTTTGGAAACAACAACAACAACAACAAAATTATGAGTGAGAGCTGTTCAGCAGTGGAACTCTCTGCCGCAGAGTGTGATTGAGGCTCCTTCTTTGGAAACAACAACAACAACAACAAAAATATGAGTGAGAGCTGTTCAGCAGTGGAACTCTCTGCCGCAGAGTGTGGTGGAGGCTCCTTCTTTGGAAACAACAACAAAAATATGAGTGAGAGCTGTTCAGCAGTGGAACTCTCTGCCGCAGAGTGTGGTGGAGGCTCCTTCTTTGGAAACAACAACAACAACAAAAGTATGAGTGAGAGCTGTTCAGCAGTGGAACTCTCTGCCGCAGAGTGTGATGGAGGCTCCTTCTTTGGAACAACAACAACAAAAGTATGAGTGAGAGCTGTTAAGCAGTGGAACTCTCTGCCGCAGAGTGTGGCGGAGGCTCCTTCTTTGGAAACAACAACAACAAAAGTATGAGTGAGAGCTGTTCAGCAGTGGAACTCTCTGCCGCAGAGTGTGGCGGAGGCTCCTTCTTTGGAAACAACAACAACAACAACAAAAGTATGAGTGAGAGCTGTTCAGCAGCGGAACTCTCTGCCGCAGAGTGTGGTGGAGGCTCCTTCTTTGGCTGCTTTTAAGCAGAGGCTGGGTGGCCATCTGTCGGGAATGCTTTGAATGCGATTTTCCTGCTTCTTGGCGGAATGTGGTTGGACTAGATGTCCCACAAGGCCTCTCTCAACTCTAGGATGCTCTGACCCATTCGACGATGGTCTTTCTGCAAATGCCGTCCATCTGTGTTGCACTTAGTGGTGCCATTGAGCGCCACTAATTCCCTCGGCCGCGCTTTCCTTCTTCCCTCCGCGCCCCGTATTACCTTCCAAATCCCACCCCTGATCCGCGGATCAGTCTTCCGTGTGGCTCTGCCCTAAGAATGGGGTTCTTGTCTCCCCTTCTTCACCTGCCGGTGTTTTCGGATATAGGACATTTTGAGAAAGACTCGCGTTTTTCAAGGAATCGCCGGAGGATCGTTTTACCCTTAATCGTGCCGAGCATTATAATCGCCCGGCTCTGGCGACTTAACGGCATGTAAAGCTATCTTAATCAGCGGCGCCCTGACAAGTTGCACATTGTTCCTCTAAGTCGTCTTTATTTCCTGCTCCGGTTTGCACCCTCGGCAAAAAAAAAAAGAAAGATTATCCCTCGGGTTCCTGTTAGCGCATTCTTACAAGGGCCTGGCGTTGCGTCACCGAAAATGGGCGACAATTGCACCTCAATATCCGCGGGGAAGGAGTAGCCTTCCCCGCGGATAATGGAACACAACTCCTCCTGAACATCCCCAACAAAGAGTAGCCTTCCCCACAGATAATGAGACACAACTCCTCCTGAACATCCCCAACAGAGTAGCCTTCCCTGCGGATAACGGGACACAACTCCTCAACAAGGAGTAGCCTTCCCCGCGGATAACGGGACACAACTCCTCAACAAGGAGTAGCCTTCCCCGCGGATAACGGGACACAACTCCTCAACAAGGAGTAGCCTTCCCCGCAGATAACGGGACACAACTCCTCAACAAGGAGTAGCCTTCCCTGCGGATAACGGGACACAACTCCTCAACAAGGAGTAGCCTTCCCCGCGGATAACGGGACACAACTCCTCCTAGAAATCCCAACAAGGAGTAGCTTTCCCCGCGGATAACAGGACACAACTCCTCAACAAGGAATAGCCTTCCCCGCGGATAATGAGACACAATTCGTTCTGAACATCCCCAACAGAGTAGCCTTTCCCGCGGATAACGGAACACAACTCCTCAACAAGGAGTAGCCTTCCCCGTGGATAACAGGACACAACTCCTCCTGAACATCCCCAACAAAGAGTAGCCTTCCCCACAGATAATGAGACACAACTCCTCCTGAACATCCCCAACAGAGCAGCCTTCCCCGCGAATAACGGAACACAACTCCTCCTGAACATCCCCAACAAAGAGTAGCCTTCCCCACAGATAATGGGACACAACTCCTCCTGAACATCCCCAACAGAGTAGCCTTCCCTGCGGATAACGGGACACAACTCCTCCTGAACATCCCCAACAAAGAGTAGCCTTCCCGGCGGATAATGAGACACAATTCCTCCTGAACATCCCCAACAAGGAGTAGCCTTCCCCGCGGATAAGGGAACACAACTCCTCAACAAGGAGTAGCCTTCCCCGCGGATAAGGGAACACAACTCCTCAACAAGGAGTAGCCTTCCCAGCGGATAACGGGACACAACTCCTCAACAAGGAGTAGCCTTCCCCGCGGATAATGCGACACAATTCCTCCTGAACATCCCCAACAGAGTAGCCTTCCCCAGAATAACGGGACTCAACTCCTCAACAAGGAATAGCCTTTCCCGCGGATAACAGGACACAACTCCTCAACAAGGAGTAGCCTTCCCTGTGGATAATGCGACACAACTCCTCCTGAACATCCCCAACAAGGAGTAGCCTTCCCCACAGATAACGAAATACAACTCCTCCTGAACATCCCCAACAGAGTAGCCTTCCCTGCGGATAACGGGACACAACTCCTCAACAAGGAGTAGACTTCCCTATGGATAATGCGACACAATTCCTCCTGAACATCCCCAACAAAGAGTAGCCTTCCCTGTGGATAATGAGACACAACTCCCCCTGAACATCCTCAACAAGGAGTAGCCTTCCCCATGGGTAATGGGACACAACTCCCAACAAGGAGTAGCCTTTCCCACGGATAATGAGACACAACTCCTCCTGAACATGCCCAACAGAGTAGCCTTCCCCACGGATAATGAGACACAACTCCTCCTGAACATCCCCAACAGAGTAGCCTTCCCCACGGATAATGAGACACAATTCCTCCTGAACATCCCCAACAGAGTAGCCTTCCCCGTGGATAACGGGACACAACTCCTCCTGAACATCCCCAACAGAGTAGCCTTCCCCACGGATAATGAGACACAACTCCTCCTGAACATCCCCAACAGAGTAGCCTTCCCCACGGATAATGAGACACAACTCCTCCTGAACATCCCCAACAGAGTAGCCTTCCCCACGGATAATGAGACACAATTCCTCCTGAACATCCCCAACAGAGTAGCCTTCCCTGCGGATAACGGGACACAACTCCTCAACAAGGAGTAGCCTTCCCCGTGGATAACGGAACACAACTCCTCAACAAGAAGTAGCCTTCCCCATGGATAACGGGACACAACTCTTCCTGAATATCCCCCACAAAGAGTAGCCTTCCCTGTGGATAATGTGATACAATTCCTCCTGAAGATCCCCAACAAGGAATACCTTCCCCGCGGATAACGAGACACAACTCCTCCTGAAAATCCCCAACAGAGTAGCCTTCCCTGTGGATAATGGGAAACAACTCCTCAACAAGGAGTAGCCTTCCCCGCGGATAATGAGACACAACTCCTCCTGAACATCCCCAACAAAGAGTTGCCTTCCCCACAGATAATGAGGCACAATTCGTTCTGAACATCCCCAACAAGGAGTAGCCTTCCCCGCGGATAACGAAATACAACTCCTCCTGAACATCCCCAACAGAGTAGCCTTCCCTGTGGATAATGGGAAACAACTCCTCAACAAGGAGTAGCCTTCCCCGCGGATAACGGGACACAACTCCTCCTAGAAATCCCCAACAAGGAGTAGCCTTCCCCATGGATAACAGGACACAACTCCTCCTGAACATCCCCAACAGAGTAGCCTTCCCTGTGGATAATGGGAAACAACTCCTCAATAAGGAGTAGCCTTCCCAGCGGATAACGGGACACAACTCCTCAACAAGGAGTAGCCTTCCCCACAGATAATGGGACACTACTCCTCCTAGAAATCCCCAACAAGGAGTAGCCTTCCCCATGGATAACAGGATACAACTCCTCCTGAACATCCCCAACAGAGTAGCCTTCCCTGCAGATAATGGGAAACATCTCTTCAACAAGGAGTAGCCTTCCCGCGGATAACGGGAAACAACTCCTCCTAGAAATCCCAACAAGGAGTAGCTTTCCCCGCGGATAACGGAACACAACTTCTCCTGAACATCCCCAACAGAGTAGCCTTCCCTGCAGATAACGGGACACAACTCCTCCTAGAAATCCCCAACAAGGAGTAGCCTTCCCCATGGATAACAGGATACAACTCCTCCTGAACATCCCCAACAGAGTAGCCTTCCCTGCAGATAATGGGAAACATCTCTTCAACAAGGAGTAGCCTTCCCGCGGATAACGGGAAACAACTCCTCCTAGAAATCCCAACAAGGAGTAGCTTTCCCCGCGGATAACGGAACACAACTTCTCCTGAACATCCCCAACAGAGTAGCCTTCCCTGCGGATAAAGGGAAACAACTCCTCAACAAGGAGTAGCCTTCCCAGCGGATAACGGGACACAACTCCTCCTGAACATCTGTTACCTTCCCACCAGAGTGGTACCTATTGATCTACTCACATTCGCATGTTTTCAAACTGTTAGTTTGGCAGAAGCTGGGGCTAACAGCGGGAGCTCACCCTGCGGGAGCTCATCAAGTTTAGCAGCTCAGTGCTTTAACCCACTGCACCACTGGGGGCTCCTGTAATACACAGTAAGAGCACCTAAAGCCTCAGAGAGCTTCTGTTCAACCATTTCACAGCTCCCTGCTTGGGCAGTGATGGCATGATCGTCAGAAGAGATGCAACTCTCCACTTGATTGACTACCATCAGATCGTCTGAAGTCACTAGTACTAGCCACGGGTGCAGGCGAAACATCAGGAGTGATTCCTGCCGTGAAAGATGTTGACAATATATTGTCATCATGGTTTTTTACGGGCGAGCAGATGTGTGTGTTCTGTATCTCATAAACTAGAACCGGTAGGGGGAAACGGGGGGCATTTTTGGAAATATACCCAAATATACCCCAAAAGGGGGCTCACCTTGGGAGGCACCTAAATGTGTCCCTTTGAGCTGTGGGTGCTATGATTCACTCAGAGAGTTGATGTCTCCTTTGCCTCCTCCCAGGATTGCTGTGGGCTGGGCTGTGAGTTGTGCTGCTCTCCCAAGATTGCTGTGGGTTGGACTATGGGTTGTGTCCTGAGTTGTGCTGCCCTCCCAGGATTGCTGCGGGTTAGGCTGTGGGTTGTGCTGTGAGTTGTGCTGCCCTCCCAAGATTGCTGTGGGTTGGATTGTGAGTTGTGCTGTAAGTTGTGCTGCCCTCCCAGGATTGCTGTGGGTTGGGATGTGGGTTGAGCTATGAGTTGTGCTGTGAGTTGTGCTGCCCTCCCAGGATTGCTGTGGGTTGGGCTGTGGGTTGTACTGCGAGTTGTGTTGCCCTCCCAGGATTGCTGTGGGTTGGGCTGTGGGTTGCGCTGTGAGTTGTACTGCCCTCCCAGGATTGCTGTGTGTTGGGCTGTGGGTTGTGCGGTAAGTTGTGCCGCGAGTTGTACTGCCTTCCCAAGATTGCTGTGGGTTGGGCTGTGATTTGTAGTGAGTTGTGTTGCCCTCCCAGGATTGCTGTGGGTTGTGCTGTAAGTTGTGCTGCAAGTTGTACTGCCTTCCCAAGATTGCTGTGGGTTGGGCTGTGATTTGTACTGTGAGTTGTGCTGTCCTCCCAGGATTGCTGTGGGTTGGGCTGTGGGTTGGGCTGTGAGTTGTACTGTGAGTTGTGCTGTGAGTTGTACTGCCCTCCCAGGATTGCTGTGGGTTGGGCTGTGGGTTGTGCTGTAAGTTGCGCTGCGAGTTGTGCTGCCTTCCCAAGATTGCTGTGGGTTGGGCTGTGAGTTGTGCTGTGAGTTGCACTGCCTTCCCAAGATTGCTGTGGGTTGGGCTGTGAGTTGTGCTGTGAGTTGCACTGCCTTCCCAAGACTGCTGTGGGTTGGGTTGTGATTTGTACTGTGAGTCGTGCTGCCCTCCCAAGACTGCTGTGGGTTGGGCTGTGAGTTGTACTGTGAGTTGTGTTGCCCTCCCTAGACTGCTCTGGGTTGGGCTGTGGGTTGGGCTGTACGTTGTGCTGTGAGTTGTACTGCCTTCCCAAGATTCCTGTGTGTTGGGCTGTGATTTGTACTGTGAGTTGTGCTGCCCTCCCAAGATTGCTGTGGGTTGGGCTGTAAGTTGTGCTGTGAGTGGTGCTGTGAGTTGTGCTGCCTTCCCAGGATTGCTGTGGGTTGGGCTGCGGGTTGCGATGTGAATTGTACTGCCATCCCAGGATTGCTGTGGGTTGGGCTGTGAGTTGTACTGTGAGTTGTGCTGCCCTCCCTAGACTGCTCTGGGTTGGGCTGTGGGTTGGGCTGTACGTTGTGCTGTGAGTTGTGCTGCGAGTTGTACTGCCTTCCCAAGATTGCTGTGTGTTGGGCTGTGATTTGTACTGAGTGGTGCTGCCCTCCCAGGACTGCTGTGGGTTGGGCTGTGGCTTGTGCTGCCCTCTCCGTGCCTTGAGCCCCGTCCGTCCGTCTCGGCGCTCCTTCCTTCCTTCCTTCCTTCTTTCTTCCCGTGTTGTTTCAGCTGGAGGAGCTTTGGCCGGCACCCTCGGGTTCTCTTGCCACGCAGGTGCTGTTTGCAGAGTATTTATATCATCTCGACCGGGGACACGGCTCTTCGAAAGCTGTTTTGAAACCCGACGGGCCCCGCTCGTTCGTCCTGAACGTTCGGCTGGCGTGCCTCACCGGGCCGTGCCGTGTATCCCCAAACGCAGCCTGGCTCGCTTTCCCTCTCTCTCTCTCTCTATCTCTCTCCCGTGCTGCCCTTTCACCTGAAGAAGCCCGGGGTGATTGGTGCTGTTCTTGGCACGGCCTGGCGTGGGCCCTTTTCGCACGCCAAGGTGCTGCGTGTGCTTCGCGGTGCCTGCCGAGCGCTGTTTGTGTTGGAGCGACCGGAGAAGGAATTAGTTCAACTCCTCTGCTAATTGCTCCCGAAGTGCAGGGCTCGGAAACACACACAAAGCTGCCCAAGTTGCGCGAGGAGGGGACTGTGGGCCGTCTTGTTTCCTTGTTCCAGAAGCATTCTCTCCTGACCTTTCGCGTGCATCTGTGGCAGGCATCCTCAGAAGCTGTGAGGTCTCTTTCCCCAACTTCTTTATCTAATGTTGCAGTTTCTGGCTCCTCCGACCAACCTTGAAGCTCTGCACTTTGCAAGTCAGCATACTGCAAGGGGCGTGAAATATAGCCATGTTCCAGAAACATTCTCTCCTGATCTTTCACCTACATCTGTGGCAGGCATCCTCCTTATCTAACATTGCAGTTTCTGGCTCCCATGACCAACCAACCTTGAAGCCCTGCAGTTTGCAAGTCAGCATATTGCAAGGGGTGTGCAATATGGCCATGTTCCAGAAGCATTCTCTCCTGACGTTTTGCCTGCACATGAGGATGGCAAGCATCCTCAGAGGCTCTCAGGTCTCTTCGCCCAATTCCTTATCTAATGTTGCAGTTTCTGGCTCCTCCAACCAACCGTGAATTCCTGCACTTTGCAAGTCAGCATACTGCAAGGGGCGTGAAATATGGCCATGTTCCAGAAACATTCTCTCCTGATCTTTCACCTACATCTGTGGCAGGCATCCTCCTTATCTAATGTTGCAGTTTCTGGCTCCTCTGACCAACCTTGAAGCCCTGCACTTTGCAAGTCATCATATTGCAAGGGGTGTGAAATATGGCCATGTTCCAGAAGCATTCTCTCCTGATGTTTCGCCTGCATCTATGGCAGGCATCCTCAGAGGTTGTGAGGTCTCTTTGCCCAACTCCTTATCTAATGTTGCAGTTTCTGGCTCCTCTGACCAACCTTGAAGCCCTGCACTTTGCAAGTCAGCATATTGCAAGGGGTGTGCAATATGGCCATGTTCCAGAAGCATTCTCTCCTGACCCTTCGCCTGCATCTGTGGCAGGCATCCTCAGAGGCTGTGAGGTCTCTTTGCCCAATTCGTTATCTAATGTTGCAGTTTCTGGCTCCTATGGCCAACCTTGAAGCCCTGCACTTTGCAAGTCAGCATATTGCAAAGGGTGTGCAATATGGCCGTGTTCCAGAAGCATTCCCTCCTGACGTTTCACCTGCATCTGTGGCAGGCATCCTCAGAGGCTGTGAGGTCTCTTTGCCCAACTCCTTATCTAATGTTGCAGTTTCTGGCTCCTCCGACCAACCGTGAAGCCCTGCACTTTGCAAGTCAGCATATTGCAAGGGGTGTGAAATATGGCCATGTTGCAGAAACATTCCCTCCTGACGTTTAGCCTGCATCTGTGGCAAGCATCCTCAGAGGCTCTCAGGTCTCTTTGCCAAACTCCTTATCTAATGTTGCAGTTTCTGGCTCCTCCGACCAACCTTGAAGCCCTGCACTTTGCAAGTCAGCATATTGCAAGGGGCGTGCAATATGGCCATGTTCCAGAAGCATTCCCTCCTGATGTTTCGCCTGCATCTGTGGCAAGCATCCTCAGAGGCTCTCAGGTCTCTTTGCCCAACTCCTTATCTAATGTTGCAGTTTCTGGCTCCTCTGACCAACCTTGAAGCCCTGCACTTTGCAAGTCAGCATATTGCAAGGGGTGTGCAATATGGCCATGTTCCAGAAGCATTCTCTCCTGATGTTTCACCTGCATCTGTGGCAGGCATCCTCAGAGGCTATGAGGTCTCTTTGCCCAATTCGTTATCTAATGTTGCAGTTTCTGGCTCCCATGACCAACCTTGAAGCCCTGCACTTTGCAAGTCAGCATATTGCAAGGGGTGTGAAATATGGCCATGTTCCAGAAGCATTCCCTCCTGACGTTTCGCCTGCATCTGTGGCAGGCATCCTCAGAGGCTATGAGGTCTCTTTGCCCAATTCGTTATCTAATGTTGCAGTTTCTGGCTCCCATGACCAACCTTGAAGCCCTGCACTTTGCAAGTCAGCATATTGCAAGGGGTGTGAAATATGGCCATGTTCCAGAAGCATTCTCTCCTGACGTTCCGTTTGGTCTCTTTGCCCAACTCCTTATCTAATGTTGCAGTTTCTGGCTCCTCTGACCAACCTTGAAGCCCTGCACTTTGCAAGTCATCATATTGCAAGGGGTGTGAAATATGGCCATGTTCCAGAAGCATTCTCTCCTGACGTTCCGTTTGCATCTGTGGCAGGCATCCTCAGAGGCTATGAGGTCTTTTTGCCCAATTCGTTATCTAATGTTGCAGTTTCTGGCTCCCATGACCAACCTCGAAGCTCTGCACTTTGCAAGTCAGCAGATTGCAAGGGGTGTGAAATATGGCCATGTTCCAGAAGCATTCCCTCCTGACGTTTCGCCTGCATCTGTGGCAGGCATCCTCAGAGGCTATGAGGTCTCTTTGCCCAATTCGTTATCTAATGTTGCAGTTTCTGGCTCCCATGACCAACCTTGAAGCCCTGCACTTTGCAAGTCAGCATATTGAAACGGGGGTGAAATATGGCCATGTTCCAGAAGCATTCTCTCCTGACGTTCCGTTTGCATCTGTGGCAGGCATCCTCACCCCAATTTCCTAGTTTCCAACAGACCTCACAACCTGTGAGGATCCCTGCCACAGATGCAGGCAAAACGTCAGGATATATGGGTATATATGTGTTCGCATATGTGTGTGTAGATGTGTTTATATATTTGTGTGTTTATATGTGTATATGTGTGTGCTTATTTATACGCATATTTGTGTTTATATATGTGTATGTAGATGTATGTGTGCATGTGTATGAGTGTATGTGTATATATGGGTATATATGTGTGTGCGTGTGTGTAGATGTGTTTATATGTGAGTATATATTTGTGTGTTTATATGTGTATATGTGTGTGCTTATTTATACGCATATTTGTGTTTATATATGTGTGTATATAGATGTGTGTGTATATTTGTGTATGTATGTGTGCATGTTTATATGAGTGTATGTGTATACATATAGGTATATATGTGTGTGTAGATGTGTTTTTATGTGTGTATATATTTGTGTGTTTATATGTGCATATGTATATGTGTGTGCTTATTTATACGCATATTTGTGTTTATATATGTATGTAGATGTGTGTGTATATTTGTGTATGTATGTGTGCATGTGTATGAGTGTATGTGTATATATATATATATATATATATGGGTATATATGTGTGTGTAGATGTGTTTATATGTGTGTATATATGTGTGTTTATATGTGTATATGTATATGTGTGTGCTTATTTATACGCATATTTGTGTTTATGTGTGTATGTAGATGTGTGTGTATATTTGTGTATGTATGTGTGCATGTGTATGAGTGTATGTGTATATATATATGGGTATATCATATGTGTGTGTAGATGTGTTTATATGTGTGTATATTTGTGTGTTTATATGTGTATATGTGTGTGCTTATTTATATGCATATTTGTGTTTAATATATGTGTGTATGTAGATGTGTGTGTATATTTGTGTATGTATGTGTGCATGTGTATGAGTGTATGTGTATATATCTATGGGTATATCATATGTGTGTGTAGATGTGTTTATATGTGTGTATATTTGTGTGTTTATATGTATATATGTGTGTGCTTATTTATATGCATATTTGTTTATGTGTGTATGTAGATGTGTGTGTATATTTGTGTATGTATGTGTGCATGTGTATGAGTGTATGTGTGTATATATATGGGTATGTATGTGTGTGTAGATGTGTTTATATGTGTGTATATATTTGTGTGTTTATATGTGTATATGTATGTGTGTGCTTATTTATACGCATATTTGTGTTTATATGTGTGTATGTGTATATTTGTGTGTGCTTGGGTATATATATGTATGTGTGCATGTGTATATGAGTGTATGTGTATGTATGTGTGTATATATATATATATATATATGGGTATATATGTGTGCAGATGTGTTTATATATGTGTATATATTTGTGTATGTAGATGTATGCATGTGTATATTTGTGTCTGCTTGGGTATATATATGTATGTGTATGTATGTGTGCATGTGTATATGAGTGTATGTGTATGTATATATATATATATATATGGGTATATATGTGTGCGCATGTATGTGTGTAGATGTGTTTATATGTGTGTTTATGTGTATATGTATATGTGTGTGCTTATTTATACCCATATTTGTATTTATATATGTGTGTATGTATGTGTGCATGTGTATATTTGTGCGTGCATGTGTATATGTATACGTGTATGTAGATGTGTGTGTATATTTGTGTGTGCTTGGGTATATATATGTATGTGTGCATGTGTATATGAGTATTTGTGTATGTGTAGGGGGTGAGGAATACTCGTTGGACTGTTGGGTGTCTTGTGTCCAGATTTGGTGTCAATTCGTCCGGTGGTTAACCCCACAAACGAGCTTTAACTTTTTATATATATAGATTATGGTACTGTCTGGACGAGTCGTGCGTCCTCGCATATAAATACAAGAGTGAAGGAAGGGAAGGCGGCTTTGCTCGCTCGCTCTCTCCTGGTTCTTTCATGGAATCATAGAATCAAAGAGTTGGAAGAGACCTCATGGGCCATCCAGTCCAACCCCCTGCCAAGAAGCAGGAAATTGCATTCAAAGCACTCCCGGCAGATGGCCATCCACCCTCTGTTTAAAAGCCTCCAAAAAAGGAGCCTCCACCACACTCCGGGGAGAGTTCCACTGCTGAACAGCTCTCACAGTCAGGAAGTTCTTCCTCATGTTCAGATGGAATCTCCTCTCTTGTAGTTTGAAGCCATTGTTCCATTGCGTCCTAGTCTCCAGGGAAGCAGAAAACAAACTTGCTCCCTCCTCCTCCCTGTGGCTTCCTCTCACATATTTATACATGGCTATCATATCCCCTCTCAGCCTTCTCTTCTTCAGGCTAAACATGCCCAGCTTCTTAAGCCGCTCCTGAATTCTTCTTTGGTGATTTCTCCCTTTTTCCACTTCTTGTGCACGCCCAGCTCTTTCAGCCGCTCCTCATAGGACTTGTTCTCCAGACCCTTGATCATTTTAGTCACCCGCCTCTGGACACATTCCAGCTTGTCAATATCTCTCTTGAATTGTGGTGCCCAGAATTGGACACAATATTTCAGGTGTGGTCTAACCAAAGCAGAATAGAGGGGTAGCATGACTTCCCTGGATCTAGACACTATGCTCCTATTGATGCAGGCCAAAATCCCATTGGCTTTTTTGCCGCCACATGACATTGTTGGCTCATGTTTAACTTGTTGTCCACGAGGACTCCAAGATCTTTTTCACACGTACTGCTCTCGAGCCAGGCATCTTCCCCCATTCTGTATCTTTGCATTTTGTTTTTCCTGCCAAAGTGGAGTATCTTGCATTTGTCACTGTTGAACTTCATTTTGTTAGTTTTGGCCCATCTCTCTAATCTGTCAAGATCGTTTTGAATTCTGCTCCTGTCCTCTGGAGTATTGGCTATCCCTCCCAATTTGGTGTTGTCTGCAAACTTGATGTTCATGCCTTCTAACCCTTCATCTAAGTCATTAATAAAGATGTTGAACAGGACCGGGCCCAGGACGGAACCCTGCGGCACTCCACTCGTCACTTCTTTCCAAGATGAAGAGGAAGCATTAGTGAGCACTCTCTGTGTTCGTCCACTTAACCAATTACAGATCCATCTCACCGTAGTTTTGCCTAGCCCACATTTCATTTTTTCTGCCAAAGTGGAGTATCTTGCATTTGTCACTGTTGAACTTCATTTTGTTAGTTTTGGCCCATCTTTCTAATCTGTCAAGGTCGTTTTGAATTCTGCTCCTGTCCTCTGGACTATTGGCTATCCCTCCCAATTTGGTGTCGTCTGCAAATTGGACGACACCAATTTCGTTTGCATTTCGTTTTTCCTGCCAAAGTGGAGTATCTTGCATTTGTCACTGTTGAACTTCATTTTGTTAGTTTTGGCCCATCTTTCTAATCTGTCAAGATCGTTTTGAATCCTGTTCCTTTCTTTTCCTCGGATCCGAAAGGGTGGGAAGGAAGGCCCGAGTCTCAAAACAGGAAGGATGAGGTGAAACTTGGAATGCCGGACTGTGGCGAGCGGCGACGGCAGCGGGCCAGGGCACGGCTCCAGAGACTTACTTTCGCAGGGAGAGAAGGAAATCAAAATAAGGACGGCCGCAAAAGGCCCACACAGCCACGCCGTTGCCAACTCCGAGCCTGCGACCAGAAGCCACTGGTCTGCAACCGCATCAAACTGGAACCAAGATCCCATCTGGTCCCAGCTGCTCGGCCCGACAAGCGCGGCTCTGTGTGTATCGTCTCTGCGTCTGTAAACAGCGGAGCGACCGGACCGCTTGGCACTTGGGAACACCAAAAAACAGAAAAGAGGCCGGACATGTGAATTACGACACGCCTCTGTCCCGGAGGCTCGAGAATCGGGAATGGAGAAGTCACTCTCAAAACCAGTCCAGTTCCACCATCTAGTGGGCTTTCCCAGAAGTGCACTTTTCTGATCTTGGTGAAGACTAGGCATGGTTCGGTACCGTCGGGATCTTCGTAATTCAGAATAAATTGGGGGAAATGACATTTTCAAAGCTTTTAAGAAAACAGGAAGTCTCTTTGCCCTGCCGAAGCTTTTTCCACCAGCCTTCGACAAAATTATTAAGCTTTGTATCCTATCATCATCATTTATTTTACTATATATATATATTATTTTATTAATAATATATATTAGTAAAATATTAGTAAAATAGAATATTATGATATGCTATTTTATATTACTATATTATTATTACTATTAAATTATATTACTATATTATTATTACCACCTCACCCGCCTCATAGGAAACCTGCTACAAAACAGGAGCTTTTTGGTTGAGTTCCAGGGCCAGAGAAGCAAATGGCGGAAACAGAAGAACGGCCTGCCTCAGGGAAGTGTGTTTGCCCCATCCATGTTCAACATCTACACAAATGACCAGCCACTGCCAGAAGGGACAGAGAGTTTCATCTATGCTGATGATCGTGCCATCACCGCTCAAGGAAATCAGATACAGAACAGGAGCTTTTTTGTTGAGTTCCAGGGCCAGAGAAGCAGATGGCGGAAACAGAAGAATGGCCTGCCTCAGGGGAGCGTGCTTGCTCCATCCATGTTCAACATCTACACAAATGACCAGCCACTGCCAGAAGGGACAGAGAGTTTCATCTATGCTGATGATCGTGCCATTACTGCTCAAGCAAGGAGCTTTGAGTTGGTTAAAACAGAAGCTCTCCAAAGCTCTAGGTGCTCTTACTGCCTATTACAGGGAAAACCAGCTGATCCCTAATCCATCTAAAACAAAGACATGTGCTTTTCACTTCAAGAACAGACAAGCATCCCGAGCTCTGAGGATCACCTGGGAAGGAATCCCACTGGAGCATTGCACACACCAAATATTTGGGAGTTACCTTGGCCCGTGCTCTGACCTAAAAGAAGCACTGCTTGAATATCAAGCAAAAAGTGGGTGCGTATCATATGAAAGCTGACTGGCACAACCTGGGGATCACAACCGGACACAGTGAAGACATCTGCCCTTGCTGCTGAGTATGCATGCCCAGTGTGGAACACATCTCACCACGCTAAAACGGTGGATGTGGCTCTTACTGACATAATAATAATAATAATAATAATAATAATAATATGCCGCATTATCACGGGGTGTCTGCGCCCTACAACACTGGAGAAACTATACTGCTTAGCCGGTATTGCACCACCTGACATCCGCCGGGAAGTAGCAGCCAATAGTGAAAGGACCAAGGCAGAGACATCTCCAGCTCATCCCCTGTTTGGGTATCAGCCAGCACGCCAATGACTTAAATCTAGACATAGTTTTCTAAGATCTACAGAGACACTCGCTGGAACACCTCAGCAAGCGAGAGTCCAAAAGTGGCAGGCTCAAACCCAGCACCTCAACCAATGGCTGATACCAAATGAGAGACTCCCCCCTGGGCACACAGAAGACTGGGCGACTTGGAAGGCACTGAACAGACTGCGCTCTGGCACCACGAGATGCAGCCAACCTTCAGAAATGGGGCTACAAAGTGGAATCCTCGACATGCGAGTGTGGAGAAGCAAACCACTGACCACCTGCTGCAATGCAACCTGAGCCCTGCCACATGCACAATGGAGGACCTTCTTGCAGCAACACCAGAAGGCACTCCAAGTGGCCAGATACTGGTCAAAGGACATTTAACCAACTACCAAACTCACAAGTTGTGTATTTTTCTGTTTGTTTGCTTTGTTCTGTTAGAAATGTAATATAATGGACTGGTTGCTCTGACACGACAAAAAAAATTACTATTAAAGCTATTATTACTGAGTTTTGTATCCAATCATCATCATTTATTTTACTATATATTTATATATTATTTTATTAATAATATATATTAGTAAAATAATATATTATAATATCCTATTAATTGCTATTATTAAAATAATAAATAATATATTAATTACTATTATTTTACTATATTGTAATTATAAGTATTTATATATTCTTTTTACTTATATTACTATATTATTATTACTATTAAAACTTTTTCCACCATTTTTGTTATGACTCATGAAGCTTCCCCCTGCTTCTGGTCCCTGCCAGTTTTAAAGCCAGAGAAGCCAGTTTTAAACCAGAGAAAGAAGGGATTTCCTGGTCTCGGCTCAAGCCAGAGAAGCCAGTTTTAAACCAGAGAAGGAAGGAATTTCCTGGTCTTGGCTCAAGCTAGAGAAGCCAGTTTCAAAACAGAGAAGGAAGGAATTTCCTGGTCTCAACTCAAGTCAGAGAAGCCTGTTTTAAACCAGAGAAGGAGGGAATTTACTCCACTTGCATTTCCCCGCTTCTAGTCCCTGGCCTAGGGAAGGAGGGAATTTCCTGGCCTTGGCTCAAGCTAGAGAAGCCAGTTTTAAACCAGAGAAAGAAGGAATTTGCTGGCCTCAGCTCAAGCCAGAGAAGCCAGTTTTAAACCAGAGGAGGGAATTTCTTGCCCTCGGCTCAAGCCAGAGAAGCCAGTTTTAAACCAGAAAAGGAAAGCATTTGCTGGCCTCGGCTCAAGCCAGAGAAGCCAGTTTTAAACCAGAGAAGGAGGGAATTCACTCCACTTGCATTTCCCCGCTTCTAGTCCCTGGCCTTGGCTCAAGCCAGAGAAGCCAGTTTTAAACCAGAGAAGGAAGGAATTTACTCCACTTGCATTTCCCCGCTTCTAGTCCCTGGCCTAGGGAAGGAGGGAATTTCCTGGCCTTGGCTCAAGCCAGAGAAGCCAATTTTAAACCAGAGAAGGAAGGAGTTTACTCCACTTGCATTTCCCCGCTTCTAGTCCCTGGCCTAGGGAAGGAGGGAATTTCCTGGCCTTGGCTCAAGCTAGAGAAGCCAGTTTTAAACCAGAGAAAGAAGGAATTTGCTGGCCTCAGCTCAAGTCAGAGAAGCCAGTTTTAAACCAGAGAAGGAAGGAATTCACTCCACTTGCATTTCCCCGCTTCTAGTCCCTGGCCTTGGCTCAAGCCAGAGAAGCCAGTTTTAAACCAGAGAAGGAAGAAATTTACTCCACTTGCATTTCCCCGCTTCTGGCCCCTGCCTCGCTCAAGCCAGAGAAGCCAGTTTTAAACCAGAAAAGAAATGAACTTACTCCACTTGCTTTTCCCCGCTTCTGATCCCTGGCCTTGCTCAAGCCAGAGAAGCCAATTTTAAACCAGAGAAGAAACATTTACTCCACTTGCATTTTCCCGCTTCTAGTCCCTGGCCTCGGCTCAAGCCAGAGAAGCCAGTTTTAAACCAGAGAAGCCAGTTTTAAACCAGAGAAGGAAGGCATTTACTCCACTTGCATTTCCCCGCTTCTAGTCTTGGCTCAAGCCAGAGAAGCTAGTTTTAAACCAGAGAAGGAAGGAATTTACTGGACACCCCTCTTCCAATTTTTTATTCTACGACACACGGTAGACTAAATTCATTCTCAGTCAGGTTTTGTGAAGATACTTTATGTTTAATACATTTGAAAAAAATGCATATACAAAGAACTTAAGACATGGAGGGTCGGGGAGAAGCATCAGTTCAAGACTAACGAATCTACGAGAGTGAGAGAGAGGGAGTCAGGGAAGAATTGGAGGAAATATTAAGCCGGGGGAATCATCCTGTTAAGATCCCTACGAAGAGGAGAGTCGGGGAGAACCCCCCACTTGATCCGAGCGATCCTGAGCTTGGAAAGATAGGGCGGCGGACATGTTTCGTTTGCTTCCCAGTGTCGTAATTCAACCTCTTTCCCCTCCACTCTTTCCGTTTCTTCATTCGTTTGTTCCCTTGAACCACACTGAACCATTCTGTCTTCTTAAACTCGACATTCCAGAGCGAGCTTATCGATCGGTTTCCAATATTTCGGAGAGTGGCTAGGGAAAAAACCACAGGCCAAAAAAGGCTATGATTTGACTTGCGTAGGAGGCAAAGTTGCGTGTCTCGCACAAAAGCTGTTTTGCTAAAAACGAGAAAGAGAAAAGAGTCGGTTTAGATCTCGCCGACTAAAAAAAAAAGAGGGGAATGAAGGGAAGCAGATCCAAGGCAACTTCAGAGGAATTGCGGACGAGAAGGATGAGCCACATCCCTCTTCCAAGAAGCACCGCTTTGGGACACTTTTTCGATGCCGGAATCCGCCCCGAGGCCGAAACCCCGACCCTGGAAGCCCAAAGAATCCAGCCTAGCAAGGCCTAAAATTAGTCTGTTATAGAGAGAAGGAAAAAAAATCACCACAAAGCATGCCTGGATTTTTAAAACAAAAATTAAACAAAAAAAAACCTAGTACGGATCAGTGTCGGTTGAAATACAATATTATTCTTCCTCTTTTTTAAAAAAAGAATTAGTTTAACCGAATGAAAAGAGCACTAACATCTGCATCTTGCACAAAAAGGAGCGTGCGGCAAGAGGGTGGACCGGCGTTTTGTCATCATCATCATCATTATTATAATTATTATTGCAAAAAAACAAAACAGAACAAAAAAAAACGAATTGGAAAACTCGGAATCTTTAGTTTGATTTCGACATTGCTCTTTCTTAGTATGACTGACATCGACACCAGCTTTGCAGGAGGGACCGCGAAACGGGGCGCTCATAGCAGGACGCAGCGGCGGCTCTTCTTCGGCTCCGGAGGCTCCAGGGCGGCCAGAATCGCCTCGTCAAATACATTCTTGAGGCCTTTCTGGAAAGGAAGCGGCAAAGAGAAAAGGGGCGGTCTCATTATCTGCCTTTTTGTAAACAGACACAAGACGAAAGCGGAACGATCACAAGGAACGGGATTCCTGCCATCAAGCAATTCTCTCCTCCTCTCTAAGAAAGTTCTAGGTATTGAGTTGCCTGGAACTGTCATAAAGCGATACTCCTCCTCCTCAAGAGAGTTCTAGGTAATGAGTTGCCTGGAATTGTCATAAAGCGATACTCCTCCTCCCCCCAAGAGAGTTCTAGGTAATGAGTTGCCTGGAACTGTCATAAAGCAATACTCCTCCCTAAGAGCGTTCTAGGTATTGAGTTGCCTGGAACTGTCATAAAGCGATACTCCTCCTCCCTAAGAGAGTTCTAGATATTGAGTAGCCTGGAACTGTTCGTAAAGCAATACTCCTCCTCCCTAAAAGAGTTCTAGGTATTGAGTTGCCTGGAACTGTCATAAAGTGATATTCCTCCTCCCTAAAAGAGTTCTAGGTATTGAGTTGCCTGGAACTGCCGTAAAGTGATATTCCTCCTCTCTAAAACTTCTAGGTTTTGAGTTGCCTGGAACTGTCGCAAAACAATGCAGGCAAAACGTCAGGAAAAATGCCTCTAGAACATGGTTCTATAGCCTGAAAAAACCCACAAGAACCTAATACTCCTCTCTAAGAGAGTTCTAGGTATTGAGTTGCCTGGAACTGTCATAAAGCGATACTCCTCCCTAAGAGAGTTCTAGATATTGAGTAGCCTGGAACTGTTCGTAAAGCAATACTCCTCCTCCCTAAAAGAGTTCTAGGTATTGAGTTGCCTGGAACTGTCATAAAGTGATATTCCTCCTCCCTAAAAGAGTTCTAGGTATTGAGTTGCCTGGAACTGTCGTAAAGTGCTATTCCTCCTCTCTAAAACTTCTAGGTTTTGAGTTGCCTGGAACTGTCATAAAGTCATCTGCCTCTCTGACTTTATGACTGTTCCAGGCAACTAAATATCTAGAACTTTTAGAGAGGAATATCACTTTAAAAAGTCATCTTCCCCTCTGAGCCCCTGGTGGTGCAGTGGGTTAAAAGCCCTGTGCCGGCAGGACTGAAGACCAACAGGTCCCAGGTTCAAATCCGGGGAGAGGTGGATGAGCTCCCTCTATCAGCTCCAGCTCCTCATGCGGGGACATGAGAGAAGCCTCCCACAAGGATGATAAAAACATCAAATCATCCAGGTGTCCCCTGGGCAACGTCCTTGCAAACGGCCAATTCTCTCACTCCAGGAGTCACTCCTGACATGACCAAAAAAAAAATCTTCCTCTCTAAGAGAGTTCTAGGTATTGAGTTGCCTGGAACTGTCTTAAAGTGATATTCCTCCTCTCTAAAAGTCATAGAATCATAGAATCAAAGAGTTGGAAGAGACCTCATGGGCCATCCAGTCCAACCCCCTGCCAAGAAGCAGGAACATTGCTTCTGGATATTTTGTTGCCTGGAACTGTCCTAAAGTCATATTCCTTTTACAGGCAGTTCTAGGTATTGAGTTGCCTGGAACTGTCTTAAAGTGATATTCCTCCTCTCTAAAAGTTCTGGATATTTTGTTGCCTGGAAATGTCATAAAGTCATATTCCTCTTGAAGACAGTTCTAGGTATTGAGT
>NW_026844811.1:3498283-3558283 GCF_025583915.1 Anolis sagrei ordinatus
CTGAAACTGTCATAGAGCAATACTCTCTGAGAGTTCTAGGTATTAAGTTGTCTGGCATTGTCATAAAGCGATCTCCTCTCTAAGAGTTTGAGGTATTGAGTTGCCTTGAACGGTCAGAAAATGATATTCCTTTTCTCTAAGAGTTCTAGTTATTGAGTTGCCTGGAACTGTTGCAAAGCAATACTCCTCCTCAAAGAGAGTTCTAGGTATCGTGTTGCCCCAAACCCCTGTCGCAATGTATAGCACCTCTTCCGAGGCAACAAACCTGACCTTTGGAGCCACAAACCGCCTGAGAACCACGTCGACAAACCTGGCTATCAGGACAAGCGATGTTCTAGGCATCAATTCATTGTGTGTGGGGTGTGGTTTAGCATTTTGCAACAGACAGATCTTGTGTTCAAAAAGCAAAGAACTGACTCAGTTACTGAACTAGCACCGGATGGTAGTAGAGTCCCTATCTCGCTCTCTCTACATATATATATGTGTGTGTGTGTGTGTTTCTAGTTGTTTGTACCACAAAGGCTCCTCCGTAGCTTGATGGGTCTGGACCAGACTTGGAACACATAACCTTCATTATCGCAACAAGAACCCATCATCTTTCATGCCCAGAGCAGAAAAAGAGAAAGGGAAGAAAGCAGACCAGTAGTTGCTAGGTGAAGTGACCCTCTGTCATGTGACTGTGAGGTAGACTGACTGCTGTTAGGTAACGTGAGGGGAAGGGGAAGCAAAAAAAGAAGGGAAAGAAAAGAAGGAGGGAAGAAGGAAAGGAGGAAGGAATAAAAATAGAAGTGAAGGAACAAAGAAGAGAAAAGAAAAGAAGGAATGAAAGAAGGAAGAAGGGAAAGAAGGAGAGGAAAGGGAAGAAGAAAAGGAATAAAAATAGAGGAGAAAGGAAAGGAAAAAGAAGGGGAAAGGAATGAAGGAATGAAAGAAGGGGACGAAAGGAAAGAAGGTGAGAAAAAGAAGGAAAAGAAAGGAAGAAGGAAGGAAAGAAGGAAAGGAATAAAGCAGGAAAGAGAAAGGAAGGAATAAAAGAAGAAAGGAGATGAAAAGAAGAAAGTAGAAGGAAAGGAAGAAGGAATAAAAATAGGAGAAGAGAAAGGAGAGGAAAAAAGAAGAGGGGAAGGAAGGAATGAAAGAAAGAAAGAAGGGGACAGAAGTAAAGAAAGATGAGAAAAAGAAGGGAAAGAAAGAAGGAAAGGAATGAAAATAGGAGAAGAGAAAGGAAAGGAACAACAAAGGGAAAAGAAAGGAAGGAATGAAAAAATGAAGAAAGGAAAAAAAGAGAAAAAGAAGGGAATGAAAGGAGAAGGAAAGAAAGAAGAAAGGGAATAAAAATAGAAGAAAAAGCAAAAAAGAAAGGGAAGAGAAAGGAATGAAGGAAGGAAGGAAAGAAGGTGAGAAAAAGAAGGGAATGAAAGGAAAAAGGAAAGAAAGAAGGAAAGGAATAAAAAGAAAGAAGAAAAGGAAGAAAAATAGGAGAAGAGAAAGGAAAGGAAAGGAAAGGAAAAAAGAAGGGAACCAAAAACAAGGAATGAAAGAAGCAAGGGAAAGGGAAGGAAAGATGGAGAGAGAAAGGAAGGGAAAGAGAGGAGATGGAAAGGAAGAAAGAAAGGGGTAAAATGGGAGAAGAGAAAGGAAAGGAAAAAAGGAGGAAAAGGGAAGGAAGGAAAGAAGGCGAGAAAAAGAAGGGAATGCAAGGAAAAGGAAGGAAAGAAAGAAGGAAAGGAATAAAAATAGAAGAGAAAGGAAAGGAAAAAAGAAGGGAATGAAAAAGGAAGGAAAGCAGTGAGAGAAAAGGAAGGAAAGAAGAAGAGAGAAAAGAAGGGAAAGAAAGGAGATGGAGAAGAAGGAAAGGAGGAAAATTGGGAAGGAAGAAATGGAAGAGGGAAAGGAAGAGCCACAAGGAAAGGCATTTCCCCGCGCAATTCTGGGGATATACAACCAGGGGCGGCTCGTCCATTACGCAAAGTAAGCAGTCGCAGAACACTTTTTTTTGTCAGGGGCGCAGAGGCGCCTCTGTAAATGCCCCTCGACCTCCACTTGAGGAGCGCCCCCTCAGCCCTAGCAGTCCGGGGGGAGCCTCGGCTTTCTTGCCTCGCTGCCGGGCGATCCTCTTCCCAAAGGGGCCGGGCCCTTGAGCCTCGCCTAGCCCCTCTCGTTCCTGCTCCACCTGGCCAACAAGTATGCGAGCAGAGCTGGCGCTCAATCGTTCTCCGCGTTCGATCCCTTCCCCATGGCCGGCTTCCTTTCCCGATCCCCCGCTCCACCCGCCTCCTCTCCTCTCCCCAATCCGCGGGTGGGCCAAGGGGCGGAGCCGCCGCGCCTGGCCCGCTTCGGGTCCGGAGGCGTGTCTGAAGACCCCAGCGTGCGCACCAAAAGTCGCCTCTTCTCCTGACTTTCTCTTCAGCCATTGGGACCAAGAGAGAGAGAGAGAGAGAGCCCCTCCGGCTGGAGGTATCTCCCACCTCCGCTCCCTCCTTTGTTTTTGCGCCTACCTTCAGGAAAGGTGGGCATCTCCACCTCTCTCTCTCTCTCGGTCCCAATGGCTGAGGAGAAAGTCAGGAGAAGAGGTGACTTTTGGTGCACACGCCGGGGTCTTCAGGCACGCCTCCGGACCCAAAGCGGGCCAGGCAAGGGAGCAAGTGCGGCAAGTGTAGTTACTGGGATGTATAGTTCACCTACAATCAAAGAGCATTCTGAACTCCACCAATGATGGAACTGAACCAAATATGGCACACAGAACTCCCACGACAAACAGAAAATATATATCAATGATTGGTTGGTTGTGGCACACAGAACTCCCACGACAAACAGAAAATATATATCGATGATTGGTTGGTTGTATGCTTACCGTTGAACATTACCTAGGGCCACCTCTGTATACAACGCTAATAGTGCATCAACGTTAAAACTGAAGCAAAAGAATGCAAACAGGAATAATGCTTCGCCAGGCATTTATACGAACAACTAATTTTAATTTTGAAATGTAAGATAGGACTACAGTTGTTATGTCTTTTATCTTCCTTCAGACAGTCAATCCAAGTCAGAAAAAATGACCTTTTTAAATAAAAATTAAAAAAGAGAAAGCTTTACATGGTACAGTTGCAAAAAAAACAAAAAGCTGTGGGAACGAATCCAAATGTAAGAGTCGGACGTACAGTATCGGGTACACCTAGCTTCCGTTTCTCCCAAAAAGAGGACCAAATAGATACTCCACTAAAAGCACAAACAGCCAAAAGCAACAGCAAAGCCCCATTCAATTGCACAGAGGGGAAACCAGAGAACCCTTCGCCGGTTTAGCATCGCTTGCGGGATCACCATATCGAGTACAATCGTCATGCAAATACAGTTATAACAGAGCCACGGGAGAGAAAAGAGAGGGATAGAAAGAGAGAGAGAGAAAGGAATTGCACATATGTATTGTCGAAGGCTTTCATGGCCGGAATCACTGGGTTGTTGTAGGTTTTTAATATCCTTTGCAAAACATGAAGGCATTTCTTTGGCCTCTAACCTCCGTCTTGTTAGCTATTCTCACACTCCTTCGAACTCTAAATTCCAAATCTGTGGAATGACCAGGGTAAATCCAGACAAACAAATTCAAGTCCCTTGCTTGAAACGAGAAGTTGCACTGACACAAGTTTGCTCGCAAATATCCTTTGCAAAACATGAAGGCGTTTCTTTGGCCTCCAACCTCCCTCTTGTTAGATATTCTCACACTCCTTCGAACTCTGAATTCCAAATCTGTGGAATGACCAGGGTAAATCCAGACGAACAAATCCAAGTCCCTTGGTTGAAACGAGAAGTTGCACTGACACAAGTTTGCTCTCAAACATTCTGTTTAATATCCTTTGCAAAACATGAAGGCCTTTCTTTGCCCTCCAACCTCCCTCTTGTTAGCTATTCTCACACTCCTTCGAACTCTGAATTCCAAATCTGTGGAATGACCAGGGTAAATCCAGACAATCCAAGTCCCTTGGTTGAAACGAGAAGTTGCACTGACACAAGTTTGCTCGCAAATATCCTTTGCAAAACATGAAGGCGTTTTTTGGCCTCCAACCTCCCTCTTGTTAGCTATTCTCACACTCCTTCGACCTCTGAATTCCAAACGGTCAGCTCGATCTAAGGTTCCCGCTTCATCAAGGTCAGTCTGTTCGTTAGTGCTTTCTCGCTCATTATCAGGCTGAGAACAACTGTCCTCCCTTTCTGAATCAACCTGCAGCTGGCTAGTTTCATTGTCAACAATGTCATTATTTGCTGTGGGAAACCGAACTTCCTCACCCTGTTCGTCATTGTCTATCACAGGGATATTTTGAACCTGTGAACCTGAATCCCATCATCCTCATCAGAATCATTGGCACTATCACTTTGTGGTTCCAGCTGAGTCATTTGAATGTTTCAAATGACCACCTTAATTAGCATTTGATGGCCTGGCAGTTTTTTGGTGTGGCTTGTTAGTGCCTGGGGGAATCTTTTGTTGAGAGGTGATGAGCAGTCCCTGATTGTTTCCTCTCTGTCGTTATTAAAAAAACTCTAAAATTACAGAGAGGAAACAATCAGGGGCAGCTAATCACCTCTCAACAAAAGATTGCCCCAGGCACTGCCAGGCCATCAAATGCTAATCAAGGTGGTCAGTTGAAATATTCATGGAAGGCGTTTCTTTGGCCTCTAACCTCCCTCTTGTTAGCTATTCTCACACTCCTTCCAACTCTGAATTCCAAATGAACTTCCAACAGACAAGAGTTCTCTGTCCCACCCTGGAAATTCCACATATATATAAACCCAATTTTCCTAGTTCCAACAGACCTCGCAACCTCTGAGGATGCTTCCCAAAGATGCAGGTGAAACGTCAGGAGAGAATGCCTCTAGAACATGGCCATATAGCCCGAAAAAAAAACCTACAACAACCCAGAATTGCACATAACTTTGGCCATTTTTTGAAAAAATCATTGTCACTTCTTTAAAAGTCATTGAAGACGAGATTCTCCGTTCCTTCATTACCTTCTAACTCAAAAACCCAGCAACCCACAAAGCAGAAGGTTTAAAAAAGTGGACATATGCGATCTCACTGAAAACAAATTTGGCGTAGTCGGCAGGATTTCCGAGCGTGTGACAATCGCCGTAACGAATCATATAAGCAGTCTTGCAATCCAAAATAATAATTAATAATAAAAGCTAATACAGAGTTTGTTCTAAGACGTTTGGAAGTAAAAGACACAGCTTCTTTCAGTCGGGATGGTTTTATTGGTTTTGTTTTTCTACAGCAGTGGGAAGAGGAGGCAGGCAGCAGCAACAAGAAAGGAGGAAGGGGGGAAAAGAAGAAGGAAGAGGAAACGGTTTTAGAATATACAGCATTTCCGTTTGGGTTGAGTTTCCGGAGGCTCGAGGGCCGCTAGGATGGCCTCGTCGAACACATTCTTCAGACCTCTCTATAACAGGAAAAGACAGACAGAGGGGAGGAGGAAGAAAAAAATAGGAGGCAGGTTAGTTATAGAGGGTGAGAGAGACACAAAGCGGACACAAAAGAGCATCATTCAGGACAAAAAAGCAGATTTACTTTTGCGGGAAAAGTAGATCTCGGAAGGAGGAGAAAAGGGACGGGTAAGCTGCGCGGAGGGTTAGCACGGGAGGAGGAGGAGAAGGAGGCCAACACACACTGAGGTCTTCCTTTGTGGATTTTCATTTTTCGCGGGTGGTCCTGGAACATAACACCCACGATAAGTGAGGTAACAAAGTGTGTGTGTGTATATATACATATATGTACACACATACACACACACACACAGTGTTCCCTCACTTATCATGGGTATTATATTTTTCGCGGGTGGTCCTGGAACATAACACCCGCGATAAGTGAGGTAACACTCTGTGTGTGTGTGTGTGTGTGTGTGTTTATATATATATATATACGCGCACACACACACACACACACAGTGTTCCCTCACTTATCGTGGGTATTACATTTTTTGCGGGTGGTCCTGGAACATAACATAAATCCTACTTCATGGATTTTTGTTTTTCGCAGGTGGTCCTGGAACATAACACCTGCGATAAGTGAGGGAACACTGTGTGTGTGTATATATATACACACACACACACAGTGTTCCCTCACTTATCGTGGGTATTATATTTTTCGTGGGTGGTCCTGGAACATAACATAAATCCTATTTCGTGGATTTTCATTTTTCGCGGGTGGTCCTGGAACATAACACCCGCAATAAGTGAGGTAACACTGTGTATGTGTGTGTGTATATATATATATACACATACATACATACATATATATATACACACACAAAGTGCTCCCTCACTTATCACGGGTGTTATGTTCCAGGACCATCCACAAAAAATATAATACCAGCGATAAGTGAGGGAACACTGTGTGTGTGTGTGTGTGTATATATACACACACACACACACACACACACACACACACACACACACAGTGTTACCTTATCGCAGGTGTTATGTTCAGGACCACCCACGAAAAAAGAAAATCCACGAAGTAGGATTTACGTTATGTTCCAGGACCACCCGCGAAAAATATAATACCCACGATAAGTGTGGGAACACTATGCATGTATATGTATGTATGTATGTATGTATGTGTATACACACACACACACACACACAGTGTTACCTCATTTATCGCAGGTGTTATGTTCCAGGACCACCCGCAAAAAACGAAAATTCACAAAGTAGGATTTATGTTATGTTCCAGGACCACCTGTGAAAAATATAATACCCACAATAAGTGAGGTAACACTGTGTATACACACACACACACACACAGTTCCCTCGCTTATTGCGGGTGTTATGTTCCAGGACCACCCGCGAAAAATAAAAATCCACGAAGTAGGATTTATGTTATGTTCCAGGACCACCCGCGAAAAGTGAAAATCCGCAAAGTAGGGACGCTGTATATGTACATTGAGTTCTGAGGGTGAGGAAGAAGCGAGGAATTTATTTATTTATTATTTACAAGCCATCCCCTGCCACGCGTTGCTGTGGCCCACATGGGGGTTCTGTGTGGGAGGTTTGGCCCACTTCTATCGTTGGTGGGGTTCAGAATGCTCTGTGATTGTAGGTGAACTATAAATCCCAGCAACTACAACTCCCAAATGTCAAGATTCTATTTTCCCCAAACTCTTCCAGTGTTCACATTTGAGCATATTGAGTATTCATGTAGTTTGGTCCAGATCCATCATTGTTTGAGTCCACAGTGATCTCTGGATGTAGGTGAACTACAACTCCAAAACCGAAGGACACTGCCCACCAAACCCTTCCAGTATTTTCTGTTAGTCAAGGGAGAACTGTGCGCCAAGTTTGGTTCAATTCCATCGTTGGAAAAACCCGCAAACAGCGAGTCCACGAAAAGTGAAGCGTGAAGTAGTGAGGGAACACCATGTGTATGTGTATGTATACGTGTGTGTGTATACTCAGGGTTCCGAATTACGAATCTGAAAATCCCAGAATTTTCCCGAAAACAGGACAAGGGGGTGCCAATGGACCAAACCACACCGAAACAAAACAGAACTCAGGGTTCCGAATTACGAATCTGAAAATCCCAAAATTTTCCCGAAAACAGGACAAGGGTGGTGCTAATGGACCAAATCACACCGAAACAAAACAGAACTCAGGGTTCCGAATTACGAATCTAAAAATCCCGAAATTTTCCTGAAAACAAAACAAGGGGGGTGCTATTGGATCAAATCTTTCTGAAACAAAACTGAACTCAGGGTTCCGAATTATGAATCTGAAAATCCCGAAAACAAAACAAGGGGGGGGGGGGTGCCAATGGATCAAATAAAAACTCAGGGTTCCGAATCACAAATCTGAAAATCTCGAATTTTTCCCAGAAACAGAACGGTGGGGGGTGGGGGTCAAAACGAAAAGAGAACCAATTTCTGTCATTTCACACACCCCTAGAAACCAAGTCTGAGACTCAACCGGTGGTGTTAAGGGAACACAAAGCCAGACAAAGGACACATAAAAGAGGATGGAAAAACATCAAACACTAGGATGGAAAACATCAAACATCCAGGCATCCCCTGGGCAACGTCCTTGCAGACAGCCAATTCTCTCACACCAGAAGCAACTTATTTTCTCAAGTAGTTCCTGGTATGAAAAAATGTGCATTCAATGTATAACTCTGAATGACACTAGGATGGTAAAACACCAAACATCCAGCCGTCCTCTGGGCAACGTCCTTGCAGACAGCCAATTCTCTCACACCATTAGCAACTTAGTTTCTCAAGTAGCTCCTGGTATGAAAAAAAAAAATTCAGTATATAACTCTAACATAGGACTGAATAACATAAGGATAGAAAACATCAAATATCACGGCGTTCCCTGGGCAACGTCCTTGCAGACAGCCAATTCTCTCACAACAGAAGTGACTTAGTATCTCAAGTAGCTCCTAGTATGATAAAAGTGCATTCAGTATATAACTCTAACACAGAACTAAGTAACAGAAGGTGGGAAAACATCAAACTTCTAGGCGTCCTCTGAGCAACGTCCTTGCAGACTGCCAATTCTCTCACACCCGAAGCGACTAGCCTAGCTCTCTTCTAGAAGTGAATGTTATTACGCCTGTAACGCTCTTCTAGCTATCACATCTACTCAGTGCATTCATTTTGTAACTCTAATATAGGACTGAATGGTATTTAGTGTCCTACTTGTAGCACTGACCGCTTAGAAAAGTATTATTCACTGAATGTATCGAATAGCAGTCAATGCTCGAAGTAGGACACTACATACCATTCAATCCTATATTAAAGTTCTGAGTTTCCATCAGTTCCTTCAAAGTATTTGTTTGATAGACAGATCCTGGGAGGAGTTAAGGCACTGAACTTCAATACAGAGTTCCCTCGCTGTTTCGTGGTTCGCTTTCAGCGGACTCGCTGTTTTGCGGTTCACTTTCCACGGATTCGCTGTTTTGCGGTTATGGTTTAGAATTAATATTCTAAACCCTAGCCGCAAAACAGCGAGTCCATGGGCTCCGTGGCTGTTGGGGCGAGGTGGAGAAGCCGGTCCTGGTCGATCCAGGGGCGGAGCCTGCTGCTGGTTGGCCAACAGGTCAAGCGGTGAGAGAGGGAGCTCGGTGCCGCTCGCTGTGCCAGTTCTGTTTGTATGGTCGTGCGTGCGCACGAGCTTGGCTCTCAATGCTGTAACGGCCGCTCTTCCCTTGCGTGGATTTTTGGGGTTTCTGCTGTTTCTTTGGGGCTGGGGGGTTGAGTGGAGGACATAAATTGGGTTGTTAGGTGTATCGTGTCCAAATTTGGTGTTAATTCCCCCAGTGGTTTTTGAGTTCTGTGAATATCACAAACGAACATTACGTTTTTATTTACATAGATATAACATCCCAACATCGCGGTTTTTCACTTATCGCGGGTTGTCCTGGAACGTTAGACCTGTGATAAATATACCTGTAACCGTAGTTTCCTGAGTAGTCAACTGTGAATTCGCACATATGGTCATTCCTGCGCCTGCGCAGAACAGCTTTCGGAACATTCTAGGGAACATTTTCGGAACATTAAACATTTTTGGCGGTAGCCCCGCCCACTCTCTCCTGTTAGTATAAATAGCTAGTGGGAGGGGCTACAGCCTCCAGTTCTCTTCCGCTGCAAAACACAGCCAGAAGGAAGAGGTATGACAAGAGGGGAGGATGGGTGGGGACTGGCTATTTATACTCACGGGAGAGTGGGCGGGGCTACCACTAAAAATGTTTAATAACTCTCGAGAAGGTTCCAAAAGCTGTTCTGCGCAGGCACAGGAATTACCATATGTACGAATTCACAGGTGACTACTCAGGAAACTATGGTTACAGGTAAGCAACCTATATTTATCACAGGTGTTACATTCCAGGACAACCCGCGATAAGTGAAAAACCGCGATGTAGGGACGTTATATCTATATAAATAAAAATGTAATGTTCGTTTGTGATATTCACAGAACTCAAAAATCGCTGGGGGAATTGACACCAAATTTGGACACGATGCACCTAACAACCCAATTTACGTCCTCCACTAAAAAAAAAAAAACCCAAAGAAACAGCAGAAACCCCCAAAAATCCAAACAAGGGAATTACCATATGTGCAAAATTCACAGTTGACCATGATGAGAAAGTGATGGAACACTATACAATTAAAATTCCTTTTTTGTTTATGGTTTCAAACTCTGTCCTTGTCGAGAACTGAGCACCTGAGGAGAGTGAGCTCAGGGGGACAGAACAGGTATGTTTGGCTACGCAGTAATTACAATGAGAAAAAAACAACAATCAAGCACACAAACGCCCCTGTCTGCAACAGTCACATCAATGTGTGAAGCGCCCGTGGGTGAAGAGAGAACCTGCTACGAAAAGACACGCATTTCCAAGCAGACTGCCACTGTCTCCATCTGAGGGATCCGCTTTTGCTACCAAAACGAAATAAACTCGCCTAAAATGAAAGACACAGAGCATCTGACCCACACAAATACACGGATTTGGAAAAATTTAGACCAGTATTTTGCTTCCAACACTGGCTCTAGACCTGTCAGCAGCCTATGAGACTGTGAACCACCGCCTCCTCCTGAGAAAAACGTATAATATCACAAAGGACAACCACCTCACCCGCCTCATAGGAAACCTGCTACAAAACAGGAGCTTTTTTGTTGAGTTTCAGGGCCAGAGAAGCAGATGGCGGAAACAGAAGAACGGCCTGCCTCAGGGGAGCGTGCTTGCTCCATCCATGTTCAACATCTACACAAATGACCAGCCACTGCCAGAAGGGACAGAGAGTTTCATCTATGCTGATGATCGTGCCATCACCACTCAAGGAAATCAGCTACCAAACAGGAGCTTCTTTGTTGAGTTCCAGGGCCAGAGAAGCAGATGGCGGAAACAGAAGAACGGCCTGCCTCAGGGGAGCGTGCTTGCTCCATCCATGTTCAACATCTACACAAATGACCAGCCACTGCCAGAAGGGACAGAGAGTTTCATCTATGCTGATGATCGTGCCATCACCACTCAAGGAAATCAGCTACAGAACAGGAGCTTCTTTGTTGAGTTCCAGGGCCAGAGAAGCAGATGGCGGAAACAGAAGAACGGCCTGCCTCAGGGGAGTGTGCTTGCTCCATCCATGTTCAACCTCTACACAAATGACCAGCCACTGCCAGAAGGGACAGAGAGTTTCATCTATGCTGATGATCGTGCCATTACTGCTCAAGCAGGGAGCTTTGAGATGGTTGAACAGAAGCTCTCCGAAGCTCTAGGTGCTCTTACTGCCTATTACAGGGAAAACCAGCTGATCCCCAACCCATCCAAAACACAGACATGTGCCTTTCATCTCAAGAACAGAGCTCTGAGGATGACCTGGGAAGTAATCCCACTGGAGCATTGCAGCACACCCAAATACCTGGGAGTCATTCTGGACCGTGCTCTGACCTACAAGAAGCACTGCCTGAACATCAAGCAAAAAGTGGGCGCTAGAAACAATATCATACGAAAGCCGACTGGCACAACCTGGGGATCACAACCAGATACAGTGAAGACATCTGCCCTTGTGCTGAGTACACATGCCCAGTGTGGAACACACTAAAACAGTGGATGTGGCTCTTAATGAGACATGCTGCATTATCACGGTGTCTGCGCCCTACACCATTGGAGAAATTACACTGTCTAGCCGGTATTGCACCACCTGACAACCGCCGGGAAGTAGCAGCCAATAGTGAAAGGACCAAGGCAGTGACATCTCCAGCTCATCCCCTGTTTGGGTATCAGCCAGCACGCCAACGACTTAAATCAAGAAATAGTTTTCTAAGATCTACAGAACACTCGCTGGAACACCTCAGCAAGCGAGAGTCCAAAAGTGGCAGGCTCAAACCCAGAACCTCAACCAATGGCTGATACCAAATGAGAGACTCCCCCCTGGGCACACAGAGGACTGGGCGACTTGGAAGGCGCTGAACAGACTGCGCTCTGGCACCACGAGATGCAGAGCCAACCTTCAGAAATGGGGCTACAAAGTGGAACCCACGACATGCGAGTGCGGAGAAGAGCAAACCACTGACCACCTGCTGCAATGCACCCTGAGCCCTGCTACTTGCACCATGGAGGACCTTCTTGCAGCAACACCAGAAGCACTCCAAGTGGCCAGATACTGGTCAAAGGACATTTAATCAACTCCCAAACCCACACATTTTGTATTTTCTCTGTTTGTTTGCTTTGTTCTGTTAGAAATGTAATATAATTGACTGGCTGCCCTGACACGAGAAAAAAAAACCCTTTCATGTTTTTTCAAGCAACATATACAGGTACTCTATACAAAACAAAGCAAAAATAGAGAGAAATTGAATATTATGCTATTATGTAAGAGTCAAATATGAGTACGTTTAGGACTGAGGAAATCACAAAGCTGCAAGAGGTGAAATGGAATGCAATAGGCCTTCAAGATATCCAGGAAGCTCGCTCATTAGCTGATTATTCTTATTATCCAAGTTATTATTCTCTAGTGAGAAAGAGAATGGGTCTTCTATCACCAGGAAGTAAAAGTTTTTTTTAATTATAATATTATTATATAATATATAATAGATTTTATATTATAACATAATAGATTATTATTATATTATAAAAAGAAAAATGGCACAAGAACCAATCCCATTATAATATTATAACATAATATGAATATAATATAATATTTATTATTATTATATTATTATATAATATATGGGTCTTCTATCAGCAGAAGTAAAAGCTGGGGTCCCATGGCACAAGAACCAATCCCATTATAACATTATACATTAATATTTTATTTACTTATTTATTTATATTTATAATATATAATATTATTAAATTATATAATATGAAATTAAATTATATTTTATATATAACAGATATTATATGATAATATAATATATTATTATTGCGTTATAAAAAGAAAAAGCTGGGGTCCCATGGCACAAGAACCAACCCCATTATAATATTATTATATAATATAATATATAATAGATTTTATATTATTAAATAATATTATATTATATTATTATATTATATTATAAAAAGTAAAATTATACAATATTCTAATTATAATATTATAATATAATATAATATATAATATATGTTATATTATTAAATAATATAATATAATATTATATTATTATATTATAATTATATAATATAATATATGGGTCTTCTATCAGCAGGAAGTAAAAGCTGGGGTCCCATGGCACAAGGACCAACCCCATTATTATAATATTATTATATAATATAATATATAATATATGTTATATTATTAAATAATATAATATTATATTATATTATTATATTATAAAAAGTAAAAGCTGGGGTCCCATGGCACAAGAACCAATCCCATGGTGGCGCAGTGGGTTAAAGCGCTGAGTTGCTGAGCTTGTTGATCGAAAGGTCACAGGTTCGATTCCGGGGAGCGGCGTGAGCTTCCGCTGTCAGCCCTAGCTTCTGCCAACCTAGCAGTTCGAAAACATGCAAATGTGAGTAGATCAATAGGTACCTCTCCGGCAGGAAGGTAACAGCTCTCCATGCAGTCATGTCGGCCACATGACCTTGGAGGTGTCTACGGACAACGCTGGCTCTTCGACTTAGAAATGGAGATGAGCACCACACCTCAGAGTTGGACACGACTGGACTTAATGTCAGGGGATAATATAATATTATATTATTATATTATAATTATATAATATAATATATGGGTCTTCTATCAGCAGGAAGTAAAAGCTGGGGTCCCATGGCACAAGGACCAACCCCATTATTATAATATTATTATATAATATAATATATAATATATGTTATATTATTAAATAATATAATATTATATTATATTATTATATTATAAAAAGTAAAAACTGGGGTCCCGTGGCACAAGAACCAATCCCATTATAATATTATAATATAATATAATATAATATATTATTATTATTATTATTATTATTATTATTATTATTATTATTATTATTATTATGTAATATATGGGTCTTCTATCACCATGAAGTAAAGCTGGGGTCCCAAGGCGCAAGGACCGATCCCATTATAATATTATATAATATAATATATAATAGATTTTATATTATTATATAATATAATATAATTATAAAAAGTAAAAGCTGGGGTTCCATGGCACAACATCCAATCCCATTATAATATTATAACATAATATATAATATAATATAATATAATATAATACAATATATTATAATATATAATATTATTATTACATTATTATATAATATATGGGTCTTCTATCCCCAGGAAGTAAAAACTGGGGTCCCATAGCACAAGGACCCATTATATTATTATATTATATAATATATAATATATTATTATAATATATAATATTATTATATTATTATTAAATATATGGGTCTTCTATCACCAGGAAGTAAAAGCTGGGGTCCCATGGCGCAAGGACTAATTCCATTATGATATTATTATATAATATAATATATAATATATTATTATATTATTATATAATATATATTATTATTATATTATTTCATAATATAATATATTGTTATAATATTATATATGTTGTTTTTTGTTGTTGTTCATTCGTTCCGTCGCTTCCGAGCTCCTTGTCGGCCATCACCACCCCCAGTTCCTTCAAGGTCAAATCAGTCACTTCAAGGATGCCATCCATCCATCTTGCCCTTAGACAGCCCCCTCTTCCTTTTTCCTTCCATTTTCCCCAGGATCACTGTCTTCTCAATATTATATATATTACATATTATAAAAATTAAAATATAAAATATATTATTGTATTCTAATATTCTAATAGAAATACTGTGGGGAAAATACTTGCTGCCTAGTGAAGACAGAGGGGAGCAGAAGACAGTTCCATCTTGTCTTTACTAATAATATAATATAGTATATTGTATATACATATAATATTTATAATATTATAATGTAATACAACATAATACTGGTAATAATAATTATACAATATTATAATTATAATATATATTTTCATTACATGTAATATTACTAATAATATTACAATATAATGGTATAGTGCAATATAGTAATATATGATACTGATATTGTGCTAAGCTAATAATATAATATATTGTATGAAAATACATCTTGTAAGCCGCTCTGAGTCCCTTCGGGGTGAGAAGGGCGGCATAGAAATGCTGTAAATAAATAAATAAATAGTGCAATGCATAAACTGTATAATAATATAATAATAAATTATTATCTTATGATATTGTTATATTATAATATATAAAATAATACATTATATTATTATGATATTGTTATATTATAATATATAATATAATACATTATATTATGATATTGTTATATATTATATATTATTATCATATAATCATATATATAAAATCATATATATTGTTATATTATTATACACTTCATGTATTGCACCAGGCAGGCAAACTGTATAATAATATAATAATAAATTATTATCATATTATTATGATACTGTTATATTATATATTATTATATAATCATATATATAAAATTATATATATTGTCATATTATTATACACTTCATGTATTGCACCAGGCAGCAGAACTGTATAATAATATAATAATAAATTATTATCATATTATTATGATATAGTTATATTATATTATATCATATCATATATATTATTATGATATAGTTATATTATATATTATTATATAATCATATATAATCATATATATTGTTATATTATTATACACTTCATGTATTGCACCAGGCAGCAGAACTGTATAATAATATAATGTAACAATATATTATTATTATTATATTGTTACATTATATTATATATTAATATGATATAATCATATATATAATCATATATATTGTTATATTATTATACACTTCATGTATTGCACCAGGCAGCAGAACTGTACAATAATATAATAATAAATTATTATTATTATTATTATTATTATTATTATTATTATGATATTGTTATATTATATTATGTATTATTATATAATCATATATATTGTTATATTATTATACACTTCATGTATTGCACCAGACAGCAGAACTGTATAATAAAAAATTATTATTATTATTATATTGTTATATTATATTATATATTATTATGATATTGTTATATTATATTATATCATATATTATTATTATTATATTGTTATATTATATTATGTATTATTATTATAAAATCATATATATAATCATATATATTGTTATATTATTATACACTTCAGGTATTACACCAGGCAGCAGAACTGTATATATTATTATGATATTGTTATAATATATCATATAGTATATTATTATTATTATTATTATTATTATTATTATTATTATTATTATGATATTGTTATATCAGATATGAGATCTCTTCCACCCACCGAGGTGCCGCTTACCTGCGTGAGGGCGGAGCATTCCACGTACTTGACGGCCTTGAGGTCCCGGGCCAGCTTCTCGGCCGTCTCGGGGGTGATGGGCTTCTGCTTGTTCTTGGCCAGCTTCTCGATGGTCGAGGGGTCGTCCCGCAAGTCGATCTGCGTCCCCACCAGCAGGAAGGGCGTCTTGGGGCAATGGTGGGTGATTTCAGGGACCCACTGGAGAGGGAGAGGGAGGGAATGAAGAATGGGGCATTCTATTATTATTATTATTATCATTATTATTAGAAACACAACAATATGAATTCACAGCAGACAAGATCACTCTGCTGCCTGTTGTACTATTATTATTATTATTATTATTATTATTATTATTATTATTATTATTATTTATAACTAAGCCAAAGCTGGGTGGCCATCTGTCAGGGGTGGATGGATGGATGGATGGATGGATGGATGGATGGATGGATGGATGGATGGATGGATAGATGGATGAATGGATGGATGGATGGATGGATGGATGGATGGATAGATGGATGGATGGATGATGGATGGATGGATGGATGGATGATGGATGGATGATGGATGGATGATAGATGGATGGATGGATGGATGGAAGATAGATGGATGGATGGATGGAAGATAGATGGATGGATGGATGGAAGATAGATGGATGGATGGATGGATGGATGGAAGATAGATGGATGGATGGATGGATGGATGGAAGATAGATGGATGGATGGAAGATAGATGGATGGATGGATGGATGGATGGATGGGCGCTGTCTGTCTGGCTGGCTTGCTGTCTGGCGGACTGGATGGATCATGGCTTCCTGGATATCGTTTACTGGCTACGTGTGCTGGGATAGCTAGCTTGCTGTGATCTCTTGTGGCTGGCTCTCTGGCTTTCTTGCTGGCATGGATGGATGGATGGATAGATGGATGGATGGATAGATGGATGGATGGATAACCAAACATTTCTGGGGGCGTTACCTTTTCTTTCACATTCTCAAAGGAGGAAGGCGAGACCACGGAGAAGCAGACCAGGAAGACGTCCGTCTGGGGGTAGCTGAGAGGCCGCAACCGGTCGTAGTCTTCCTGCCCTACACACACCCGCCAAGGGAAAAACACCACAGGCTCAGGTTCTTCCTTTCTTCCTCCTTCCCTTCCTCCTCTCCTTCCTTCCTTTCTTCTTCCCTTCCTTATTCCCCTTCTCCTTCCTTCTTTCTTTTCTTCCTTTTTCTTTCTCTACTTCCTTCTTCCTCTCCTCCTTCCTTTTCTTGTTCTCTTCTTCCCTTCCTCCTCTTCCTTCTTTTTTCCTTTTTTCTTTTCCTCTTCCTTCTTCCCTTCCCTCTTCTTGTTCCTTCTTTCTTTCCCTCTCCTCCTTCCTCCCTTTCTTCTTCCTTCCTTCCTTTTCCTCTCCTTTTCCTTCCTTTCTTCCTCCTTCCCTCTTCCTCTCCTTTCCTTCTCCTTCTTCTCTCCTCTTTCCTCTTCCTTCTCCCTTCCTTCTTCTTTTCTTTCTTCCTTCTTCCCTTCCTTCCTGCTTTTCTTTTCCTCCTTCCCTTCCTCCTCTCTTCCCTTCCTTTTCTTGTTCCTTCTTCCCTTCCTCCTCTCCTTCCTTTCTTCTTCCCTTCCTTTCCTCCCCTTCTTTCTTTTCTTCCTTTATCTTTTCCTCCTTCCTTCTTTCCTTCCTCCTCCTTCCTTCCTTCTCTTCCTCCTTTCTCTTTTCTTCCTTCCTTCTTCCCTTCCTCCTCTCCTTTCCTCTTCCTCCTTTTCTTCTCTTCTCTTCTCCTCTCCGTCCTTCCTTTTCTTGTTCCTCCTTTTCTTTCTTCCTTCTTCCCTTCCTCCTCTTTCCTTCTTTCTTCCTTCTTCCCTCCCTTCCTCCTCTCCGTCCTTCCTTTTCTCGTTCCTTCTTTCTTCCTTACTTCCTCCTTCCCTTGCTCCTCTCCTTCCTTCCTTTTCTTGTTCTTTCTTCCTTTCCTCCTTCTTCCCTTCCTCCTCTCCTTTTCTTTTCTTTCTTCCTTCTCTTCTTCCTTTCTCTTTTCCTCCTTCCTTTTCTTGTTCCTTCTTTCTTCTTTTCCTCCTCTCCTTCCTTCCTTCTCTTCTTCCTTTCTCTTTTCCTCCTTCCTTCTTCCCTTCCTCCTCTCCTTTCCTTCCTTTTCTTGTTCCTTCTTTCATCCTTTCCTCCTCCTTCCCTTCCTCCTCTCCTTCCTTCCTTTTCTTGTTCCCTCTTTCTTCCTTTCCTCCTCTCCTTCCTTCCTTCTTTCCTTCCAACTGCAAAGGTGAATTACCTGCCGTGTCAAAGAGGCCCAAGGTGTACGGCTCCCCGCCAATCATCACAGTTACAGCATAGTTATCAAACACCTTGAGAGGGAGAAATAAGGGACCCAATTCAGATGCACAACGTTACACAAGTCCTACACAGAGCTAAACAAGGGAAACTTTTCAGGGTTGTGATGTGCTGCATTTCCATGTTTTTTAATGACAGAACCAATTAGGAAATAATGACATTGATCACCCAGGAACAAAAGTCATGTCACAGAGTGTGATCTATTATAATTATTATACAATAATATAATTAAATTATAACATAATACAAATATAATACGATTGTAATATATAAATATAATTTTAATATAATTATATAATAACACAATATAATGTGCTGCATTTACATGTCTATGATAGAACCAATTAAGAAAGAATATAGCATAATATATTATTATTATATATAAAATAATATAATTATTTTATAATAAAATTATAATTATATAATACAATATAATGTGCTATATTTCCATTTTTTTATGATAGAACCAATTAAAGAATATAGTGTACTATATTATTAATAATATTATTACTATATATAATAATATAATTATTTTTATAATATAATTATAATATAATTATATAATAATCCAATATAATGTGCTGCATTTCCATGTTTCTATGATGGAACCAATTAAGAAAGAATAGTGTAATATATTATTACTATATATAATAATATAATTATTTTTATAATATAATTATAATATAATTATATAATAATCCAATATAATGTGCTGCATTTCCATGTTTCTATGATGGAACCAATTAAGAAAGAATAGTGTAATATATTATTACTATATATAATAATATAATTATTTTTATAATATAATTATAATATAATTATATAATAATCCAATATAATGTGCTGCATTTCCATGTTTCTATGATGGAACCAATTAAGAAAGAATATAGTGTAAAAATATATTATTATATATAATATCATTATTTTTATAATAAAATTATAATTATATAATACAATATTTCCATGTCTTTATGATAGAATCAATTAAGAAAGAATATAGCATATTATTATTATATATACTAATATAATTATATTTATGATAAAATTATAATTATATAATAATACAATATTTCCATGTCTTTATGATCGAACCAATTAAGAAAGGATATAGCATAATACTTTTATTATATATAATATAATTATAATTATATAATAATACAATATTTCCATGTTTCTATGATAGAACCAATTAAGAAAGGATATAGTGTAATATATTATTATTATATATAATAATAACATTATTTTTATAATTTATAATTATATAATAATACAATATTTCCACGTTTCTATGATAGAACCAATTAAGAAAAAATATAGCATAATAATATATTATTATATATAATAATATAATTATTTTTATAATAAAATTATAATTATATAATAATACAATATAATGTGCTGCATTTTTATGATGGAAATATAAAAATTAATATATAAAATATAATATAAATAAATTAGGAAATAATGACATTGATATATCGCCCAGGACCAAAACTCGTGTTGCGTAGTGTTATGAAACGTAATACATAATCGCCTAGTGATAAAAAGTGACAACTGCTTTGTTTATTACAACTTCTCCTACACAATAAGTTTGATTTTTGCAAGCTTGCAGGAATTCCAGCGCATCTCCACGTATTGCCATTGGGCTTCTGGAGTAATAAGTATGTTCAGATCCCTTGCCTAAGCAAATTCTGGTCCGGAAATTAGTCTTAATTATATATTTGTACCACTGTGAAACTATACTTCTTAGATTAACAATAGTACAGAGAGGTTTTTCTACAAACTCAATCATTATTTCACTGTTGCTCAAGTTCTAAACATCTAAACAAATCCATTTCCTGTCTTTCCCAGATTACTTTACTTTCAGAAAATTAAATAAAGAATAAGAGGGATGTTATGACGCAACTGACATAAATTTACCTTCTATTACTATTATTATTATTATTATTATATTATTATTTATAACCCTATTTTTTCTCTCCACAAGGAGACTCAAAGCGCCGATGTATCAGTTATTAGTATTCAAATGCATTATTATTATTAGTAGTAGTAGTATCATAATCCAAAGGAGACTCAAAGCACCGATGTATCTTCTATTAGTATTCAAATGCATTATTATTATTATTATTATTATTATTATTATTATTATTATTATTAGTATCATCATCCAAAGGAGAATCAAAGCGCCGATGTATCTGCTTTTAGTATTCAAATGCATTATTATTATTATTAGTAGTAGTAGTAGTAGTATCATCATCCAAAGGAGACTCAAAGCGGTGCTGTATCTGCTATTATTATTCAAATGCATTATTATTGTTATTCTCGCTGTGAAGCTTTTGCTCAGTTCTTTACAGACAAAGTCGCTTTGATCTGTTCTGGTCTGGATACCATGTTAATGGCAGTCTCTGAGGATGTAACACGAGCACCTGCTTGTCCAATTTTGATGGATTCATTTCAATTGGTGAAACCCGAGGATGTGGACAAGATACTTGGAGGAATGAGGCCAACCACATGCATCCTGGACCCCTGCCCATCCTGGCTTCTAAAGGAGGCCAGAGGGGGATTGGCTGAGTGGGTTAAGGTGGTGGTTAATGCTTCCCTTCGGGAAGGCAAGATTCCAGCGAGCTTAAAACAAGCTATAATAAAACCGCTGTTGAAGAAACCATCACTGGACCCCACTAAATTCGACAACTATCGGCCAGTTTCCAATCTCCCCTTCTTGGGCAAAGTCTTGGAACATGTGGTGGCCTCACAACTCCAGGTATTCTTGGTAGACACGGATTATCTAGACCCGGCACAGTCTGGCTTTAGGCCGGGACATGGTACCGAGACAGCCTTGGTCGCCTTAGTGGATGATCTGCGCCGGGAGCTCGACAGGGGGAGTGTGTCCCTGTTGGTGCTGCTCGACCTCTCAGCGGCCTTCGATACCATCGACCACGGTATCCTTCTGGGACGCCTCGCGGGGATGGGTCTTGGAGGTACTGTTTTGCAGTGGCTCCGGTCACAAGAGGGTCACTCTCAGAAGTTGTTGTTAGGAGACACCTGCTCGACCCCACAACCATTGTCTTGTGGGGTTCCTCAGGGCTCAATATTGTCTCCCATGTTGTTTAACATCTACATGAAGCCGCTGGGGGAGATCATCCGGAGTTTCGGGGTACGGTGTCATCTGTACACGGATGATGTCCAACTCTGTCACTCCTTTCCACCTGCTACTAAGGAGGCTGTCCAGGTCCTGAACCGGTGCCTGGCCGCTGTGACGGTCTGGATGAGGGCGAACAAATTGAAATTGAATCCAGACAAGACAGAGGTACTCCTGGTCAGTCGCAAGGCCAAACAGGGCATAGGGTTACAGCCTGTGTTGGATGGGGCCGCACTCCCTCTGAAGACACAGGTTCGCAGCTTGGGTGTGACCCTGGATTCGTCGCTGAGCCTGGAATCCCAGGTTTCGGCGGTGACCAGGGAGCATTTGCACAGTTAAAGCTTGTGCGCCAGCTGCGCCCGTACCTTGGGAAGTCTGACTTGGCCACGGTAGTCCACGCTCTGGTTACATCCCGTTTAGACTACTGCAACACTCTCTACGTGGGGTTGCCTTTGAAGACAGCTCAGAAGCTCCAACTAGTCCAACGCTCGGCAGCCATGATTTTAACAGGAGCGGAGCGCAGGGAGCATACAACCCCCCTGTTGCGCCAACTCCACTGGCTACCGATCTGCTACCGGGCTGAATTCAAATTGCTGGCGTTGGCCTTTAAAGCCCTAAACGGTTCCGGCCCAAGCTACCTATCTGACCGCATCTCTGCCTATGAACCCACCAGGACTTTGAGATCTTCCGGGGAGGCCCTGCTCTCAATCCCGCCTGCTTCTCAAGCTCGGCTGGCGGGGACGAGAGATAGGGCCTTCTCGGTGGTGGCTCCTCGGCTGTGAAACGCCCTTCCTACGGACATTAGACTAGCACCATCTCTAATGGTATTCCGCAAAAAGGTGAAGACCTGGATGTTTGTGCAGGCGTTTGAGTAATTTAGTGCAATCTGGTAATGGAACATAGGAATGGAACAATGGACGACGAACCTGGACTACGCTTGGATGATGAGAAGATTGGGTACTGTTGTTTTTTGTAATAATTGTGCATTGTAATTGCTTATTGGTAATTTATGGATAATGTGTTAAGTCAATTGTTATATGTTGTATGGAACCACTGCTGTTTCTACTGTTTTTACTGTTTGTGAACCGCCGTGAGTCGCCTTCGGGCTTGAGATACAGCGGTATAGAAGCAAAGTAAATAATAATAAATATTATTATTAGTATCATCATCCAAAGGAGACTCAAAGCGCCGATGTATCTGCTATTAGTATTCAAATGCATTATTATTATTAGTATTCGTATTATCATCCAAAGGAGACTCAAAGCGCCGATGTATCTGCTATTAGTATTCAAATGCATTATTATTATTAGTATTCGTATTATCATCCAAAGGAGACTCAAAGCGCCGATGTATCTTCTATTAGTATTCAAATGCATTATAATTATTATTATTAGTATCATCATCCAAAGGAGACTCAAAGCACCGATGTATCTGCTATTAGTATTCAAATGCATTATTATTATTATTATTTGTGTACATATGTGTGTTTGCGTATATATAGGGTGTATATATGTGTGTGTGTGTGTGTATATATATATATATATTATAAATATTATAAATATAAATATATATAAATATGTATTATAAATATTATAAATATATATATAATAAATATTATATATATATATATATTTGTGTATTTGTGTGTTTATATGTGTACATGCATATTGTGTATGTGTGTATATATGTGTGTTTGCGTATAGATATATGTGTGTGTATATTTGTGTGTATATATTTGTGTATTTATATGTGTACATGCATATTGTGTATATGTGTGCTTGTCCATATGCATATTTGTGTGTATATATCTATGTATGTGGATGTGTATATGTATATATGTGTGTGTGTATATATATATATGTATGTGTGTATATGTGTGTATTTTGTTTGTGCATATATATACCCGTACGTGCATGTGCATATGCATATGAGTGTATGTGTATATGTATATATGGTGTATTTTGGGGGGTTTTAAGCGTGGTCTGCTGAGGTTGTATGTGTGTGTGTTTATGGGTGATGGACACTCGTTGGACTGTTAGGTGTGTTGTGTCCAAAAGCCATATATTTGAAAACTAAAAAAAAATCTTTGTGGAGTTTACCTAGCAATGGTCTAAATTCCTCTAGACACAAATTGCACAACAGCAATATTAGCAGCAACAACAACATCAACAATAAGGGCTAAAGCTAGACATTCCTTCATATTATGAGCAATTTTGCAAAATATCCATGTCTGTAATGCGAAACAATGGAAGAAGTTGACAACAAGACGGGGTGCAATCGGCCCTTTTACTTACTGTGGGGACGTATTCGGATGGGAATTTGTTTGTGGTGTAAGAAATCAGGAGGCACGTTTTACCAACGGCTCCATCGCCCACCACGACACACTTGATAGTCTGCATTGCGAAGAAGGCCAAGTCAAGGATTGATCTGCAAACCGAGGAAAAGAAAGAACTTTAATCACTTTGAATCTCTTGGATAATAATAATATCTATACATATACAAGTCAAAATTTGTATGCGGCGGACGTGTGGCGGTGTGGCGGGAGGAGTATGTGCCAGCATTCTGATTGGCTGCTGCTGTGGTACTATTTGCATATGGTCTCTGATTGGCCAGCTTCAATAGGAGCCCCTGGTGGAGAAAAGAGTTCATGACAGAAACGGGGACATGAGAGAAGGAAATTTGCATATTGTCTCTGATTGGCCAGCCTCAATTCCAAGATGACAAAGAGAGGAAAGAAAAAGGCCAGGGGCTGGGTCAGAAAATAACCAATACAGACCAAACTTGGCACACAAAGCCCTCATGACCCACTCGACATCCTACTACAGTTTGGAGGAGGATGAACCATGGATGATGGGACTTGCAGTACCATCACTCACATTCTGAGACCGCTGTAAACCCCATCCAATGACTGGTCAGGACCAAACTTGGCACATAGACCTCTCATGACCCACTTTACGTCCTGGTGTGGTTTGGCCGGGGATGGACCATGGATTATGGGACTTGCAGTACCTTTGCTCAATTCTTGAGACCACTGCAACCCTCATCCAATTACCGACAAAGACCAAACTTGGCACACTGAGTCTCCATGACGCACTCTACATCCTGGTGCAGTTTGGAGGACACACCATGAACAATGGGACTTGCAATACCTGCACTCCCTTCCTAAGACCATTACAACTGCCAACAATGATGGATCAGGACCACAATTTACACAGAGAACCCACATCACTTCACTCACTTCCTGAGACCACTGAGGCCAGTGACTGATCAAGACCAAACTTGGCACACAGAGTCCCCATGACCCACTCTACATCCTGGTGCACATTACTATGGATGATGGGACTTCAAGTACCTCCACTCACTTCCCAAGACTGGTGCAACCCTCATCTAATGACCAATCAAGACCAAACTTGGCACACAGAGCCCCCATGAGAGACTCTGCTGCTGTTGGAGGAGGACGGACAATGGATGATGGGACTTGCAGTACCTTCACTCACTTCCTGAAACCACAGTGACACTCATCCAAATACCAATAAAGACCAAACTTGGCACAGAGAGGTCCCATGGCCAACTCAACATTCTGGTGATGTTTGAGGGAGACTATGGATGATGGGACTTGCAGTACTTTAACTCACTTACTGAGACCGCTGTGACTCTCATCCAATGACTGATCAAGACCAAACTTAGCACACAGAGCCCCCATGACCCACTCTCCATCCTGGTGCTGCTTGGAGGAGGACGGACAATGGATGATGGGACTTGCAGTACCTTCACTCACTTCCTGAAGCCACAGTGACACTCATCCAAATACCAATAAAGACCAAACTTGGCACAGAGAGGTCCCATGGCCAACTCAACATTCTGGTGATGTTTGAGGGAGACTATGGATGATGGGACTTGCAGTACTTTAACTCACTTTCTGAGACCGCTGTGACTCTCATCCAATGACTGATCAAGACCAAACTTAGCACACAGAGCCCCCATGACCCACTCTCCATCCTGGTGCTGTTTGGAGGAGGATGGACCACAGATGATGGGACTTGCAGTACCTTCACTCACTTCCTGAAACTACAGTGACACTCAACCAAGTACCAATAAAGACCAAACTTGGCACAGAGAGCCCCCATGGCCAACTCAACATTCTGGTGATGTTTGAGGGAGACTATGGATGATGGGACTTGCAGTACTTTAACTCACTTTCTGAGACCGCTGTGACCCTCATCCAATGACTGATCAAGACCAAACTTAGCACACAGAGCCCCCATGACCCACTCTCCATCCTGGTGCAGTTTGGAGGAGGATGGACCACAGATGATGGGACTCGCAGTACCTTCACTAACTTCCTGAGACCACTGCGAGCCATATAAATAACTGATAAAGACCAACCTTGATAAACAATTTCTCTAATAACCCGGGCAGCGCCGGGTCCCCAAGCTAGTTAATAATAATGTATTCTAATAACAATGGATAAATAAACAAACTAAAGTTGTTCCCTAGCATTATGTCTAGTTGTGTTCGACTCTGGGGGTTGGTGCTCATCTCCATTTCAAAGTCGAAGAGCCGGCATTGTCCATAGACACCTTCAAGGTCATGTGGCCGGCATGACTGCCTGGGAGCGCCGTTACCTTCCCTATTGATCTACTCACATTTGCATGTTTTCAAACTGCTAGGTTGGTAGAAGCTGGGCCTAACAGCAGAAGCTCATTTCACTCCCCAGATTCAAACCAACAACCTTTTGGTCAGCAAGTTCAGCGGTTCAACACGCTGCAGCACTAGGGGTAGAGGTATAATAATGGATACATGGCTGCTTTCAGCCTCAGTGTGGATAATAATAATAATAATGCATTCTAATACTAATAATAGATACATAGCCGCTTTATTATTATTAATAATAACAATACATTCTAATAATAATAATGATAGATACATAGCCGCTTTATTATTATTAATAATAATAACAATACATTCTAATAATAATAATAATAATAGATACATAGCCGCTTTGAGTCTCCTTGTGGATAATAATAATAATACAGTATAATACTAATAATAGTTACATAGCCGCTTTTAGCCTCCGTGTAAGTTATATTATTAACAATAACAATACATTCTAATAATTATAATAGATAATCACTTTGAGTCTCCTTGTAGATAATAATACATTCTAATACTAATAATAGTAATAATACCAATACCTTCTAATACTAATAATAGATACATAGCTGCTTTGAGTCACCATGTGGATTATATTATTATTATTATTATTATTAACAATACGTTCTAATAATAATAGATATATAATCGCTTTGAGTCTCCTTGTGGATAATAATAATAAGAATACATTATAATACTAATAATAAATACATAGCTGCATTGAGTCTCCATGTGGGTTATATTATTATTAATAATAAAAATACATTCTAATAATAATAATAAATATATAGCCGCTTTGAGTCTCCTTGTGGATAATATTATAAATAATGTTAATCATAGATACATAGCCGCTTTGAGTCTCCATATGAGTTATTATTAATAATAACAATACATGCTAATAATATTAATAATAATAATAGATATACCTTGTGGATAATAACAATAATACAGTCTAATACTAATAATAGTTCCATAGCCGCTTTGAGTTTCCATGTGAGTTAGATTATTATTAATAATAACAATACATTCTAATAAAAATAATAGATATATAATCGCTTTGAGTCTCCTTGTGGATAATAATAATACTAATACAGTCTAATACTAATAATAGATACATAGCCGCTTTGAGTCTCCATGTGAGTTGGATTATTATTAATAATAACAATATATTCTAATAATAATAATAGATATATAATCTCTTTCAAGTCTCCTTGTGGATAATATTATTAATAATGATAATAATACAGTCTAATAATAATAGCCTCTTTGAGTCTCCTTGTGTATAACAACAACAACAATAATACAATTCACAAAAATTTGGCTAAAATCAGGACAGTAAATAAAGAACACTCAAAAAACAGGGGAATTCCAGACAAAAATCAATCAGGGCCACCTCCCAACAAAGGATTCCCCTGAGCAGGAAGAAGCTAGGCTTTGAAGTTGCAAGGCCATTCAATGCAAATAAAGGTAGTCAATTACAACACCCCGGACATCATTCCACAGGTATATAAACCCCATTTTCCTAGTTTCCAGCAGACCTCACAACCTCTAAGGACGCCTGCCATAGATGTAGGCGAAACGTCAGGAGGGAATGCTTCTGGAACATGGCCAGACAGGCTGCGAAACTCACAACAACCCAGTTTGTATATCATCTTGCAGAAAGAATAAAAGTAACAATGAACACTATATATCTTTATTGCGTTGTAGTTTTGTTTAGGGAGCAGAGATGGGTAACACAATAAAATCCGCCTGAACAGAGAAACCTACGTTTCTAACAAGGCTGAAACTTTTGATAGCTTGGAAACGTCAGCTCACTTCCTTCCTGTTTTGAAAGCAGGCGCTCTGAAGTAACAGCCATACATTTTAACGGATCGGAGAACAATATTGGGAGTTTCCGTCATTGTAGGGATCTTCCTCAAATGGATCTTATCACTGGCTTCACAAATTAATTTTTTTTTTCCTTCTCCAACCAAAAAACCGTTTCTACAACATTGCAAAGAATTGGCCCTTGGGGTCTCTTCCAACTCTAAGATTTATTATTATTATTATTATTATTATTATTATTATTATTAGAAAAACAACAAAATGAGTCCACAGCAGACTCATCTTATTATTATTATTATTATTATTTGAAACACATCAAGATGAGTCCACAGCAGACTCATCTTGTTATTATTATTATTATTATTATATTAATATTAGTAGTAGTAGTAGTAGTAGTAGTAAAAGTAATAGTAGAAGCTGTCACCTACCACCTGTTGCTGTGGCCCAGTCTATGTATATGTGCTTTGTGTGTGTATATCTGTGTATATGTGTGTGTGTATATATTCGTGTATATATGTATATCTATGGTTTTGTGCATGCGTTTTTTGTTTTTATAAGTCTCTTTTGCTGTGTTTTTCAGTGTTTTATGAGTGATGGTCACTCCTTCCTTCCCCCCTTTTTATCTCTTTTTTCTCTCATTTCTTCCTTCCCTACTTTCCCTCCTTCCTTCGCTTTTTGCTTCCATCCTCTATCCTTCCCTCCCTTTCTCTCCTTTCTCTGCCTCTTTCCTTCATTCCCTTTTTCTTTCCTTCTCTCCTTCCTTCTCTACCTTTCCTTCCTTCCTTCCCCCTTTTTCTTTCTCTTTTTTCTCTCATTTCTTCCCTTCCTTCTCTCTTTCCTTCCTCTTCTTCCTTCTTTCCCCCCTTCCTCCTCCCTTCCCTTTTTTTCCTTCTCTCCTTCCTTCCTTCTCTAGCTTTGCTTCCTTCCCCTTTTATCTTTTTTCTCTCATTTCTTCCTTCCCTACTTCCTTCCTTCATTTTTTGCTTTCACCCTTTCTTCTCTTTCCTTCCCTCCCTCTTTCTCTCCTTTCCCTTTTTCCTTCGCTCCCTTCCTCCCTTCCCTTTTTTTCCTTCTCTCCTTCCTTCCTTCTCTACCTTTCCTTCCTTCCCCTTTTCTTTATCTTTTTTCTCATTTCTTCCTTCCCTACTTCCTTCCTTCTTCCTTCGTTTTTTGCTTTCATCCTTTCTTCTCTTTCCTTCCCTCCCTCTTTCTCTCCTTTCCCTTCTTCCTTCGCTCCCTTTTCCCCTTCTCTCCTTCCTTCTCTACGTTTCCTTCCTTCCCCGTTTTTCTTTCTCTTTTTTCTCTCATTTCTCCCTCCCTTACTTCCTCCCTCCCTTCATTTTTTGCTTCCATCCTCTTTCCTTCCTTCCCTCCCTCTTTCTCTCCTTCTTCCCCTCCTTCCTTCGCTCCCTTTCTTTCCTTCCTTCCTTTTTTCTTTCCTTCTCTCCTCCCTTCCTTCTCTACCTTTCCTTCCCCCCCCCCTTTTTCTTTATCTCTCTTTTTTTCTCTCATTTCTTCCTTCCCAGTAACTAAATCCCAGTAACTAAAACTCAGTAACTAAAACTCCCAAATGTCAAGGACTATTTTCCCCAAACTCCACCAGTGTTTACGTTTGGGCATATTGAGTATTTGTGCCAAGTTTGGTCCTGATCCATCATTGTTTGAGTCCACAGTACTCTCTGGATAGAGGTGAACTACAACTCCCACACTCAAGGTCATTGCCCACCACTGGTCGTAGGAGTTCTGTGCTGGAAGTTTAGGCCAATTCCATCATTGGTGAAGTTCAGAATGCTCTTTGATTGTAGGTAAACTATAAATCCCAGCAACTACAACTCCCAAATGACAAAATCATAATTTTTTAAGTGATGGTCACTCCTTTTGTTGTGAGACGTTTTGTTGCCAAATTTGGTGTGATTTCGTTCATTGGTTCTTTTGTTTTTAAGGTACTCATTATGACCAGAGCATTTATTTTTTTATATATATATATATAGATAGATAGATGGAGCTGGGGGTGGTGACGGCCGACAGGGAGCTCTGGCGTGGGCTGGTCCATGAGGTCACGAAGAGTCGGAGACGACTGAACGAATGAACCACAACAATATATATATAGAGAGAGTATATATTATATATATATATATAGAGAGAGATCAGTGTTTCTCAACCTGGGGGTCGGGACCCCTGAGGGGGTCGTGAGGGGGTGTCAAAGGGGTCGCCAAAGACCATCACAAAACATGGTATTTTCTATTGGTCATTGGGATTCTGTGTGAGAAGTTTGATCCAATTCTATTGTTGGTCGAGTTCAGAATGCTCTTTGATTGTAGGTGAACTATAAATCTCAACAACTACAACTCCCAAATGTCAAGGTCTATTTTCCCCAGACTCCACCAGTGTTCACATTTGGGCATATTGAGTATTTGTGTCAAGTTTGGTCCAGATCCATCATTGCATGAATCCACAGCACTCCTCTGGATATAGGTGAACTATATCTCCCAAACTCAAGGTCAATGCCCACCAAACGCTTCCAATGTTTTCTGTTGGTCATGGGAGTTCTGTGTTCCAAGTTCGGTTTAAATCCATCGCTGGTGGAGTTCAGAATGCTCTTTGATTATAAGTGAACTATAAATCCCAGCACCTACAACTCCCAAATTACAAAATCAATCCTCCCCCCCCCCAACCCCACTAACATTCACATTTGGGCATATTGGGTATTTGTGCACAATTTAGTCCAGTGAATGAAAATCCATCCTGAATATCGGATATTTACATTACGATTTATAACAGTAGTAAAATGACAGCAATGAAAACAATATTATGGTTGGGGGTCACCACAACATATGGAACCGCATTAAGGGGTCACGGCATTAGCAAGGTGGAGAACCACGGATATAGATGATCCATTCTGGATGAGTAACCTTATGAAGCATGTAAACATGTGGCGACAGACCCCTTCCAAAAAGGAAAGGTGGACAAGCTGCAACACTCAACTTGGGATCGTTGGGCCTTTGGCCTAATTCTCCCACAACTGGTTAAGTCAGGCTAATGCACGCGTGACACATATCAGCCATGCCTTTAGCTACAGATAAAGATGGAAAGGAGGAAGGAAGGAAAGGAAAGCCCAAGGAAGGAAGGATGGGAGAAGGAAGCCTGAAAAGGAACACCAAGAGCCCCCAACAGGTTGTTCCTGAAGCCCAAAGAGCCCGACACGAACAATAACACACCTATAAACACGAATTGCCTGCCTTCCAAACCAGTTGGTCCTACCTTCAGACTCAGCCTGAGCGAGGCACAAAATGAGCTTTCCTAGAGGACCTATTTTGCCCGATGTGGGAAGGCGAAACTGCAGGTACCGGTCCCGCAAGGACGAGGGTGTTGCGCTGCACCTTAGCATTATCCTTTACGTGCTTCGCATGCCTTTACATCTCAATTAAAAGGCAATCCTGATGAGCTGCTTCCTCTCTCGGCTACACCTACACCTTATTCTGTAAGCATGAATTGTATTTCGTTTCAAAGTTTAAAAGATCTTTGCGCGAGGCCAGGCCGCACGGTGCAACTTACCTGCCTCGCACTGCCCCTCGTGCGAGCCTCTGCGGTACGTGCAGTCATAGAATCATAGAATCAAAGAGTTGGAAGAGACCTCATGGGCCATCCAGTCCAACCCCATTCTGTCAAGAAGCAGGAATATTGCATTCAAATCACCCCTGACAGATGGCCATCCAGCCTCCCTTCTGCTAACCCTTTGAGAAGCAAAACAACCACCACCTCCTCTTCCCCCTCCTCCTCATAGAATCATAGAATCAAAGAGTTGGAAGAGACCTCCTGGGCCATCCAGTCCAACCCCATTCTGCCAAGAAGCAGGAATATTGCATTCAAATCACCCCTGACAGATGGCCATCCAGCCTCCCTTCTGCTAACCCTTTGAGAAGCAAAACAACCACCACCTCCTCTTCCCCCTCCTCCTCATAGAATCCTAGAATCAAAGAGTTGGAAGAGACCTCCTGGGCCATCCAGTCCAACCTCGTCCTGCCAAGAAGCAGGAATATTGCATTCAAATCACCCCTGACAGATGGCCATCCAGCCTCTGCTTAAAAGCTTCCAAAGAAGGAGCCTCCACCACACTCCGGGGCAGAGAGTTCCACTGCTGAACGGCTCTCACAGTCAGGAAGTTCTTAGAATCACAGAATCATAAAATCCAAGAGTTGGAAGAGACCTCCTGGGCCATCCAGTCCAACCCCATTCTGCCAAGAAGCAGGAATGTTGCATTCAAAGCACCCCTGACAGATGGCCATCCAGCCCTCTGTTTAAAAGCTTCCAAAGAAGGAGCCTCCACCACACTCCGGGGCAGAGAGTTCCACTGCTGAACGCTCTCACAGTCAGGAAGTTCTTCCTCATGTTCAGATGGAATCTCCTCTCTTGTAGTTTGAAGCCATTGTTCCGCGTCCTAGTCTCCAGGGAAGCAGAAAACAAGCTTGCTCCCTCCTCCCTGTGGCTTCCTCTCACATATTTAAACATGGCTATCATATCCCCTCTCAGCCTTCTCTTCTTCAGGCTAAACATGCCCAGCTCCTTAAGCCGCTCCTCATAGGGCTTGTTCTCCAGACCCTTGATCATTTTAGTCGCCCTCCTCTGGACACATTCCAGCTTGTCAATATCTCTCTTGAATTGTGGTGCCCAGAATTGGACACAATATTCCAGGTGTGGTCTAACCAAAGCGGAATAGAGAGGTAGCATGACTTCCCTAGATCTAGACACTTTGCTCCTATTGATGCAGGCCAAAATCCCATTGGCTTTTTTTGCCGCCACATCACATTGTTGGCTCATGTTTAACTTGTTGTTCACGAGGACTCCAAGATCTTTTTCATACGTACTGCTCTCGAGCCAGGCATCCCCCATTCTGTATCTTTGCATTTCGTTTTTCTTGCGCAAAGCCCCTCGCCACTTACCAGGCCCAATCCCCTCACTTGCCTCGCGCTACCAGTCGGTCCTGGCAAGGGAGGCTGCACCGCACAGCCTGTTCTCGCGCAAAGCCCCTCGCCGCTTGCCAGGCCCAATCCCCTCACCTGCCTCGTGCTCACCAGCCTCAATAACAACAACAACAACAATGTAGTTTGAAGAGATTGCATGGGCCATCCAGACCAACCCCCTTCTGCCAGGCAGGAAAAGCACAATCAAATCACCCCTGAGAGATGGCCATTCAGTCTCAATAATAATAATAATAATAATAATAATAATAATAATAATAATAATAATGTAGTTTGAAGAGATTGCATGGGCCATCCAGACCAACCCCCTTCTGCCAGGCAGGAAAAGCACAATCAAATCACCCCTGACAGATGGCCATCCAGTCTTAATAATAATAATAATAATAATAATAATAATAATAATAATAATAATGTAATTGAAAGAGATTGCATGGGCCATCCAGTGCAACCCCTACTGACAGGCAGGAAAAGCAGAATCAAAGCACCTCTGACAGAGAGCTATACAGCCTCAATAATAATAATAATAATAATAATAATAATAATAATAATGTAGAATTACTGACAGTGGGATCATTGCAATGATGAACAACAATGGTGACAGTGTGTCGCCCTGGAAAATTCCTCTCTTGATGTTAACAGCCCACAAAAAACACAGTTTTCCAATGATTCATTGCATTTTCAGTGAACTTTCTAATATTTTCACATACCCCAATGACATCTAGACATTTGATAATCCAACAATGTGACACAATGAGGATTTAAAGATCAAACTGCAAAGACTCTGGCACAAGCCAGTCAAGGTAGTCCCAGTGGTGATCGGCACACTGGGTACAGTGCCTAAAGACCTTGGCCTGCACTTAAACACAATCGGCGCTGACAAAATTACCATCTGCCAGCTGCAGAAGGCCACCTTACTGGGATCTGCACGCATTATTCGCCGATACATCACACAGTCCTAGACACTTGGGAAGTGTCCGACGTGTGATCCAATACAACAGCCAGCAGAGTGATCTTGTCTGCTTTGGACTTGTCTTGTTGCGTTTCTAATAATAATAATAATAATAATAATAATAATAATAATAATAATAATATAGAGTTGGAAGAGATCCCAAAGTCCATCCAGTCTAACCCCCTTCTGCCAGGCAAGAAAAGCACAATCAAAGCACCTCTGACAGAGAGCCATCCAGCCACAACAACAACAACAATATAGTCAGAAGAGATCATACAGGCCATTTAGTCCATTTTCTTTTTCGATGCAGGAAAAACACAATCAAACCACCCACAACAGATGGTCATCCAACCTCTCTTGGGAAGACAAGCAGACAAATGTCAGCATGCTGGAAGAAGCAAAGACCACCAGCATTGAAGCGATGGTCCTCCACCATCAACTCCGCTGGACCGGCCACGTTGTCCGGATGCCCGACCACCATCTCCCAAAGCAGTTGCTCTACTCCGAACTCAAGAACGGAAAACAGAATGTTGGTGGGCAGGAAAAGAGATTTAAAGATGGGCTCAAAGCCAACCTTAAAAACTCTGGCATAGACACAGAGAACTGGGAAGCCCTGGCTCTTGAGCGTTCCAGCTGGAGGTTAGCTGTGACCAGCAGTGCTATAGAATTAGGGAGCCCTCTCCCCTGCACGAACTGCCGCTCTGGGCCAGAGTGAAGAGAGAGGGGTACAGGGGACAGTTCCATTTTGTCTCCTGCATATGTCAACAGTTGGGGACCCCTCCCCCCAACACCCACTGCCACTCTGGGCCAGAGTGAAGAAGAGAGGGGCCAGGGGACAGTTCCATCTTGTCTCCTGCATATGTCATCAGTTGGGGACCCCTCCCCAGCACCAACTGCCACTCTGGGCCAGAGTGAAGAGAGAGGGGGCCAGGGGACAGTTCCATCTTGTCTCCTGCATATGTCAACAGTTGGGGACCCCTCCCCCAGCACCAACTGCCGCTCTGGGCCAGAGTGAACAGAGAGGGGGCCAGGGGACAGTTCCATCTTGTCTCCTGCATATGTCAACAGTTGGGGACCCCTCCCCCCAACACCCACTGCCACTCTGGGCCAGAGTGAAGAAAGGGGGGGCCAGGGGACAGTTCCATCTTGTCTCCTGCATATGTCAACAGTTGGGGACCCTTCCCTCTAACACCCACTGCTGGGCCAGAGTGAAGAAAGAGGGGTACAGGGGACAGTTCCATCTTGTCTCCTGCATTTGTCAACAGTTAGGGACCCCTCCCCCCAACACCAACTGCCGCTCTGGGCCAGAGTGAAGAGAGAGGGGTACAGGGGACAGTTCCATCTTGTCTCCTGCATTTGTCAACAGTTAGGGACCCCTCCCCCCAACACCAACTGCCGCTCTGGGCCAGAGTGAAGAGAGAGGGGTACAGGGGACAGTTCCATCTTGTCTCCTGCATATGTCAACAGTTGGGGACCCCTCCCCCCAATACCCACTGCCGCTCTGGGCCAGAGTGAAGAGAGAGGGGGCCAGGGGACAGTTCAATTGTGTCTCCTGCATATGTCAACAGTTGGGGACCCCTCCCCCCAACACCCATTGCTGCTCTGGGCCACAGTGAAGAGAGAGTGGGCCAGGGGACAGTTCCACCTTGTCTCCTATTCTAATAATATAATATAATATATTGTATATACATATAATATTTATAATATTATAATGTAATTCAATGTAATAGTACTAATAATAATATATTATAATTATATATTTTTATTACATGTGGTATTATTTATAATATTTTCTCATCTTCATTCTCACTGCTGAGAGTCCAGGCCACGACTTCTCTGAGTCTGTTTCACATATTGCAAAGCTCTCTCTGCCCAGGGAAACACCCTTTTCTTTCTCTGGTCTCAACGCTTGCTGACTTCCTTCCTGCCCTCCCTCCCCAAGAAGCAGAAGGAAAGGCCCATGTCGTCAACACACAGAAAAGCACACACCCCTGCAATCTCCCTCCATGCCTCTGAGCCCGCCCTACAATTCATCTCATACATGCTTGTCTTTGTGCAAATGCACACAATACAATCCTCAAAATTTCTGGAAACTGTCAACACAATTTCCCCCAATCTTTTAACAGGATGAAAATTTTGCATCACAAAATTACAAGACAACATTTAAGTTAGATTTGTGCCTTAGAGGGGGTTCTTTCTAGCCCTCTTTAGGCGGTAATTCCAGGAGCGGAGAATGGGGAATCTTCCGATTTCTAGTCTGAACAAAATCTGGCTACCAGTATTAAAAAAAACTCTAAAATTATAACTGTAAATAAAGAATAACACTCAAACACAGGGGAACTCCAGACAAGAAACAATCAGGGCCAGCTAATCACCTCTCAACAAAGGATTCTCCCTAAAAACTGTCAGGCTATGAAATGGTAATCAAGGTGGCCAATTGAAACATTTATACCAACCTCCAACAGACAAGAATTCTTTCTCCCACCCTGGATCTTCCACAATTTTCCTAGTTAAAGATTTTCCTCTGACATGAAGTCCAGTCGTGTCTGACTCTGGGGTGTGGCGCTCATCTGCATTTCTAAGTCGAAGAGCCGGCGTTGTCCGTAGACACCTCCAAGGTCATGTGGCCGGCATGACTGCATGGAGCACTGGGGCAGCCTCCCTTGGCTGGCTCACGCTGCCCATCGGGCCTGATGGATAGCGTGAGCCTGCCAAGGGAGGAGCAGCCCTGCGCGGCCTACCTGCGAATAAAGCACCTCGCATGTAAAGCACCTCGCGAGGTGCTTTACACGCGAACAGACCACGTGGAGCAGCTGCCTTTGGCTGGCTCACGCTGCCCATCGGGCCTGACGGACAGCGTGAGCCAGCCAAGGGAGGGACACTGTGTGTGGGGGGGGGGGGCGCTCCTCCTCCGCGGGCTGGATAAGCGCCAATATGTGAAGCTCACCTCCTCCAAGGTGAAATGAACCTCCTCAACTGGGCTCTACAGGCCAATTGAGACTCCACCTCAGACATCAGAAGAGCTGCAAGACCAAGAACAAGCCACGAGAGTAAAGATGAAGATCCACCCAGAGGAAAAGTGTTCTTGCCATACATCAAGGGAACCCACTGACCGCATAGGGAAGCTGATGAGGAAACACAACATACAAACCTACAGACCCACCAAGAAAATCCAACAAATGCTACGTTCAGCAAAGGACAAGAGGGATCCTCTCACTTCTGCAGGAGTCTACCGTATCCCATGCAGCTGTGGACAAGTCTACATAGGGACCACCAAACGCAGCAGCATTGCCCAGACACGCATCAAGGAACATGGAAGGCACTGGAGACTACTCCAACCAGAGAAGTCAGCCATAGCAGAGCACCTGAGGAACCAACCTGGACACAGCATATTATTTGAGAACACAGAAATGCTGGACCACTCTCACAACCACCATGTCAGACTACACAGAGAAGCCATTGAAATCTACAAGCATGTGGACAATTTCATCAGAAATGAAGAAACCATGAAAATGAACAAAATCTAGCTACCAGTATTAACAAACTCAAAAAATTACAACAGCAAAACAACAGAGAGTAAACAATCAGGCACATCAAATCACTTTCAACAAAAGATTCCCCCCGGCACTTCCAAGCCATTAAATGCTAATCAAGGTGGTCAGTTGAAACATTCACACCTAGCTCCAGCAGACAAAAGTCCTTTGTCCCACCCTGGTCATTCCACAGATATATAAACCCATTTTCCTACTTCCAACAGACCTCACTACCTCTGAGGATGCTTGCCATAGATGCAGGCGAAACGTCAGGAGAAATGCCTCTAGACCATGGCCATATAGCCCAGAAAAACCTACAACAACCTCATCCAATGTCTGATCAAGACCAAATTGGCACAAAGAGCCCCCATGACCCACTCTACATCCTGCTGAAGTTTGGAGGAGGGTGGACCATGGATGATGGGACTTGCAGTACCGTCACTCAATTACTGAAACCACTGCGACCCTCATCCAATGACCAATAAAGACCAAACTTGGCACACAGAATCTCCATTACCCACTTTCTCTAATAACCAGGGCAGCGCCGGGTCCCCAAGCCAGTAGTCTAATAAAATCTAAACGCACAGCACATAATAATCCTTTGTGGGTGGAATGGGCCTTTAAGGATTGTGAGCCAATGCTAAATGCTAAACAATGGGAACCGTTCATGGATCAGAATTAAACATTATAGAAAAATGCAAACAGAACCTTGCACAGAGAGGGGAAGGACTTCTGCAGGGTCAATCGTGGGCATCAAATAGGAAAGTACCTTAATTATTATTATTCTCTTCCAACCAACCAACCTCTCACAAATTATATATACTACAACACTAGCCGTCCCCTGCCTCACGTTGCTGTGGCCCAGTTTGTGTATGTGTGTTTTGTGTGTGTATACTGTATATGTGTTTATGTGTGTATACTGTATATGTTTATGTGTGTGTATATATTTGTGTATATGTGTGTTTATGTGTGTGTGTACATATGTGTGTGTACATGCATACTGTGTATATGTGTGCATTTGTGTGTGTATATATATGTGTACATGCATATTGTGTATATGTGTGTGCTTGTCTATATTTGTGTTTATATGTGTACATTCATATTGTGTATATGTGTGTGCATGTGTATATGTATAAATGTATGTGTGCATGTGTATATGTATGTGTATGTGTGTATATATTTGTGTGTGTTTGTACATATATATATATGTGTATGAATATATGCATGTATATATGTATTTAAGTGTATTTATGGTGTATTTTGGGGTTTTTAAGTCTGTTCCGCTGGGGTTTTGTGTTTGTATGTGTATGTATATGTGTGTGTGTGTGTGTATGTGTGTGTATATGTATGTGTGTATTTGTGTATTTATATGTGTACATGCATATTGTGTATATGTGTGTGCTTGTCTATATTTGTGTGTATATCTGTGTATATATGTTTATATATTTGTGTGTTTATATGTGTACATTCATTTTGTGTATATGTGTGTGCATGTGTATGTGTGTGTATATTTGTGTGTGTTTGTGCATATATATACATGTGTGTGTATGCATGCATATATGTATCTGAGTGTATTTATGGTGTATTTTGGGGTTTTTAAGTCTGTTCCGCTGGGGTTTTGTGTTTGTGTGTGTAGGGGTGATGGACACTCGTTGGACTGTTAGGTGTATTGTGTCCAAATCTGGTGTCTATTCGTCCAGTGGTTTTTGAGTTATGTTAATCCCACAAACTAACATTACATTTTTATTTATACAGATGATATCATAAAGTATCTACCTATACACATAATAAAAGTGAAAATATGTGTGTGTGTGTGTGGCTGGGGTGTCCACTTCCACAGACAGGCTCCCACTTCCACCAAAAGCCCTCCCACAAATGACATTTCAGGTTATAGCGAGCGCCATTAATATGTGGACCAATAGTTCTCAACCTGTGGGTCCCCAGATGTTTTGGCCTTCAACTCCCAGAAATCCTAACAGCTGGTGAACTCGCTGGGATTTCTGGGAGTTGTAGGCCAAAACACCCAGGTTGAGAACCATATAACACAAGATACAACAGTTTATATTATTATGTATCGGTATATTATTATACCACAATATATATAATACACAATATATAATTATATATTTTGTGGTATAATACTATAGCAATACATAATAATATAAACTGTTGTATCTTGTGTTATTATATATATATATATACACACACACACACACACACACACACACATATACATATATATATATATATATCACATAATATCACTAATAATATTGAAGTATAGTGGTACAGAATATAATATTGCAGAAAAGTGGTATATAATATACTAATATATATTGATTTTGTGCTATGCTAATATCAAATATTATATACTGCACATATTAATAATAATATTGCAGTATAATGGTATAGAATATAGTAACATATAATACTGATATTGTGCTATGCTGATATAAAATATTATATATATTACACATAATATTACTAATAATATTGCAGTATAGTGGTATAGAATACAGTAATAAATAATACTGATATTGTGCTATGCTAACATAAAATATTATATATTGCACTTAATATTACTAATAATATTTCAGGATAGCGGGATAGAATATAGTAACATATAATACTGATATTGTGCTATGTGCTATGCTAAGAATATTATAGTATAGTGGTATAGACTCTAGTAATATATAATGCTGATATTATTATTATATATTGCACATAACCTTACTAATAATATTGCAGTATAGTGGTAGAGAATACAGTAATATATAATACTGATATTGTGCTATGCTGATATAAAATATTTTGCATTGCACGTAATATTACGAGTGGTATAGAATATAGTAATATATAACACTGACATTGTGCTATGCTGATATAAAATATTATATACTGCACATATTAATAATAATATTGCAGTATAGTGGTATATAGTAACATATAATACTGATATTGTGCTATGCTGATATAAAATATTATATATATTGCACATAATATTACTAATAATATTGCAGTATAGTGGTAGAGAATACAGTAATATATAATACTGATATTGTGCTATGCTAACATAAAATATTATGTATTTCACATATTACTAGTGGTATAGAATATAGTAATATATAATACTGACATTGTGATATGCTGATATAACATATTATACATTTCACATATTACTAATAATAATGCAGTATAGTGGTATAGAATACAGTAATATATAATACTGATATTGTGCTATGTTAACATAAAATATTATATATTGCACTTAATATTACTAATAATATTTCAGGATAGCGGGATAGAATATAGTAACATATAATACTGATATTGTGCTATGTGCTATGCTAATATAAAGAACATTATACTATGAATATTATACTAATATAAAGAATATTATACTAAGAATATTATAGTATAGTGGTATAGACTCTAGTAATATATAATACTGATATTGTGCTATACTGATATTCATTATTATATATTGCACATAACCTTACTAATAATATTGCAGTATAGTGGTATATAGTAACATATAATACTGATATTGTGCTATGCTGATATAAAATACAATATACATATTTTATATAATAAATTTATATAATATAAATAATATAATATTGATATTATAATGAAACACAACACTAATAATACAATAATACGTAACAATATATGTATATATTGTTTATACATATATTATTATAATGAAATACATCATAATACTACTTATAATAATAATATGTAATGATATTATTATATATAAATATATTGATAATATTATAATGAAATACAACACTAATAATAATACAATAATATGTAACAATATATGCATACATTGTATATACATATATTATTATAATGAAATACATCATACTACTAATAATACAGTAATATGTAACAATATTATTGTATTATATCAATATATTATATTTATTATATGTATAGACAATAAATATATTGTATTATTAGTATTATGTTGTATTTCATTTTAATATTATCAAAATTATATATGTATATACAAAAATTGTATAAAATATATACTATATTATATGTATAATATGCATATAAAAAATTTATATGCATATAATATTGATAATATTATAATGAAATACAGCACTAATAATACAATATGTAACAATATTATTGTATTATATCAATATATTATATTTATTATATGTATATACAATATAGTATATATTTCATATAATTTTTGTGTATACAACATATAATACATATATAATTTTGATCTGTAAAAATACTATTGTATTATATCAATATATTATATTTATTATATGAATATACAATACAGTATATATTTTATATAATTTTTGTGTATACATATAATACATATATAATTTTGATAATATTAAAATGAAATACAACATAATACTAATACCACAATATGTAAGAATATTATTAATATTAATATTATTAGGTTTCTATGGCATTCAAATGGCCTTGCAGCTTCAAAGCCTGGCTGCTCCCTGTCATATAGTAATACTCCTATATAATTTTTGTATATACATATAATACATATATAATTTTGATAATATTAAAATGAAACACAACATAATACTAATACTACAATAATATGTAAGAATATGATTATTAATATTAATATTAATAGGTTTCTATAGCATTCAAATGGCCTTGCAGCTTCAAAGCCTGGCTCCTTCCTGTCATATATATAATACGCCTGCATTAAATATACTTATTACTGAGGATACAATATGTAAGAATATTATTAATATTATTAGGTTTCTATGGCATTCAAATGGCCTTGCAGCTTCAAAGTCTGGCTGCTCCCTGTCATATAGTAATATATACATATAATACATATATAATTTTGATGATATTAGAATGAAATACACCATAATACTAATACTGCAATAATACGTAAGAATATTATTATTAATATTAATAGGTTTCTATGGCATTCAAATGGCCTCGCAGCTTCAAAGTCTGGCTCCTTCCTGTCATATAGTAATACTCCTGCATTATATATACATATAATACATATATAATTTTGATAATATTAGAATGAAATACAACATAATACTAATACTACAATAATATGTAAGATTATTATTAATATTAATAGGTTTCTATGGCATTCAAATGGCCTTGCAGCTTCCAAGTCTGGCTGCTCCCTGTCATATAGTAATACATACTCCTACATATAATATTGATAATGTTATGATGAATTACTACATAATACTAGTACTACAATAATATGTAATAATATTATTATTAATAATAATATTAATATTATTAGGTTTCTATGGCATTCAAATGGCCTTGCAGCTTCAAAGCCTGGATGCTCCCTGCCATATAGTAATACATACACCTACATATAATATTGATAATGTTAGAATGAAATACAACATAATACTAATAATACAATAATGTGTAAGGATATTATTATTAATATTAATAGGTTTCTATGGCATTCAAATGGCCTTGCAGCTTCAAAGCCTGGCTCCTTCCTGTCATATATATAATACTCCTACATTAAATATACTTATTACTGAGGATATAGAATGAGAAGAGTGTCAGCCAAGCCAGTAGGCCCAAGTGAGGCCTAGCCGACGCCCCGAAGCCTGCCTCGCGTGACGAAGGGAGGGCGGAAAGGCGAAGGAAGGCCCTGGGAAGAGAGCAGGGCGCCCAGCGAAGCGGGGTCCCCGAAGGCAGGCGGCGGCGTCCCCCCGCCATCCGCCCCTGCTCACCTTCTCCTCCTTCTCTTCCTTCCTTCCTTCTTCTCTTCTTCCCTCAGAGCCGGGCGTTGGCAGCTCGCTGCGGGGTCTCCGCGCCTCAGAAGCAAGGGCGGACGTCGCGACGTTCAGCGTGCGCGCTGACGTCACCGCGCTGCCTTGCACAGAGAGAGGAAAGAGTGGGCGGAGCTTGCTTGGGGCGGAGCTTTTTTCCCCCTGACGTCATCAGCTAGCCTGCAGAAAGAAGGGGCGGGGCTTCCTTGGTTTTTTCCCCCCTGACGTCATCGGCTAGCCTGTAGAGTGGGCGGGGTTTCGAGGAGACTCTGGGTTTGCCATGTATGCAGCAGCATTCCCTCCTGACGTTTCGCCTGCATCTCAAAGCCTGGCTGCTTCCTGTTGGGAACTAGGCAAAGGGAGGTTTCTATGGCATTCAAATGGCTTCATAGCTTCAAAGCCTGGCTGCTTCCTGTTAGAGGTTTCTATGGCATTCAAATGGCCTCGCAGCTTCAAAGCCTGGCTGCTTCCTGTTGGAAACTAGGTTTCTATGGCATTCAAATGGCCTCGCAGCTTCAAAGCCTGGCTGCTTCCTGCTGTGAGGCCATTCGAATGCCATAGAAACCCCCCTTGCCTAGTTTCCAACAGGAAGCAGCCAGGCTTTGAAGCTGCGAGGCCATTTGAATGTCTATAGAAACCTAGTTTCCAACAGGAAGCAGCCAGACTTTGAAGCTGCAAGGCCATTTGAATGCCATAGAAACTTCCCAACAGGAAGCAGCCAGGCTTTGAAGCTGCAAGGCCACTGAATGTCATAGAATTCAATGGCCTTGCAGCTTCAAAGTCTGGCTGCTTCCTGTTAGGCAAGGGAAGTTTCTATGACATTCAGTGGCCTTGCAGCTTCAAAGCCTGGCTGCTTCCTGTTGGAGGTTTCTATGGCATTCAAATGGCCTTGCAGCTTCAAAGTCTGGCTGCTTCTTGTTGGAAACTAGGTTTCTATAGAATTCAAATGGCCTCGCATCTTCAAAGCCTGGCTGCTTCCTGTTAGTGAAGGAAAGTTTCTATGGCATTCAAATGGCCTTGCAGCTTCAAAGTCTGGCTGCTTCCTGTTGGAAACTAGGCAAGGGAGGTTTACATAGCATTCAAATGGCCTCGCAGCTTCAAAGCCTGGCTGCTTCCTGTTAGTGAAGGAAAGTTTCTATGGCATTCAAATGGCCTTGCAGCTTCAAAGCCTGGCTGCTTCCTGTTGGAAACTAGGCAAAGGGAGGTTTACATAGCATTCAAATAGCCTTGCAGCTTCAAAGCCTGGCTGTTTCCTGTTAGGCAAGGGAGGTTTCTATGACATTCAGTGGCCTCACAGCTTCGAAGCCTGGCTGCTTCCTGTTGGAAGCTAGGCAAGGGAGATTTACATAGCATTCAAGTGGCCTCGCAGCTTCAAAGCCTGGCTGCTTCCTGTTAGTGAAGGAAAGTTTCTATGGCATTCAAATGGCCTTGCAGCTTCAAAGCCTGGCTGCTTCCTGTTAGTGAAGGAAAGTTTCTATGGCATTCAAATGGCCTTGCAGCTTCAAAGCCTGGCTGCTTCCTGTTGGAAACTAGGCAAAGGAAAGTTTCTATGGCATTCAAATGGCCTTGCAGCTTCAAAACCTGGCTGCTTTCTGTTGGAAACTAGGCAAGGGAGGTTTCTATGACATTCAATGGCCTTGCAGCTTCAAAGCCTGGCTTCTTGCTGTTGGGAACTAGGTAAGGGAGATTTATATGACATTCAATGGCCTTGCAGCTTCAAAGCCTGGCTGCTTCCTGCCTGGGGGAATCACATATATATATATATGTGGAATGATGTCCAGGGTGGGAGAAAGAACTCTTGTCTGCTTGAGGCAAGTGCGAATGTTGCCATTGCCCACCTTCATTAGCATCAAAGCCTTGCAGCTTCAAAGCCTGGCTGCTTCCTTCCTCGGTGGGAATCCTTTGCTGGGAGGGATTAGCAGGTCCTGATTGTTTCCTGTCTGGAATTCCCGTTTTCTGAGTGTTGCTCTTTATTTACTGGGTCGCTGTGGGTTTTCCGGGCTGTTCCAGAAGCATTCCCTCCTGACGTTTCTTCCGCATCTATGGCAGGCATCCTCAGAAGGTGTAAGGTCTGTTGGAAACTAGGCAAATGGGGTTTATATATCTGCGGAATGAGGTCCAGGGTGAGAGAAAGAACTCTTCTCTGCTTGAGGCAAGTGTGAATGTAGCAACTGGCCCCCTTGAGTAGCACTGAATGGCCTAGCAGCTTCAAAGCCTGGCTGCTTCCTGCCTCGGTGGGAATCCTTTATTGGGAGGTATTTGCTGGCCCTGATTGTTTCCTGCCTGGAATTCCCAATACATCGATATTATTATGATGAAGCAACGTTAATATTAATATTCAATGAAGCGACTAATAATAATATATTTATATTTATAATTATATAATTATAATATAAATATAATAATATAATTATATATAAATAATATAATTATAAATAATATCATATAAATAAATTTAAAAAATATAATAATAATATAATAATAATAATTATAATAATTAATACTAATATATTATATCAGCTGGGTTCACTGCTCTCTGGATAAGGGTGAAGTACAATTGATATCTATAATTATAATTATAATAATATAATTATTATATAATTATAATAATATAATTATTATATAATTATAATAATATAATTATATATAAATAATATAATTATAAATAATATCATATAAATAAATTATAAATAATAATAATATAATATAATATATTATAATAATATAATTATTATATAATAATGTAATTATATATAAATAATATAATTATAATAATATAATTATATATAAATAATATAATAATAATAATAAAATAATAATAAAATAATAATTATAATATAATTATAATAATTAATATTAATATATTATATCAGCTGGGTTCACTGCTCTCTGGATAAGGGTGAACTACAATTGATATTTATAATTATAATTATATAATTATAAATAATATCATATAAATAAATTATAAATATAATAATAATAAATTATAATAATATAATTATTATATAATTATAATAATGTAATTATATATAAATAATGTAATTATAAATATCATATAAATAAATTATAAATAATATAATAATTATAATTATAATATAATTATAATAATTATTATAATAATTAATATTAATATATCAGCTGGGTTCACTGCTCTCTGGATAAGGGTGAACTACAATTTATATAATTATAATAATATAATTATAAATAATATCATATAAATATATTATAAATAATATAATTATAATATAATAATATAATTATTTTGATGAAGCAATGTTGATATCACTATTCAATGAAGCAACTAATAATATATTTATATTTATTATAATAATATAATTATATAATAATAATATAATAATTATATAATTATATATAAATAATATAATTATAAATAAAATCATATAAATAAATTATAAATAATATAATTATAATAATATAATAATATAATTATAATAATTAATATTAATATATTATATCAGCTGGGTTCACTGCTCTCTGGATAAGGGTGAACTACAACTTCCAATTTCCCACACGGTCATACAGCCCGGAAAACACAGGCAGGAAACAATCAGGGCCAGCAGGATGTGTTGTGCATATTTTAGCAAGCGAGGGGCTGCCACCGAGGAGGCCCCGTCCAATCCAAATGCCACAAAACGACACACGATCCAAATCCGTTTCTGTAAAAGTGAGCTTTTATTTTAAAAAACCAAGGGTCTGGGGGCCGTTGGAAACAGTAGAAATTCTTCCGGGGCCGGAGCCGCGGGCGGGTGGGAGTCCCAAAAAAAGGGGGAGGCGCAGCTCAGCTGCAGCGCTCCTGCAACCTGATGCACCTGAGCCCAGCTCTGTCTGTCTGTCTGTCTTCCGGGGAGAAAACCGGCTCCTCCTGCCTTGCCCTGCCTGGCCGGCCTCGAGGAACGGGGCGGGGAACAAAGCCAAGGGAAGGGGCCCAGGAGCCGAAGGAGGGCCTCGAGGCCGGGGCGTGGGGCTGCAGCAGAAAAGGCCAAGGCGCTCCTGGGCGGCATCCATGGGAAGTCATGATATCGCATGAAAGGGATCTGGAAGCCTTAATCCACCCTGAACAAGGTATTAGTATTTATTATTATTATTATTATTATTATTATTATTACTATTATTATGATGAGCCAAGAGTGTGGTGCTGCAGCAGAAAAGGCCAATGCGATCCTAGGATGCATCCATAGGAATATAATGTCTGGGGGAGTCATTGAAAGGGATCTAGGAGTCTTAATAGGCCACGAAGAAGACATTAATAATAATATTATTACTATTATTATGATGAGCCAAGAGTGTGATGCTGCAGCGGAAAAGGCTAATGCGATCCTAGGATGCATCCATAGGAATATAATGTCTGGGGAAGTCATTGAAAGGGATCTATGAGTCTTAATAGGCCATGAAGAAGGTATTATTATTATTATTATTATTATTATTATTATTATTATTAGTATGAGCCAAGAGTGTGATGCTGCAGTGGAAAAGGCCAATGCGATCCTAGGCTGCATCCATAGGAATAGAACGTCTGGGGAAGTCATTGAAAGGGATCTAGGACTCTTAAGAGACCATGAATAAAGAATTATTATTATTATTATTATTATTATTATTATTATTATTATTATTATTATGAGCCAAGAGTGTGATGCTGCAGCAGAAAAGGCCAATGCAATCCTAGGCTGCATCCATAGGAAAACAGAGTCTAGGGAAGTCATTGAAAGGGATCTAGGAGTCTTAATAGGTCATGAACAAAGTAATAATAATAATAATAGTAATAATAATAATAATAACAACAACAACAAGCCAAGAGTGTGATGCTGCAGCAGAAAAGGCCAATGCAATCCTAGACTGCATTCATAGGAATAGAATGCCCAGGGAAGTGACTGAATGAGATCTGGAAGTCTTAATAGACCATGAAGAAGGTATTATTATTATTATTATTATTATTATTATTATTATTATTATTATTATTAGCCAAAAGTGTAATGCTGCAGCAGAAAAGGCCAATACAATCCTAAACTTCAGCCTTAGGATTCAAGTGTCTAGACTGAGGGGAGGATGAATGATAATGCTGAAATGGATCTAGGAGACCAAATGGAGACCTCAAGAGGAGCATCAGCCGACGGTGTGATGCGGCAGCGAAAAAGGCCAATGCAATTCTAGCCTGTGTCAACAGAAAACGAGGCCGAGGGAAGGAATAGTCTTCCAAATCTATGATGCTAAGGAGGGAGGGAGTGGAGGGCGAGAGTCGTGAGGGGCCTGTTAAGGCCGCGAAGGGAGCAAACCTGGTCCGGAAGCTAGCCGAAGAGTCGACCCTCTCCAACAAGTCATGAGCGTCGAGCCCCCCGCAGCGGCCGCTTTGACCCTGTCTGCTCTCCTGACCCAAATGAGGACCCTAAACTCGCTACGGACCCCTAAAAAAAGGGACGGGGAGGAGGGCACTAAGCGGCACCACACGCACACACACGCACGCCTACACGATACAAAAAAAGTTAAGGCAACGGTCCTGTTTGGCTTTCTGAGGTTTCAAGTAGGTTGTGTCCGATCCAGCTTCTGATACAAAAAGCAGGGGAGGCCGAGACGCACGCGGCGTTCCCCCCGAAAATGGCATCTTTTGCACCTGAGGAGGAGGAAGAGGAAAAGGAGGAGGAGAGGAAGGGAAGCTAAGGCTACCTATGTATGTACACCACCCCCCGCTCCCAAGGGGGGAATTGTGCTCGAGTGCCGGCGGCCAGAACAGAGGGGCCGCCTAGGAGTCCTTCAGCATGCAGATGCGGGCGTAGATCTTGAGGGCCGGGCCCAGCTTGATGTTCATGGCACTCATGAGGTGGTCCTCCTTCAGCAGCAGCAGCGCCTGCCCATCAATCTCCTGGGCGCGGAACTCCTCCGCAATCTCCTGGCAGCCTAGGGGACAAAGACCGGCGGGGAGGTCAGTCTCGAGCCAAGCTGTATTATTCATTTATTTATTATTTTTGTATACCGCTCTTCTCAGCCCTCGGGCGACTCTGTGCGGTTAACCACAGCCAAATTCAATGCTCAAAACCATCACAAAACAATTAAAACAGTAGCATAATAAACAGTTAATATAAATCAATAAAAACATCTCATTCGCGACTCATAGTTAAGATCGAAATCCAGTCTCATCATCCAATTCTTCCATATTCCTATGTTCGTTACACTGCCTATTCAAATGCCTGCTCAAACAACCAGGTCTTCACTTTCCTCCGAAATGTCAACAGGGAGGGGGCCGATCTATTATCTGTAGGAAGGGCGTTCCACAGCCGAGGGGCCACCACTGAGAAGGCCCTGTCTCTTGTCCCCGCCAAACGTACTTGTGACGCAGCCGGGACCGAGAGCAGGGCATCCCCAGATGTCAACAGGGAGGGGGCCGATCTAATATCTGTAGGAAGAGCGTTCCACAGCCGAGGGGCCACCACTGAGAAGGCCCTGTCTCTTGTCCCCGCCAAACGTACTTGAAGCTTCTGGACAGTCTTCAAAGGCAACCCCACATAGAGAGGGTTTCAGTAGTCTATACTGGATGTAACCAGAGTGTGGACCACTGTGGCCAAGTCAGACTTCCCAAGGTACGGGCGCAGCTGGCGCACAAGTTTTGACTTGTATCAGCAGGAATACAGTGTTGACATCAAGAGAAGTCATATGGGAGGTGTCCGGATTGACCAAATATGGATCTGGGAGTCTTACTGCACCCCAAGGTGAACATGAGTCAACACTGTGATGTGGCTGCTAATAAAGCCAATCTGATTCTAGGCTGCATSCACAGTGTCTGGATTGAGCACATATGGATCTGGGAGTCTAAGTATCTGGATTGGCCCCTACCTTAGAAACCTTTAAAAAGGACCTTAAAACCTGGCTCTTCCGCTGCGCTTTTGATGAATAGGTTTACATTCTCATACTATTGCTTAGCCTCAACGTTTTGTCATTGGAGTATATGTCCACCACCACCACCCCCTTACCCACAAGTAAGAGGAAGGAAAGAAAGGAGAGGAGAAAAGAGAAGAAAGAAAGAAAGGGAAAGGAAAGACAGAGGGAGGGAGGGGTGAAAAGAAAGGTCAGAAAGGGGAGAAGGATGGATGAGATGTCTCCTTCAAGGGAGAGAGGGAAAGAGAGAAAGGAGGAAAGGAAGGAAAAGGAAAGAGGGAGGAAAAGAAAGGACAGACAGGGAGGGAGGGAAAGAGAAAGGTAAGGAAGGAAAGAGGGGATGGAAAGGAAGGACAGAAAGAGGAAGGAAGGGAAGGACGGACGGAAGGAAAGACAGGGGAAGGACTGAAATGAAGGTGCCCAAGGGAGGGAGGGAGGAAATAATAATAGTAATAATAATAATAATAATAATAATAATAATAATAATAATAATAACACTTTATTTATAATGTGCCCTATCTTTTTACTCCCTAATCAATTGGATTTACCTTTTACTGTGGATTACTTTTTATTGCTTTGGCTTTTTTACCCTTCAATAAACTGCTTGCTATTTTATCTCAACTGTATGGTTTTTAAAGTCAGAGGGAATCCTGCTCTGGAGTGCAACAGGGAGGGAAAGGAAAGGAGGAGTTGATAGGTATGGAAAGGAAAGATAGAAAGGGAAGGAAGGACTAAAATGAAGGTGCCCGAGGGAGGGAGGAAATAATAATAATAATAATAATAATAATAATAATAATAATTTCTCTTCTTCCTTCCTTCGGTACCTCTTTCTTTCCTGCCTTCCCTCCTTCCTTTCTTCCTTCCCATTGCTTACCAAACCCTTCTCGTGCTTTATGTTGGGTCTTGGGAGTCCTGTGTGCCACGTTTGGTTTAATTCCGTCATTGGTGGAGTTCAGAATGCTTTGATTATAGGTAAACTATAAATCCCAGCAGCTTCAACGGAGGGGGGTGGGAGGAGGAGGAGGAGGAGTGCATGGGCGGGGCGTCGGTGGGTGTGGGCGGGGCTTCGGCGGAGGGGGGTGGGAGGAGGAGGAGGAGTGCATGGGTGGGGCGTCGGTGGGTGTGGGCGGGGCTTCGGAGGAGGGGGGTGGGGGGGGGGAGGAGCGCAGGGGGGCGTCGGTGGGTGTGGGCGGGGCTTTGGCGGAGGGGGGGAGGAGGAGTGCAGGGCGGGGTCGGTGGGTGTGGGCGGGGCTTTGGCGGAGGGGGGTGGGAGGAGTGCAGGGGCGGCCGTTGGGTGTGGGCGGGGCTTTGGTGGAGGGGGGTGGGAGGAGGAGGAGTGCGGGGCGTCGGTGGGTGTGGGCGGGGCTTCGGCGGAGGGGGGTGGGAGGAGGAGGAGTGCAGGGGCGGGGCGTCGGTGGGTGTGGGCGGGGCTTCGGCGGAGGGGGGTGGGAGGAGGAGGAGTGCAGGGGCGGGGCGTCGGTGGGTGTGGGCGGGGCTTCGGCGGAGGGGGGTGGGAGGAGGAGGAGTGCAGGGGCGGGGCGTCGGTGGGTGTGGGCGGGGCTTCGGCGGAGGGGGGTGGGAGGAGGAGGAGTGCAGGGGCGGGATGTCGGTAGGTGTGGGCGGGGCTTCGGCGGAGGGGGGAGGGAGGTGCGGAGGGTGCATGGGGCGTTGGTGGGTGTGGGCGGGGCTTCGGCGGAGGGGGTGGGAGGAGGAGTAGGAGTGCATGGGCGGGGCGTCAGTGGGTGTGGGCGGGGCTTTGGTGGAGGGGGGTGGGAGGAGGAGGAGTGTATGGGCGGGGCTTCGGTGGGTGTGGGCGGGGCTTTGGTGGAGGGGGGTGGGAGGAGGAGGAGTGCATGGGCGGGACATTGGTGGGTGTGGGCGGGGCTTCGGCAGAGGGGGTGGGAGGAGGAGTGCAGGGGCGGGGTGTCGGTGAGTTTGGGCGGGGCTTCGGCGGAGGGGGGAGAGAGGTGCAGAGGGTGCGCTGGCCGTTTGGCCATGTGCGCGCGCCAAGGACTTTGCGCCATTGCGCATACTCAGTTGTTTCGTCCTTTTGTGAGTGTGTTGTCGTGTTGTTTTTTATTTTGATTCGATATGTTTGTACCTTGTGGGTTGAGGTATGTGCATGGGAATTTTGGTTAATTTTCGTTGGGTGGTTTTTGAGTTTTGCTGTCCCGTTGGATGCCCCTTACAGATTTATATATATAGATTTATAACTTGCCCTATCTTTTTACTTCCCAATCTTTTACTGTGGATTACTTTTTATTGCTTTGGCTTTTTTACCCTTCAATAAACTGCTTGCTATTTTATCTCAACCGTATGGTGTTTAAAGTCGGAGGGAATCCTGCTCTGGAGTGCAACTGGGAGGGAAAGGAAAGATGGAGTGGATGGGGATGAAAAGGAAGGACAGAAAGGAGGAAGGAAGGGAAAGGCCGGAGCCTCCTCCGGTGTTGAGAGTGTGCCATGGGGCCTTACCGGGAAGGGAGCGTATGAATTCGTGGACGTCCTCCACGTTCCACTTGTGGGGCTCGCTGGGCAGGAAGTGGTGCCCGATGGCCACCAGGTCGCGCACGCGGACGTCGGTCAGCTCCACCTCGCGCTCGGAGGGGCAGCGGCGGCGGCGGGAGGTGGAGGAGCTGGCCGAGAGCGGGGAGAGCGGCTCCTCGTAGCTAGAGTTGTCGGAGCCGCGGCTGGAGTCCTCCTGGGCCGCCCGGGACAGGTGCTGCTGCTGCTGTTGCAAGGGACCCGGGCCCGAGGTGGGGGGCAACGCGGGCGACACCTGCAAGGAGAATCAGAGCGAGAACGAGTCACCCACCATGCTGGCTACGCACGCACTAGTTTGTTGCATTGACTCGCACTATCCACCAAAACCTTGCAAACCATGCATCGCAATGCATTAATGCACCGGCTGCAATGTGTATGCAAGCATAATCATAGAATCAAAGAGTTGGAAGAGACCTCATGGGCCATCCAGTCCAACCCCATTCTGCCAAGAAGCAGGAATGTTGCATTCAAATCACCCCTGACAGATGGCCATCCAACAAGATACCTTATTATTTATTTATTTACAGTATTTATATTCTGCCCTTCTCACCCCGCAGAGGACTCAGGGTGGATTACAATGCACATATTTTTGCGACACGGGCATTCGGTTTTACTCCTTCTAAAGATTTCATACTATATATATGATATAGGTAGAAAGATAGATATATGATTATATATAATACTAGCTTTACCCGCCACGCGTTGCTGTGGCCAGCCTTCTCTCCCTCTTTCTCTGCTTCTTTCACTCCTTCCTTCATTTTCTTCTTTCCTTTCTTCCTTCTCTACCTGTTTACTTCCTTCCTTAGCTGTTTGCTTTCATCTTCCTTCTTATTTCTTTCTTTTCTTCTTATTTATATTTTTAATTTGCTGAGATATTTTATAAATTAAATTTTTATGTAATTATATAATAATTAATTATGTAAATATTTATTCATAATAAATTTTTATTTACTTAATCTTGTCTACATATCATCCTGTAGGTTTTCTTTTAAATAATGTTGTATTCCCAATTAATTTTTTTCTTTAATTAATAACATTTATCTCTTCAAATTTGATTATTCATACCATTGACTTTTCTAATTAATGTACTTCGGTATAAAATTCAATTACAACTACGTTCTTATAATACTTCACATTTCCTCCCTTCTTTCACATGACTCCTAATATTCTCTTCTTTATTTCAATAACTTATTCCATCATATAATTTAAAAATATAACTAAACAGAAAAAATAAAGAGCTTAATCAACATTCTCTTAATATTTCCTTCTTTCTTCTGATATAAATGAATTACTTATTTAATTAATTAATAATAATGTAATAGTCATCAATAATAATTTATGTATTTATTTATTTATTTATTTCTTGCACTTATAGACCGCCACTCTCATCCCTTCTTAATTTGCTTCTATTTACTCTCAGGGTATTCTGTCATTTTTAATTATTTCTTTGTGCCACAGCTTAAATCTCTGCTAATTCTTATTCTTCTTTCTTTCCTCCCTTTCTCCCCTCATATACTTTCCTTTCTTTCCTCCTTCCTTTTTCCCTTTTTTTTTTTTCTCTCCTTCCTTCCTTCTGTACCTCTTCTTCCTCCTCCCTTTTTCTTTTCCATCCTCTTTGTCTCCTTTCTTCCCTCTCTTTCTCTTTCCTTCCTTCCTTTGCTCTGTAGTTCCATACTTCCTTTTCTTTCTTTCTTTCTTTCTTTCTTTCTTTCTTTCTTTCTTTTTTTTTTTTTTCTTTTTTCCTTCCTTCCTTCCTTCCTTCCTTCCTTCCTCTTTCTTTCCTTTCTTCCTTTCATGTTTCAACTCACTAAACTTTGTAGATAGTAAACACTAGAATCGTAAACATATCCTATAGGCATTCCCTTCTGCCCTCATTATTTTTCTCTCCCATTCTCTTTTTTACCTGGTGAAATGGCTTCAAAATATGTTGACTAGGTATAAAAGGCACCTTTCTCCTCTCCTTTGATGTGCAGATTTCTTTTCTTTCCTTCTTTCCTTTTCCTTTTCTTCTTTCTTTCTTTCTTTCTTTCTTTCTTCTTCTTCCTCTCCCTTTCTCTTCTTCATTTGCCTTCTTTCCTCCCTTCCCTTTTCTTCTGTCTTTCTTCCTTCCTTTCCTTCGTTCCTACACCTTCCCTTCCGCTCCTTTCTTCTTCCTTCCTTCCTTTCTCCCTTCTTTCCCATGCTCCTACTCTCTCTTTCTTCTTTCTTTCCTACCTTTCTTCCCTCATATACTTTCCCAACTTCTCCTTCCTTCCTTTTTTCATACACCTTCCCTTCCCCTTCCCTCCTTTTGTTTATTTCCTACCTTTCTTCTCTGATATACCTGCCTTCCTTCTTTCCTTCCTTCCTTCCTTCCTTCCTTCCTTCCTTCCTTCTTCCTTCCTTCCTATTTACACCCCTTCCCCTCATTTCCGTCCTTCCTTCCCTCACCCGCTTCCTTCCCTCCTTCCCGTTCCTCATCGTCCTCGATGGTGGCGTCCTTCCTTCCCTGGAGCCAGACACCGAGCCACGAAGGTGCGCAGGTATGCGTACGCCAAGTTTGGTGATTTTTCATCTGGGGGTTTTCGCGTTTTGCGGCCCCTAACAACGCCCTTTTGGATTTTATATATATAGATGGATGAAATTAACATTTAGTAATTATTTTGTATTCATAATAACTTATTATTATTATTTGCATTTATAATATCTATTATGCTGTTATTATTATTATTATTTCTATTTACAATTGCTATTATCATTACTTGTATTTATAATTGCTATTATTCTTGCTATTATCATTATTTGTAATTACAATTGCTATTATCATGATTATTATTATTTGTATTTACAATTGCTATTATTATTATGTATTTACATACTAATTTATTATTATGTATTATTTTGTATTTACAGTTGCTATTATTATTATTATTATTACTATATGTACAATTGCTATTACTATTGTTGCTATTCTTATTTGTACGGTACATGTTAATAAGGATAAATAAGGATAATAAGGATAAATAACAAGGATTAATAAGGATAAATAACAAGGTTAATAAGGATAAATAACAAGGAGGAAATTTTTAAAAAAATAATTGGTAAGACAAAGAAAGAAAGAAAGAAAGAAAGGATCGAAAAAAAGGAAGAAAGGATAAAAGAATGGTATGACTAAATATGTGAAATGACTTTGTTTTTCCCTTTTTCCTGTAATCCAAATATATGTTATGCTCGACGTATGGAATCTAATTTTATTTTTTTTAAAAAACAAAAGGAAGGAAGTAAAAATAGAAGAAAGGAAAGAAGGAAGGAAAAAGAAAGGGAAAAGGAAGAAAGGAACAAAGGAAGGAAGGAAAGAAAGAGAGAAGGAAAAAGGAATGCAGGAAGAAAAAAGGAAGAAAGGAAGGAAGAAAAAAGAAGGAAGGGGAAAAGGAAGAAAGGAAAGAAGAAAGGAAAGAAAGAAAGAAAGAAAGAAAGAAAGGAAGATGGAAGGAAGGAAAAATAGAAGCAAGCATGCATGCGAGGAAGGGAAAAAAGGAAGGAAAAAAGGAAGGAAGAAAAGAAGGAAGGAAGGAAAAATAGAAGCAAGGAAGGAAGCAATGAAGCAAGGAAGTAAGGAAAAATAGAAAACAGCAAACAAGGAAGAAAGGAAGAGTAAAAGCAAGCAAGCAAGCAAGCAAAGAAGGAAGGAAGGGAGGGAGGAAGGAAGGAAGGGAGGGAGGAAAGGAAGGAAAAATAGAAGAAATCAAGCAAGCAAGGAAGGAAAAAAGTAAGGAAGCAAGGAAGAACAAAAGAAAGGAAGGAAGGAAAAATAGAAGAAAGAAAACAAGCAAGGAAGCAAGGAAGGGAGGGGAGGAAAAAGAAAGAAATCAAGGAAGAAAAAGGAAGAGAAGGAAGGAAAGAAAAAGAGGAAGGAAGAAGAAGGAAGGAAAAAGGAAGAAGAAAAGAAAAAAAGGAGAAAAAAAGAGAAGGAAGGAAGGAAAGAAGGGGAAAGGAAGGAAAAATAGAAGAAGCAAGAAGGAAGGAAGGAAAAACGTAAGGAAGCAAGGAAGAACAAAAGAAAGGAAAGAAGGCAGGAAGGAAAGAAGGAAGGAAAAGAGGAAGGGAAAATAGAAGAAAGAAAACAAGCGAGGGAGGAAGGAGGGAGGGAGGAGAAGGGAGGAAAAAGAAAGAAATCAAGGAAGGAAAAGAGGAAGAAAGGAAAAATAGAAGAAAGAAAACAAGGAAGGAAGGAGGGAGGGAGGGGAAGGGAGGAAAAAGAAAGAAATCAAGGAAGGAAAAAGGAAGGAAAGGAAAGAAAGAAAAAGGAAGGAAGGAAGGAAAGAAAAGAGGAAGAAAGGAAAGAAGGAAGGAGAGAAGTAAGGAAGGAAAATAGAAGAAAGCAAGCAAGGAAGGAAGGGAAAAAGAAAGGAAGGAAGGGGGAAAGGAAGGAAGGAAAAATAGAAGAAAGCAAGTAAGCAGGAAGGAAGGAAGGAAAAAGAAGGAAAGGAAGGAGGGAAAGGAAGGAAGGAAGGGAAAAAGAAGAAAGAAGAATAAAGAAAGAAAGGGAGGGAGGAGGAAAAAGAAATGCATGACAAAAATGATTCAATTTCTAAATGGGTCTATTATGTGAAGCAAGGAAGGAAGGAAAAAGGAAGAAAGGAAAGAAGGGGGGGGGGAAGGAAGGAAAAATAGAAGAAAGCAAGGAAGAACAAAAGAAAGGAAAGAAGGAAGCAAAAGAGGAAGGAAGGAAAAATAGAAGAAAGAAAACAAGGAAGGAAGGAGGGAGGGAGGGGAAGGGAGGAAAAAGAAAGAAATCAAGGAAGGAAAAAGGAAGGAAAGGAAAGAAAGAAAAAGGAAGGAAGGAAGGAAAGAAAAGAGGAAGAAAGGAAAGAAGGAAGGAGAGAAGTAAGGAAGGAAAATAGAAGAAAGCAAGCAAGGAAGGAAGGGAAAAAGAAAGGAAGGAAGGGGGAAAGGAAGGAAGGAAAAATAGAAGAAAGCAAGTAAGCAAGGAAGGAAGGAAGGGAAAAAGAAAGGAAGGAGGGGGAAAGGAAGGAAGGAAGGGAAAAATAGAAGAAAGCAAGTAATAAAGTAAAGAAAGGGAGGGAGGGAGGGAAAAAGAAATGCATGACAAAAATGATTCAATTTCTAAATGGGTCTATTATGTGAAGCAAGGAAGGAAGGAAAAAGGAAGAAAGGAAAGAAGGGGGGGGGGAAGGAAGGAAAAATAGAAGAAAGCAAGGAAGAACAAAAGAAAGGAAAGAAGGAAGCAAAAGAGGAAGGAAGGAAAAATAGAAGAAAGAAAACAAGCGAGAAAGGAAGGAAGGAAAAAGAAAGCAAGGAGGAAAAAAGGAAGGAAAAAGAAAGGAAAGAAGGAAAGAAAAAGGAAGGAAAGAAGGACATGACAGACCTGAAAAACCCAGTGAAAACAGTGAGCGAGAGAGAAGAGAGAGGAGTGGGCAGGGGGCGCCCGAGGGACCCTGGGGTCCCAGTCAAGGGTCTTCTGTGGGATGAGGGGGTCCTTTCAATCTTGGAGGACCATCATTCTCGGACCAATCTCCCTGTTGTGCCACCTCTACAAAGTTCTGGAGAGACTTATTTTGCATAGAATTATGGAAAAAATAGACCCCTGTCTGATCCCACAGCAAGCTGGCTTCAGAAAAGGCAGAAGCTGCACATCGCAAGTGCTGAACCTGACTCAGCACATAGAAGATGGCTTTGAAAGGCAGCAGATCACAGGCGCTGTCTTCATAGACCTGTCAGCGGCTTATGATACTGTGAACCACCGCCTCCTCCTGAGAAAAATGTATAGTATCACAAAGGACGACCACCTCACCCGCCTCATAGGAAACCTGCTACAAAACAGGAGCTTTTTTGTTGAGTTCCAGGGCCAGAGAAGCAGATGGCGGAAACAGAAGAACGGCCTGCCTCAGGGGAGCGTGCTTGCTCCATCCATGTTCAACATCTACACAAATGACCAGCCACTGCCAGAAGGGACAGAGAGCTTCATCTATGCTGATGATCGTGCCATCACAGCTCAAGCAGGGAGCTTTGAGATGGTAGAACAGAAGCTCTCCGAAGCTCTAGGTGCCCTTACCGCCTACTACAGGAAAAACCAACTGATCCCTAATCCATCTAGAACACAGACATGTGCCTTTCATCTCAAGAACAGAGAAGCACCCCGAGCTCTGAGGATTATTACCTGGGAAGGAATCCCACTGGAGCATTGCAGCGCACCCAAATACCTGGGAGTCACTCTGGACCGTGCTCTCACTTACAAGAAGCACTGCTGAACATCAAGCAAAAAGTGGGTGCTAGAAACAATATCATACGAAAACTGACTGGCACAACCTGGGGATCACAACCAGATACAGTGAAGACATCTGCCCTTGCGCTGTGCTACTCTGCTGCTGAGTATGCATGCCCAGTGTGGAACACATCTCACCATACTAAAACAGTGGATGTGGCTCTTAATGAGACATGCCGCATTATCACGGGGTGTCTGCGCCCTACACCACTGGAGAAATTACACTGCTTAGCCGGTATTGCACCACCTGACATCCGCCGGGAAGTGGCAGCCAATAGTGAAAGGACCAAGGCAGAGACATCTCCAGCTCATCCCTTGTTTGGGTATCAGCCAGCACGTCAACGACTTAAATCTAGAAATAGTTTTCTAAGATCTACAGAGATACTTGCTGGAACACCTCAGCAAGCGAGAGTCCAAAAGTGGCAGGCTCAAACCCAGCACCTCAACCAATGGCTGATACCAAATGAGAGACTCCCTCCTGGGCACACAGAAGACTGGGCGACTTGGAAGGCATTGAACAGACTGCGCTCTGGCACCACGAGATGCAGAGCCAACCTTCAGAAATGGGGCTACAAAGTGGAATCCTCAACATGCGAGTGTGGAGAAGAGCAAACCACTGACCACCTGCTGCAATGCAACCTGAGCCCTGCCACATGCACAATGGAGGACCTTCTTGCAGCAACACCGGAAGCACTCCAAAAGGCCAAATACTGGTCAAAGGACATTTAACCAACTACCAAACTCACAAGTTGTGTATTTTCTCTGTTTGTTTGCTTTGTTCT
>NW_026844811.1:3563283-3608283 GCF_025583915.1 Anolis sagrei ordinatus
ATCTCTTATGGATTGGACTAGATGGCCTTTGGGGGTCTCTTCCAACTCTAGAAATCTATCTATCTATCTCTTATGGATTGGACTAGATGGCCTTTGGGGGTCTCTTCCAACTCTAGAAATCTATCTATCTATCTCTTATGGATTGGACTAGATGGCCTTTGGGGGTCTCTTCCAACTCTAGAAATCTATCTATCTATCTCTTATGGATTGGACTAGATGGCCTTTGGGGGTCTCTTCCAACTCTAGAAATCTATCTATCTATCTCTTATGGATTGGACTAGATGGCCTTTGGGGGTCTCTTCCAACTCTAGAAATCTATCTATCTATCTCTTATGGATTGGACTAGATGGCCTTTGGGGGTCTCTTCCAACTCTAGAAATCTATCTATCTATCTCTTATGGATTGGACTAGATGGCCTTTGGGGGTCTCTTCCAACTCTAGAAATCTATCTATCTATCTCTTATGGATTGGACTAGATGGCCTTTGGGGGTCTCTTCCAACTCTAGAAATCTATCTATCTATCTCTTATGGATTGGACTAGATGGCCTTTGGGGGTCTCTTCCAACTCTAGAAATCTATCTATCTATCTCTTATGGATTGGACTAGATGGCCTTTGGGGGTCTCTTCCAACTCTAGAATATCTATCTATCTATCTATCTATCTATCTATCTATCTATCTCTTATGGATTGGACTAGATGGCCTTTGGGGGTCTCTTCCAACTTTAGGAATTATCTATCTATCTATCTATCTATCTATCTATCTATCTATCTATCTATCTCTTATGGATTGGACTAGACGGCCTTTGGGGGTCTCTTCCAACTTTAGGAATCTACCTATCTGTCTATCTATCCTTTTCTGGAGGGCTTGGGTGATGGCCAAAGGGGGTTGGACTGGATGGCCTTTGAGTGCCCCCCACCCACCCACCCAGCCCAACCCACTCAACCCCTGGGGTCTGGGGAAGGGCCCTACCGGGAAAGGCTCGGCGCCCTCCTGGATGACGAAGCCCTCGATGAGGTGGGTGAGGACCTGGGGCTTGACGACGGCCTGCGGGGGCTTGTGGCTCTCCCCGTTCTGGGGGGCGGCGCCGGCGACGCTGGAGGCAGACGTCCCGTTGCCCGAGGTCATGCCTCCGCCGGGGCTGCGGGCAGGCGGGGGCGGGACCGGGCCCTCCGGGGCAGCAGCGTCTGCAAAGAAGGAAGGAAGGAAGCACCAAATACAAAAGTCATTGCAAACATAACCATAAGGAGCTGTGGCTACATTGAGGACTCCACATTTTGCAACCCACCCATATCTATCGATCTATCACTCTATTTTCTGCTGGCCTGTTATCTACCTTGTAACCCATCAATATGTATTCGTCTATCTATCATTTATTTATCCCAATCTGCATCTATCTTTGTAGAGATCTATCAATCCTATACCATTAAATCATCTATCTATCTATCTATCTATCTACCTATCCATCCATCCATCCATTCATCTTATCTAATTATATATCATCTACCATTAAACCACATCTATCTATCTATCTATCTATCTATCTATCTATCTATCTATCTATCTATCTATCTATCTATCCATCCATCAATATTATCTACCATTAAATCATCTCTATCTATCCATCCATCCACCTATCCATCTATGCATCTTATCTAATTAAATATCATCTATCATTATACCATCTCTATCTATCTATCTATCTATCTATCTATCTATCTATCCATCCATCCATCCATCCATCTCACCTATCTTTGTCGAGATCTATCAATCAGTCCTATACCATTTAATCATCTATCTATTTATCTATCATCTATCTACCTACCTATCCATCCATCCATCCTATCTAATTATATATCAACTACCATTAAACCATCTCTATCTATCTATCTATCTATCTATCTATCTATCTATCTATCTATCCATCTCCATCATCCATCCATCCATCCATCCATCTCACCTATCTATCTGTATCTATCTATCCTCTATCTATCTATCTATCTGGGACATCTGTAGGGATACCAAGGTGCTTTTCTACAAAGCTATTGTCCTCCCAACCCTGCTATATGCCTGAGACGTGGACTGTCTACAGACGTCACATGCAACTCCTGGAACGATTCCATCAGCGCTGCCTCCGGAAAATCCTGTAAATCTCTTGGGAAGACAAGCGGACAAATGTCAGCATGCTGGAAGAAGCAAAGACCACCAGCATTGAAGCGATGGTCCTCTGCCATCAACTCCGCTGGACCGGCCACGTTGTCCGGATGCCCGACCACCGTCTCCCAAAGCAGTTGCTCTACTCTGAACTCAAGAACAGAAAACGGAATGTTGGTGGGCAGGAAAAGAGATTTAAAGATGGGCTCAAAGCCAACCTTAAAAACTCTGGCATAGACACTGAGAACTGGGAAGCCCTGGCCCTTGAGCGCCCCAGCTGGAGGTCAGCTGTGACCAGCAGTGCTGCAGAATTTGAAGAGGCACGAATGGAGGGCGAAAGGGAGAAGCGTGCCAAGAGGAAGGCGCGTCAAGCCAACCCTGACCGAGACCGCCTTCCACCTGGAAACCAATGCCCTCACTGCGGAAGAAGATGCAGAGCAAGAATAGGGCTCCACAGCCACATCCACAAGAATATTGGAAGACAATCATCCTCGGAAAGCGAGGGATCGCCTAAGAAGAAGAAGATAATAATAATAAATATAATACGTATAATAATATAATATATATGTAATACTATTATTATTAATAAAAATAAGTATAATACGTATAATGATACAATATATATATAATACTATTATTATACTTATTTTTATATATGTAATACTATTCTTATACTTATTATTACTAAGTATAAGTATAATAATAATAAATATAATACATATAATATAATATATATGTAATACTATTATTATTCTTATACTTTTTATTAAGTATAATACGTATAATGATATAATATATATGTAATACTATTATTATACTTATTTTATATATGTAATACTATTATACTTATTATTAATAAGCATAATAAGTATAATACGAATAATATAATATATATCTGATACTATTATAATAATAGTAATATACTAATAATATGTAATAATTGTAATATATATTACTAATATTATATAAATACTATTATTATTATACTTATTATTACATATATAATACTATTATTCATAAGTATGATAATAATAAATATAATACGTATAATAATATAATATATATATAATACTATTACTATTTACTTATTTACTTTGCTTCTATACCGCTGTTCTCAGCCCAGAGGCGACTCACAGCGGTTCACAAAATACAGAACACAGCAGAATACAAACACCAATATAAAACAGTTAATAACATAATCTAATAAAACAATTAATACACAATTACTATGATAACCATTCACTAGCGTCTCGTCACTAAAAACATGATCCAGGTTCGTCATCCATTGTTCCATTCCAGTGTTCATTAACCAATCATTGCACTAATTATTCGAACGCCTGCTCAAACAGCCAGGTCTTCACTTTTTTGCGGAATACCATTAGAGATGGTGCTAGTCTAATGTCCATAGGAAGGGCGTTCCACAGCCGAGGAGCCACCACCGAGAAGGCCCTATCTCTCGTCCCCGCCAGCCGTGCTTGTGAAGCTGGCGGGATCGAGAGCAGGGCCTCCCCGGAAGATCTCAAAGTCCTGGTGGGTTCATAGGCCGAGATGCGGTCGGAAAGGTAGCTTGGGCCGGAACCGTTTAGGGCTTTAAAGGTCAACACCAGCACTTTGAATTGAGCCCGGTAGCAAGTCGGCAGCCAGTGGAGTTGGCGCAACAGGGGGGTTGTATGCTCCCTGCGTCCCGCTCCTGTTAGTATCATGGCTGCCGAGCGTTGGACTAGTTGAAGCTTCCGAGCTGTCTTCAAAGGCAACCCCACGTAGAGAGCGTTGCAGTAGTCTAAACGGGATGTAACCAGAGTGTGGACTACCGTGGCCAAGTCAGACTTCCCAAGGTACAGGCGCAGCTGGCGCACAAGCTTTAACTGTGCAAATGCTCCCCTGGTCACTGCCGAGACCTGGGCTTCCAGGCTCAACGACAAGTCCAGGGTCACTCCCAAGCTGCGAACCTGCGTCTTCAAGGGGAGTGCGACCCCGTCCAGCACAGGCTGTAACCCTATGCCCTGTTCGGCCTTGCGACTGACCAGGAGTACCTCTGTCTTGTCTGGATTCAATTTCAATTTGTTCGCCCTCATCCAGACCGTCACAGCGGCCAAGCACCGGTTCAGGACCTCTATTATTATTAAGTATAATAATAACACTATTATTATTAAGTATAATAATAATAAATATAATACGTATAATATAATATATATGTAATACTATTATGCTTATTATTATATATGTAACACTATTATTATTATACTTATTAAGTATAACAATACATATAATAATAAAATATATTTTGTAATACTATTATAATAATAGTAATAATAGTAATATTATAATAATAGTAATATTTGCCAGCAAATATGGAAAACACAAGAATGGCCATCAGACTGGAAAAAATCAACTTATATCTCCATACAAAAAAGGGAAATGCTAAAGACTGCTCAAACTTTCGTACAGTGGCCCTTATTTCTCATGCCAGTAAGGTAATGCTCAAGATCCTGCAAGGAAGACTCCAGCAATACATGGAGCGAGAGTTGCCAGATGTTCAAGCTGGGTTTAGAAAAGGCAGAGGAACCAGAGACCAGATGGCCAATATCCGCTGGATAATGGAGAAAGGCAGGGAGTTTCAGAAAAACATCTACTTCTGCTTCATTGACTATTCTAAAGCCTTTGACTGTGTGGATCATAATAAATTGTGGCAAGTTCTTGGTGGGATGGGCATCCCAAGCCACCTTGTCTCTCTCCTGAGGAATCTGTACAAGGACCAAGGAGCAACAGTCAGAACTGACCACGGAACAACAGACTGGTTCAAGATTGGGAAAGGCGTCCGGCAAGGCTGCATCCTCTCACCCAACCTTTTTAACTTGTATGCAGAACACATCATGCGAGGATGTGCGGGGCTTGAGGAATGCAAGGCTGGGGTGAAAATTGCTGGAAGAAACATTAACAACCTCAGATATGCAGATGACACCACTCTGATGGCCGAAAGTGAGGAGGAGCTGAGGAGCCTTCTAATCAAGGTGAAAGAAGAAAGCGCAAAAGCTGGGTTGCAGCTAAACGTCAAAAAAACCAAGATTATGGCAACAAGAATGATTGACAACTGGCAAATAGAGGGAGAAAATGTGGAGGCCGTGACAGACTTTGTATTTCTAGGTGCAAAGATTACTGCAGATGCAGACTGTGGCCAGGAAATCAGGAGACGTTTACTTCTTGGGAGGAGAGCAATGTCCAGTCTCGATAAAATAGTAAAGATTAGAGACATCACACTGACAACAAAGATCCGCCTAGTCAAAGCCATGGTTCCCTGTAGTAACCTACGGATGTGAGAGCTGGACCTTAGGGAAGGCTGAGCGAAGGAAGATCGATGCTTTTGAGCTGTGGTGTTGGAGGAAAGTTCTGAGAGTGCCTTGGACTGCGAGAAGATCCAACCAGTCCATCCACCAGGAAATAAAGCCCGACTGCTCATTGGAGGGAAGGATACTAGAGACAAAGTTGAAGTACTTTGGCCACATCATGAGGAGACAGCAAAGCCTAGAGAAGACAATTATGCTGGGGAAAGTGGAAGGCAAAAGGAAGAGGGGCCGACCAAGGGCAAGATGGATGGATGGCATCCTTGAAGTGACTGGACTGACCCTGAGGGAGCTGGGGGTGGTAACGGCCGACAGGGAGCTCTGGCGTGGGCTGGTCCATGAGGTCACGAAGAGTCGGAGACGATTGAACGAATGAACAACAACAACAACAATAGTAATATAATACTAGTATTATAATACCTATAATATGATATATATGTAACACTATTATTATTATTAAGTATAATAATAATAAATATAATACGTATAACATACTATATATATGTAATACTATTAGTATTATACTTATTATTATATACGTAATACTATTATTCTTATACTTATTGTTCATAAGTATAATAATAATAATACGTATAACAATATAATATATAATACGATTATAATAATATAATACAATTATAATAACTCCACTTTGGCAGAAAAAACGAAATACAAAGAGACAGAATGGGGGACAATGCCTGGCTCGAGAGCAATATGTGTGACAAAGATCTTGGAGTCCTCGTGGACAACAAGTTAAACATGAGCCAACAATGTGATGTGGCGGCAAAAAAAGCCAATGGGATTTTGGCCTGCATCAATAGGAGCATAGTGCTACCCCTCTATTCTGCTTTGGTTAGACCACACTTGGAATATTGTGTCCAATTCTGGGCACCACAATTCAAGAGAGATATTGACAAGCTGGAATGTGTCCAGAGGAGGGCGACTAAAATGATCAAGGGTCTGGAGAACAAGCCCTATGAGGAGCTGGGCATGTTTAGCCTGAAGAAGAGAAGGCTGAGAGGAGATATGATAGCCATGTATCAATATGTGAGAAAAAGCCACAGGGAGGAGGGAGCAAGCTTCCTTTCTGCTTCCCTGGAGACTAGGACGCAATGGAACAATGGCTTCAAACTACAAGAGAGGAGATTCCATCTGAACATGAGGAAGAACTTCCTGACTGTGAGAGCCGTTCAGCAGTGGAACTCTCTGCCCCGGAGTGTGGTGGAGGCTCCTTCTTTGGAAGCTTTTAAACAGAGGCTGGATGGCCATCTGTCAGGGGTGATTTGAATGCAATATTCCTGCTTCTTGGCAGAATGGGGTTGGACTGGATGATTGCCCATGAGGTCTCTTCCAACTCTTTGATTCTATGATTCTATGATTCTATGGTAATATAATACTAATATTAAAATACGTATAATAATATGATATATATGTAACGCTATTATTATTATTAAGTATAATAATATAATATATATTATTATATATTATATAATATATAATACTATTATACTATTAATAAGTATAATAAGTGTAATACGTATAATAATATTATATATATATATATATAATAGATATAGTATATATATATAATATATATAAAATACTATTGTAATAATAGTAATATAACACTAATATTATATAAATGACTATTGCTCATATCAGTAAATAAACTCAATATATAATACTATTATAATAATAGTAATATAATACTAATATTATAATACGCATAATAATTTGATATATTTAATAATAATACTATTATTATTATTAAGGATAATAATAATAAATATAATACCTATAATAATATAATATTATATTATATATAATATAATAATATAATATATTATAATATATAATATAATATATAATACTATAATAATAATATAATTATAATAATATAATATAATATATATAATAATAATATATATATATATAAATATATAATAAATAAATATATAATATAATATATATAATATATTATAATAATATAACATAATAGTAATATAATACTAAATGAACATTTATTATATGATGTAAATAAACTCAGAAGTGTAGAAATAAATAAATAGGGATAAACAAGGAGGAGGAGAGGCTGTGAAGGCGGGCTGGGCTGTGGCCTGGCCTCTAAGCTTGTTTTGGACTCCATTTCCCAGCATGCCCGGTCATTGGCTCAGGCGGCAAAGGATTCTGGGAAGTGTAGTCCGCGTGCGCTGAGGCAGCCAGTCACTCACCAGGCGGCTCCGGAAGGCGGGTGGAAGTCCCGGATGGAAGAAGAAGAAGAAGAAGAAGGCCTCCTCAGAGCCATGGCCCCGCCGAAGCCTCCTCCTCGGCCTCGCCCGCCCTCGCTTTCCTCTTCCCGGAGGAAGATGAGCGGGAGAGAGAGAGAGAGAGAGAGGCACACACACAATGCCCAGGAAGGAAGGAAGGAAGGAAGAAAGGAAGGGGCGGGCCCGGCTCCCATTGGCCCACGCCCCGGGGAAGGCCACGCCCACACAAAGGGAGGGGGAAGAGGGAGGAGGAGGGAAGGAAGGAGAGAAAGGAAAAGGAGGGAAAGGAGGGAAACATAGAAAGGGAAAGGGAGGGAAGGAGGAAGGGAAAGAGGGAAGGGAGGGAAGGAAGGAGAAAGGGAAAGGAGGGAAGGGAGGAGAAGAAAGGAAGGGGAAAGGAAAGGAGGGAAAGAGGAAGGAAGGAGGAAAAAGGGGAAAGGGAAGGAGGGAAAGATAGAAAGGGAAAGGAGGGAAAGAGGAAGGGGAAAGAAGGAAGGCATGGAGGGACACAACAAGAAGGGGAAAGGAATGGAAGGAAAGGAGGAAGGGAGGGAAAGGGAAAGGGAGGGAACAAGGGATGTGAGGAGAAGAAAGGAAGGGAAAAGGAAAGGAGGAAAAGATAGAAAGGAAAAGGGAGGGAAGGAGGAAGGGAAAGGAGGGAAAGAGGGAAGGGTAGAAGAAAGGAAGGGAAAGAAGGAAACGAGGAAAGGAAGGAGGAAAAAGGAAGGGAAAAGGGAAGGAAGGAGGAAGCGAAGGAGGGAAAGAGGGAAGGAGAGAAAGGAAGGGAAAGAAGAGAGGGGAGGAAAGGGAAGAAAGGGAGGAAAAGGAAGGAACAAGAGATGGAAGGAGTAGAGAGGGAAGGAAAGAGAGGAAGAGAGGGAAGCAAGGGAGGAAAAGGGGAAGGGACAAGAAGAAAGGAAGGGGAAAGGAAAGGAGGGAAAGAAGAGGGGAGGAATGGGAAGGAAAAGAGATGGAAGGAGAAGGAAGGAAAGGGGGAAAGAAGAAGGGAAAAGAAGGGAGGAGAAAAGAAGAAAAGGAAGAGAGAGAGAGGGAAGGAGAAAGGGAGAAGGAAAGGAAGAGGGAAGAAGGAAAAGGAAAAAAAGAGGGAAAGAAAGGAAGGAAAGGAAAGAAAGGGAGGAAAAGGAAAGGAAGGAAAGAGATGAAGGGGAGAGAGGGAAGGAAGGAAAGAGGGAAGGAAGGAAAGGAGAAGAAAGAAGGAGGAAAGGGGGAAAAAGGAAAGGAGGGAAAGAATAAAGGAGGGGAAGAAAGAGAGTAAAAGGAAGGAACAAGAGATGGAAGGAGTAGAGAGGAAAGGAAAGAAGAAAAGGAAGCAAGGGAGGAAAAGGAAGGAACAAGAGATGAAAGGCAGAGAGTTTGAAGGAAGGAAAGAGAAGGAAAAGGAATAAAGGAAGGGGGGAGGGAATGAAGGGAAAAAGGAAGAAGAAAGGAAGGGAGGAAAAGGAAGGAACAAGAGATGGAAGGCGGAGAGAGGGAAGGAAGGAGATAACTAAAGGGAGAAATGAGAATATGGAAGGAAGGGAAAGGGAGAGAGGAAAAAGAAGGGAGAGAAGGAAGGAGAGAGGGAAGGAAGGAACAAGAGATGGAAAGAGGAGAGAAGGAAGAAAAGAGGGAAGAAAAAAAAAAAAAAAAAAAAAAAAAAAAAAAAAAAAAAAAAAAAAAAAGAAAAAAAAAAAAAAAAAAAAAAAAGAAAAAAAGAAAAAGAAAAAAAGGACAGAAAAGGAAGGAAGGAAAAGAGATGGAAGGAAGGAAGAAGAAGAAAAGAGGGAAGGGAGGAGAAGAAAGGAAGGGGAAAAGAAAGCAGGGAAAGAAGAAAACGAGGAAAGGAAGGAGGAAAAGATAGGGAAAGGGAGGGAAGGAAGGAGAAAGGGAGGGAAAGAGGGAAGGGTGGAAGAAGAAAAGGAAAGGAGGAAGAGAAGGGAGGGAAAGAGGGAAGGGAGGAGAAGAAAGGAAGGGGAAAGGAAAGCAGGGAAATGAGGAAAGGAAGGAGAAAAAGATAGGGAAAGGGAGGGAAGGAAGGAGAAAGGGAAAGAGGAAGGGAGGGAAAGAGGGAAGGGAGGGGAAAGGAAAGGCAGGAAAGAAGAAAACGAGGAAAGGAAGGAGGAAAAGTTAGGGAAAGGGAGGGAAGGAAGGAGAAAGGGAAAGGAGGAAGAGAGGGGAGGGAAAGAGGGAAGGGAGTTGTTGTTGTTGTTGTTGTTGTTGTTGTTGTGTTTGTTTTCAAGGGGGGGAGAAGCAGGAGGGCATCCCTGGCGCCTCCCTGCCAACCTCCCAGCTGCCTGTCTAATCGCATTAGGCCTTGGCCCGGAAAACAGCCCGCTTCTCCCTCCGCCTTTTGTGTCCTTTCTGTCCCAAGGAGGCGGAGGACAGCATTGCGGAGCAAAAAAAAAACCCCAAAACATTGTTTTTATATATCATATATTTTTATATTATAGTATATATAATATATGATTTGTATATTGTATTATTTTATACTATGTTATATATTATATCATATATTTATATTATATATTATTTTACATTATTCTTTTATATTATACTATATTATATATTAAATATTATATTATATACATTACATTTATATTGTTGTATATTATATTATAATATTATTATATTATATTATATTATATTATATATTATAATATTATTATATTATGTTATTGTATATTATATTATATTATTATATTATATTACTTTATATTATAATATATTATATTATATATATAATATTAAAATATACAATTATAGTATAAAATAATATACAATTATAATATAATATATAATATAATAATAATATAATATATATTATATTATATTATATTATTATAATACTATTATATTATAGTATTGTATTGTATATTATATTATATATTATATTACTATATTATTATATTATATTATAATTGTATATTATAATATAATATTATATATATAATATATTACAATATAATATATAATAATAATATAATATACAATAATATAATAATATAATATAATAATATATAATATAATATATAATAATATAATATACAATAATATAATATAATAATATTATAATAATATAATATATATAATATAATATAATATTATTTATTATATATTATTAATATTATATATTTATATATTTATATTTTAATATCATATTACATATATTTATTATATTATACATATTATATATGTTATATTATAGTTAGTATATAGTATATATTATTTTATATTTGATTTGCTTTGTTTTATACCAAATAAATTATCTTTATATATTAAATATTATATATTATGTTATATATATATTATAGACATTATATTATATAGCTTTATTTTATATTACTTTTATATTATTATTATATATATATATATATATATATATATATATATATATATATATATATTATTATATATATATTTATATATTTTATATTAATTTTTATACTATACTATATTATATATTATATTTTATATAATATATTATATGTGATACATGTGATTTTATATATTATGTTATTTTATATTATATTATATATTATATGTTATATTATTTTGGGCAGGGGGGGAATGACCCTGTTATTTGCCATAATGCATAATACACCAAGGCAGGACTGTGGCTCTTGGCTTTGCTTCCCTTTCTTGTCTCAAACCCTGTCCATTGTTTCCCAACTCCAAAGAAGGAAAACAAAGCCAAAAAGTGGGGGAGAGATTTGCATGAGAAGCCAGCAGCTGGGAGAAGAAGGAGGAGGAGGTAGTGGTGGAGGAAGAGGAGATGGAGGAAGAGGAGGAGGAGGTGGAGGAAGAGGAGGAGGAGGTGGTGGTGGAGGAAGAGGAGGAGGACGTGGGGGTGGAGGAAGAGGAGGAGGACGTGGAGGAGGAGGAGGTTATGGTGGAGGAAGAGGAGGAGGTGGTAGAGGAAGAGGAGGAGGAGGTAGAGGAGGAGGTGGTGGTGGAGGAAGAGGAGGAGGTGGTGGTGGAGGAAGAGGAGGAGGAGGTGGAGGAAGAGGAGGAGGAGGTGGTGGTGGAGAAAGAGGAGGAGGAGGTGATAGTGGAGGAGGAGGTGGTGGTGGAAGAGGAGGAGGTGGTAGAGGAAGAGGAGGAGGAGATAGAGTAAGAGGAGGTGGTGGAGGAAGAGGAGGAGGAGGTAGAGGAGGAGGAGGTGGTGGTGGAGGAAAAGGAGATGGAGGAAGAGGAGGAGGAGGTGGAGGAAGAGGAGGAGGAGGTGGTGGTGGAGGAAGAGGAGGAGGAGGAGGTGGAGGAAGAGGAGGAGGAGGTGGTGGTGGAGGAAGAGGAGGAGGTGGTAGAGGAAGAGGAGGAGGAGGTGGAGGAAGAGGAGGAGGAGGTGGTGGTGGAGAAAGAGGAGGAGGAGGTGATAGTGGAGGAGGAGGTGGTGGTGGAAGAGGAGGAGGTGGTAGAGGAAGAGGAGGAGGAGATAGAGTAAGAGGAGGTGGTGGAGGAAGAGGAGGAGGAGGTAGAGGAGGAGGAGGTGGTGGTGGAGGAAAAGGAGATGGAGGAAGAGGAGGAGGAGGTGGAGGAAGAGGAGGAGGAGGAGGTGGTGGAGGAAGAGGAGGAGGAGGTGGGGAGGAAGAGGAGGAGGAGGTAGTGGTGGAGGAAGAGGAGATGGAGGAAGAGGAGGAGGAGGTGGAGGAAGAGGAGGAGGAGGTGGTGGTGGAGGAAGAGGAGGAGGAGGTGAGTGGAGGAGGAGGTGGTGGTGGAAGAGGAGGAGGTGGTAGAGGAAGAGGAGGAGGAGATAGAGTAAGAGGAGGTGGTGGAGGAAGAGGAGGTAGAGGAGGAGGAGGTGGTGGTGGAGGAAGAGGAGAAGGAGGTGGAGGAAGAGGAGGAGGAGGTGGTGGTGGAGGAAGAGGAGATGGAGGAAGAGGAGGAGGAGGTGGTGGAGGAGGAAGAGGAGGAGGAGGTGGAGGAAGAGGAGGAGGAGGAGGTGGTGGTGGAGGAAGAGGAGGAGGATGTGGGGGTGGAGGAAGAGGAGGAGGACGTGGAGGAGGAGGAGGTTATGGTGGAGGAAGAGGAGGAGGAGGTGGTGGTGGAGGAAGAGGAGGAGGTGGTAGTGGAAGAGGAGGAGGAGGTAGAGTAAGAGGAGTAGAGGAGGAGGAGGTGGTGGTGGAGGAAGAGGAGGAGGTGGTGGTGGAGGAAGAGGAGGAGGAGGAAGAGGAGGAGGAGGAGGTGGTGGTGGAGGAAGAGGAGGAGGAGGTGGTAGTGGAGGAGGAGGTGGTGGTGGAGGAAGAGGAGGAGGAGGTGGTGGTGGTGGAGGAGGAGGAGGAGTGGGGGGGTGGAGGGAGGAGGTGGTGGTGGAAGAGGAGGAGGTGGTAGAGGAAGAGGAGGAGGAGATAGAGTAAGAGGAGGTGGTGGAGGAAGAGGAGGTAGAGGAGGAGGAGGTGGTGGTGGAGGAAGAGGAGAAGGAGGTGGAGGAAGAGGAGGAGGAGGTGGTGGTGGAGGAAGAGGAGATGGAGGAAGAGGAGGAGGAGGTGGTGGAGGAGGAAGAGGAGGAGGAGGTGGAGGAAGAGGAGGAGGAGGAGGTGGTGGTGGAGGAAGAGGAGGAGGATGTGGGGGTGGAGGAAGAGGAGGAGGACGTGGAGGAGGAGGAGGTATGGTGGAGGAAGAGGAGGAGGAGGTGGTGGTGGAGGAAGAGGAGGAGGTGGTAGTGGAAGAGGAGGAGGAGGTAGAGTAAGAGGAGGTAGAGGAGGAGGAGGTGGTGGTGGAGGAAGAGGAGGAGGTGGTGGTGGAGGAAGAGGAGGAGGTGGTGGTGGAGGAAGAGGAGGTGGAGGAAGAGGAGGAGGAGGTGGTGGTGGAGGAAGAGGAGGAGGAGGTGGTAGTGGAGGAGGAGGTGGTGGTGGAGGAAGAGGAGGAGGAGGTGGTGGTGGTGGAGGAGGAGGAGGTGGAGGAAGGGAGGAGGGTAGGTGGAGGAGGAAGACAGGCAGGCAGGTGGAGAGGAAGAGGAGGAGGAGGTAGAGGGGAAGAGGTGGTGGTGGTGGTGGAGGAGGAGAGGTGGAGGAAGAGGAGGAGGTGGGAGGAAGAGGGGAGGTGGAGGAGGAGGTAGAGGAGGTGGAGAAGAGGAGGAGGAGAGGAGGAGGTGGTAGAGGAGGAGGAGGTGGAGGAGGGAGGAGGAGGAGGAGGATGGTGGTGAGGAAGAGGAGGAGGGGAGGAAGAGGAGGTGGTGGAGAGAGGAGGAGGAGGAGGAGGTGGTGGAGGAGGAGGAGGAGGTGGAGGAGAGGAGGGAGGAAGAGGAGGAGGATGTGGTGGAGGAAGAGGAGGAGGAGAGGAGGAGGTGGTGGTGGAGGAGGAGGTGGTGAAGAGGAGGAGGAGGTAGTGGAGGAAAAGGAGGAGGAGGAGGAGAAGAAGAAGAAGCAGATCTGAGCAGCTTAACATTGGGAAAAGAGGTTAAGGTTTGCTCCACTGAACTTGCATGAAGCTTGTAATAATTAGTATAATGTGATAATATAATGAATATATAATACTATAGTAGATTTGCAGGAAGCCCAAAGGAGCGGATCAACTACAAATTGGATAGGATAGAATATATTATTATATATTATTATTTTCTATAATAATAATTTTACAGAATGAATGCCATTTGGCCCCATTTAACCCCCACGGCTCACTGCGACTGGGTCCTGGAATTCGTAGTTTGCAACTCCCATCACTTTGGGTTATGATCTGGGGACAATGGGAGTTGCAAGCCTACAGCTCTTTGGGCTGGGTTGAAGGGTATTGTATCACATCCACAAGACTTGTATCCAAACCCCATTACCCTGAGGAAACAGAACACAATACAGCCTTCCTGATGTGACTGCATCTCAACTCCCATCTCTAGCCATGGCATCTAATGAGGAGGAAGATGGAAAGATCGACTTTCAAATGGTAGAAGCACAAAGCTGTGGCAAGAAAGAAGAAAGCAAAGAGGCAGATGGAGTTCATTCCTGTCTCCCTTCCTCCCTCTCTGGTTCTCTCTCCGTCTCTTTCCCTTCCAAAGGCTAAACATACAGGGAACACCAAGCCACACATAATGAAAGGACCCAAAGAAGAAGAGCAAAGCAGTCAATAATCTCCCAAAGTGGACAAGAACATGCCCAGCTCTTTAAGCCGCTCCTCATAGGGTTTGATCATTTTGCAGCTCAGATGCCTACTTGATCCCTTTTCTTCATACTGCATTCATTCCCGACTCCCTTCCTCCCTCTCTGGTTCTCTCTCCGTCTCTTTCCCTTCAAAAAGCTAAACATACAGGGAACGCAAAACTATACAAAATGAAAAGACCCGAAGAAGAGCAAAGCAGACAGTAATAATCTCCCAAAGCGAACAAGAACACGATGTTGGAGCTCAGCTGCCTACTTGATCCCTTTTCTTCATATTGCATTCATTCCCGACTCCCTTCCTCCCTCTCTGGTTCTCTCTCCGTCTCTTTCCCTTCAAAAAGCTAAACATACAGGGAATGCAAAACCATACAAAATGAAAAGACCCAGAGAAGAAGAAGAGCAAAGCAGACAGTAATAATCTCCCAAACCGAACAAGAACACGATGTTGCAGCTCAGCTGCCTACTTGATCCCTTTTCTTCATATTGCATTCATTCCCGACTCCCTTCCTCCCTCTCTGGTTCTCTCTCCATCTCTTTCCCTTCAAAAGGCTAAACATACAGGGAACTTGCAAAACCACGCAAAATGAAAAGACCCAAAGAAGAAGAAGAGCAAAGCAGACTCTTCATATTGCATTAATTCCTGACTCCCTTCCCCCCTCTCTGGTTCTCTCTCTGTCTCTTTTCCATCAAAAAGCTAAAAATACAGGGAACGCAAAATCATACAAAATGAAAGGATCCGAAGAAGAGCAAAGCAGACAGTAATAATCTCCCAAAGCAAACAAGAACACGATGTTGCAGCTCAGCTGCCTACTTGATCCCTTTTCTTCATATTGCATTCATTCCCGACTCCCTTCCTCCCTCTCTGGTTCTCTCTCCGTCTCTTTCCCTTCAAAAAGCTAAACATACAGGGAACTTGCAAAACCACACAAAATGAAAAGACCCAGAGAAGAAGAAGAGCAAAGCAGACCGTAATAATTTTCCAAAATACATCCTGAGCTAGATTTCCAGAACGTTTGCAGTCATAGTATAGGCCACCTGTCTATCATCGTTAAACTTTGGTTCTGCCCCCTGTTCAGGGCTCTGGGAGGGAAAGGAACCATTTTGGGCAGTCTCACACAAGGAAGCTAGGCTATGGGATGTAGACAACTCGTCCCGTAGCTGGTCTACATTCCTCAAGATCATCCGGGGAAATAGAAACAGACCATCCAGGGTTACAGAAATTCCAACAGAAACAGAAGGAAAAGGGTCCCAAAAGCTCTGGCTGAGAGCTCTTAGCCTCACAGCATCAGAAGGAAACAGCTCTGAAGTTTCCAAAGATCTCTCGGAGGGAGAACAGCATTACAGATTTGTGAACCCCAGTTGAAATATCTACAGGCCTTGGCTGGTTGGTTTACTCAATGTCCAGAAGCATTTGGAATCGGTAGTAAGACCCACACCAACGAGGCCCAGATGATAGACAGCCTGGGAGAGGTTATAAAGGGTTTTCCTCATGCAGAGAAAGTACAGTTAACCCAAGTTAAGTTGCCAGTCTCTTAAGGACTAGAATAAGAAAGCCTTGAAGTGTTGTTTGAAGATTTGTTATTTGTTCCAAAGTAAAGACTTTGTTATATCATTAAAGACTCTAAAGACCACCACTTCAGGAAAATCCCTGAGAACCTTTCTTTGAGGCACCCGCCTTCCCGCTGGGCCAAAGTATACGTCCTATAGAAAAGACAGTTGTTACAGGCCCAGCGTGCGACAGAACATGAACATAACCATAATCCAAAGGCTTGATACTTGAACTTGACTATAATCCCAAAAGTTTGAAACTTAAAACAAGATTTGTAATCCAAACAGGAGGCATGGAACTTTAATAGGAAAACAAGATCCAGGCGCAAGAACAGCCTCCCAACCCATGATCTCACAACGAGCATGTCGCAACTCAGGGTAGTTTTCACTTTACTCAAGACACCACCACACACCAAGGCTGTAGGCAGAGGCAGCCCTAGGTAATTTTCAACGGTAAGCAAACAGTATTTTGGCGCCCCCCCCTTCCCCCAACCAATCACTGATATATATTTTCTGTTTGTCGTGGGAGTTCTGTGTGCCATATTTGGTTCAATTCCATCATTGGTGGAGTTCAGAATGCTCTTTGATTGTAGGTGAACTATACATCCCAGTAACTACACTTGCCACACTTGCTCCCTTGCCTGGCTCGCTTTGGGTCCGGAGGCGTGCCTGAAGACCCCGGCATGTGCACCAAAAGTCACCTCTTCTCCTGACTTTCTCCTCAGCCATTGGGACCAGGGAGAGAGAGAGAGGTGGAGATGCCCACCTTTCCTGAAGGTAGGCGCAAAAACAAAGGAGGGAGCGGAGGTGGGAGATACCTCCAGCCGGAGGGGCTCTCTCTCTCTCTCTCTCTCTTTGGTCCCAATGGCTGAAGAGAAAGTCAGGAGAAGAGGCGACTTTTGGTGCACACGCTGGGGTCTTCAGACACGCCTCCGGACCCGAAGCGGGCCAGGCGGGCTCCGCCCCTTGGCCCACCCGCGGATTGGGGAGAGGAGAGGAGGCGGGTGGAGTGCTGGGGGATCGGGAAAGGGAGCCGGTCATGGGGAAGGGATCGAACGCGGAGAACGATTGAGCGCCGGCTCTGCTCGCGCACCCGGTGGCCGGGTGGAGCAGGAACGAGAGGGGCTAGGCGAGGCTCAAGGGCCCGGCCCCTTTGGGAAGAGGATCGCCCGGCAGCGAGGCAAGAAAGCCGAGGCTCCCCCGGACTGCTAGGGCTGTTGTGAGCTGAGGGGGCGCTCCTCAAGTGGCAGTCGAGGGGCATTTACAGAGGCGCCTCTGCACCCCTGGCAAAAAAAAAGTGTTCTGCGACCGCTTACTTCGCGTAATGGACAAGCCGCCCCTGGCTGTAGGTTTTGTAGTTTATTGAGAAAAAGCAAAATCAAAACAGACAAATAAAGATGCAAAAGTTCAATAGGCAAAACAGAGTCGCAAAGGCAAAGCTCCCAAGATCCAAAGGCAAATAACATGAAGCATAATCCCTTAGCAATGGTCAAACAGGAGTCCATGGAAGACAGGTAAAATCAGGATCAAAATCCAAGTCTCAAAGAAGCCAGAAGCATTCCGCAAACGCCAAGATAACTCCACAGAAGTTCACAGGAAAAGAGCAACATTGGACTGACAGAAAATGCCTGTTGGCTACATCATTAAATAATCCCTTAGCAATGGTCAAACAAGAGTCCATGGAAGACAGGTAAAATCAGGATCAAAATCCAAGTCTCAAAGAAGCCAGAAGCATTCCACAAACGCCAAGGTAACTCCACAGAAGTTCACAGGAAAAGAGCAACATTGGACTGACAGAAAATGCCTGTTGGCTACATCATTAAATAAGTTTCCCGGACATGAAAGCATTGCGTTGACCTTTGGCTTCACGCTTGCTGGCAAGACGAGTGCTTCTGCGAACTCTTAATTGTAAACAATCCTGTCCGCTCATTAATTCACTATCATCTTCAAGGCTGCACTCATTATCTTGGCCCAGCTGGGCCTGATCACCCTGGGAACCCAAAGGAGTCTCCACCTGCAGTTGTGGAGTTTCACTATCTTTATCTAAAAGTACATTCCTTTCTCTGGGGAATGTTTTTTCTTCAGGAGCCACACTATCATCCCCGTCTGGAACATGTACAGAAATCTGTAACCCATCAGCCTCCTCGTCATCCTGCAGAAAGTCAGACCCAGAAGGCCCATCATAAAGCCCAGACAGTTCAGACTCAGGCTCAGACTGAGCCACAACAACAGAGGGACTTGGTGCGGCTTACATGAGGCCGAGCCCACCTAAACTACAAATCCTTAAGAATACTCCCCCTTGCCCATGAGATCACTCTTTCTCACAACTGGGTTCCCTCCGTTTATCTTTCAGTCTCTGGAAACAACGAATTTGTCTCAGATTCGCACTGTCCCTTCTGATCTGTAAACGTTGGGTTATCGGTAACCTTCCTGTGTCCTCCACATTCCTTTCAGAGTCAATCCGTGGGTGTTGGAGTTCAGCCTGTGATTGTGTCTAATGATCAGGGTACTCTGGATGTTGGAAATGACGATGAGGTTCATGTAGGTAATGATGTTTCTAATGATGAGGTGGCTATTGATGCAGAAAATGACCATGAGATTCCTGTTCAAAGTGTAGTTTCTCACGAGAATGTTCCTGAAGGGTTTGAGGATGATGGTGTGCTCCCTGAATTGCAACCAGAGAATTCCCATGATTTGGAGCCTGAGAATAGCTCGGCACCTGGGCCAGTTGCAGAAATTAATGAGCCAGTAGATAGACGAAATGTATTTAGTCAGCATAGAAAAACAAACCAATCTCTCAGGCGTTCTACCAAGCTAAAAGAGAGATTGATAAGAGAGTCAAGGCTGAAACAAAACCCGTTTCTGGCTGCTTGGGACACAGAGTAATTAGGGGATAAAAGTGCCACGTACAGAATCTGTAGTCAGATGAAGCATCATTTGGAATTTCAGTCAAGACATCTTTCCTGGACCTTGGAAGCCTTGCTTGGATAGATTTGCGTGTTAAGTGCCTTTTGATTTATGATTCAAGCTTTGGAATTTTGCCTGATGGACTAATTTCCTGGACTATTTGTTCCTCCTTATCTTTCTACCTAATTGGATTTACCTATTTTTATGGAGTGCTTTTTTTACTGCTACTGCTTTTAAAATATTTTCATTTATCTTGCATTTTTACTCAGCTGTGTGGTGTTGAAAGTCAAAGGGCTTTCCTGTCCTGGAGTGCAACACTGGGTGATTCTCACGAGAATCGCTGCCTCTTTCTCCGACAACAGATCTATCGAAAACATTCCCATTGTCTCAAAAAAATACTGTTGATTCCCCTCACAGAAATACCAGGCTCAACCAAAAAAAATCCTCATTCTCAGATGCTTCACAGGCCTCAACATATGAATCCTAGAAGTTGCTCCCCTGAAGCCGTAAAGTCCTGCACTCTCCCACTACAACTCCTGGTCCGAGTGACAGGTTGTAACTCCTGGTCCGAGCGACAGGTTATAACTCCTGGTCTGAGTGACAGGTTGTAACAGCGTTAAGTCTCGACGCTCTTAAGTCGAGCTTCCACTGTATTAGGTTCCTGTTTCGCACTATCCCTTCTTATCTGTAAACGTTGGGTTATCGGTAGCCCTCCCGTCTCCTCCACATTCCTTTCGGAGTCAATCCAACAGATCTACCGAAAACATTTGATTCCCCTCACAGAAATACCGGGCTCAACCAAAAAATCCTCGTCCTCATCCTCACGGGTCTCAACATATGAAGCCCAGAGGCTGCTCCCTTGAAGCCATAAAGCCCTGGACTCTCCCACTGGCATTCCCTCTGGCGCTATCCCGGTCCGAGCGACAGGCTGTAACTCAGTCTGGATGCTCTTAAGTTGAGCTTCCACTGTATTAGTTCCTGCTTACCGTGGTGGGGGGTCCCGGCGGCTCCGGGGTCCGGCGTGGGGCTGGGGGTGGTGTGGGGCGGGGCCGGGGGGTCTGCGGGGGGCAGCTTCTCTGTGGCCTCTTTCTGGGGAGTTTCCTGGATGAGAAATAAGCAGAAGTTACTTAAAACAAGCAAACAATGGTCCCTTTGTGGGTCCGAATTGGGCCCTATATACCGCCATAATAAGAACGATAGATCACTATGAGCAAGATGAGGGCCCTCCATGGAAACCTACCGTCCCAGCCGGTGCCTGCGCTTGGTGGGTGGCGACCTTGCGCTGGGCAGTGTGGTTGGGACACCCGCCGCTCCGGACGGAGGAGCTCGCTTCTTGCCTCTGCAATGCAGCCGCGGGCCTGGCGTTATGGGTGGCTTGCAAGCAAGAGGGGCTGGCGCTGGCACCACTGCCCGGCTTGTGAGGGTGACAGCCTTGTATGGACGTCGGCCCCGGGTTCGGCAAATGGGAGGAAGAGGACGAGGGCGGCATAGGCTGCGTGGAGCGAGGCTGTAGCTGCGGCTGGATGACAAACTGGTGCTGGGCTGCCTTGGGCTGCTGAGACACAAACTGGTGGGACTGGAGCGGAGCAAACGCTGGAAAAGAAGGGGCAGAAGGGTGATTGATGCAAACACAGGATAGTGGGAGTTGTAGTTTGCCTACACCCTTAGGCCTTTTCTAACGGGACCATGGAATCTACCTATCTATCCATCCATCCATCCTGCCTATCTTGCTTACACTCCCTCTTTCTCGCAAATCATCTCTTTATATCTATCTATCTATCCATCCATCCATTCATCAATCCCTCCATCCCTCTATCTATCCATTTACCTATCCGTCTATCTATCCATTCATCTATTCGTCTATCTATCTATCTATCTATCTATCTATCTATCTATCTACCTATCCATCCTTCCATCCATCTGTCCATCTATTTATCTGTCAGTCTGTCAATCTATCTACCATCTCTCTATCTATCTACCTGTCTGTCTGTCCGTCCGTTCATCCATCCATCCATCTATCTATCTATCTTATCTATCCATCCATCCATCACTCTATCTATCTCTCCATCCATCCGCCTATCCATCTACCCATCTATCTATCTATCCATCCATCTATTTGTCTGTCTATCCATCTATCCTGTATTGTTGTATTGATGCCCTGATGTTAATTAATTGATATTACTGTTTTAAATATCAACCGCTTCGAGTCGCCTTTTTAGGCTGATATTTGCGGTATACAAAAGAAGTAAATAAATAAATAAATAAATAAATGACTAATGATTTTGTACTGTATTGTTGATACTGGTTGTTAACCGCTCTGAGTCGCCGTTGGCTGAGAAGACAAGTGAAGTTAATAAATAAATAAATAAATAAATAAATAATATCCTGCCATCACTCTTATCTATCTATCCATCCATCTATCCATCTACCCATCCATCTATCCGTCCTTCTATTCTTCTATCCATCCATCTATCTATCTTATCTATCCATCCATCCAACCACCCCTCCATCCCTCTATCTATCCATCCATCCATCTATCCATCCATCTGTCCATCTATTTATCTGTCAGTCTGTCAATCTATCCATCCATCTATCAGCCCTATCTCACATCTCTCTCTCTCTCTCTCTATCTATCTATCTATCTATCTATCTATCTATCTATCTATTAGGCCTGTGCGGTTTCGTTCGTTAATTTCGTTATTCGTTAAACATTCGTTATTTTTGGCATTTACGAGGCGATATCAAAACACTTTTTCAAACCCGGAAGGGTTTTAAAATATCGAAGCGGCATCCCCCATCCTTTTAACGAGCTTCCGCCCGTTTCGGAAATTGGATGGAGGATGCTGGTGCCTGGGAGCCAATCCGGCGCTCCCAAGCACCCAAGCAGTGCACCGTGGCTGATTTTCATTGGCCGGCAAGGCCTTTAAAAGCGGCTCCGCGTGGCCGCAGAGCTCATTTGTTGCGCGGAGGCGAGGGAGGAGAGAGGTCCGGGAGGGCTGCTTGCTTTGGGTTGGCTTGGTTGGTAGGAAAAAGACTTGCATTGGGTTGGCTTGGTTGGAAAAGACTCTTCTGTTGGTGTTTGCTCTCGACTGCCCTGTCTTTTGGCTGTGTTAGCTGTACATCAGGGCCAGTTTTTGGTTAAGTTTCCATTTTGAATATTTTCTAAAAATACCTGCCTTTTATTCTTAAAAAATACAAAAAATATTCTAAAAAAGAAAAGACTCTTCTGTTGCTGTGTGCTCTCATTTGCCCTGTCTCGTGGCTGTGTTTGGTCCACATCAGGGCCAGTTTTTGGTTAAGTTTCCATTTTTGAATATTTTTAAAAAAATACCTGTCTTTTATTCTTAAAAAATACAAAAAATATTCTAAAAAAAGAAAAGACTCTTCTGTTGGTGTGTGCTCTCACTTGCCCTGTCTCCTGCCTGTGTTAGCTCTACATCAGGGCCTTTTGTTTAATTTTCCATTTTTGAATATTTTCTAAAAATACCTGCCTTTTATTGTTAAAAAATACAAAAATATTCTAAAAAAGAAAAGACTCTTCTGTTGGTGTGTGCTCTCGTTTGCCCTGTCTCGTGGCTGTGTTTGGTCCACATCAGGGCCAGTTTTGGGTTAATTTTCCATTTCTGAATATTTTCTAAAAATACCTGTCTTTTATTCTTTAAAAAATACAAAAAATACGCTTCAACGAATCGATTCGTTATTATCTCAATATCGAATCGAATCGTATTTAATAACGATGTTTCGGAAGCCGCTTTTGCGCATGCGCGATCGCGTCCGCCATTTTAACGAATCGATTCGTTATATCCTTAACGAATCGACCCCACGCTAATAACGAAGCTTCGGAAGTGGTTCCGCGCATGCGCGGGGGTCCGCCATCTTTACGAAATGTTTTGTAAATATTTACGAAATTTCGTAAATACCAAAAAAATTTTTGGGAAAGTTTTGTAATTATTTTAAATATCGAAACAAAAAAACACCCCAATTACAAATTGATTTTAGAAACAAATTTTTTCTTGATCAACCAGGCCTACTATCTATCTATCTATCTATCTATCTATCTATCTATCTATCTATCTATCTATCTATCTATCTATCTATCTATCTACTCTATCTGTCTGTCTGTCTGTCTTGAACCTACACCTGTTGATAAACTCTACTCTACATGCGGAATAATCATTGGATGTCTTAAACCTACACCTGTTGATAAACTCTACTGTACATACAGAATAATCACAGGATGTCGTAAACCTACACCTGTTGATTACCCTACATGCAGAATAATCACAGGATGTCTTGAATCTACACCTGTTGATTACCCTACATGCAGAATAATCACAGGATGTCTTGAATCTACACCTGTTGATTACCCTACATGCAGAATAATCACAGGATGTCTTGAATCTACACCTGTTGATTACCCTACATGCAGAATAATCACAGGATGTCTTGAACCTACACCTGTTGATTACCCTACATGCAGAATAATCACAGGATGTCTTGAATCTACACCTGTTGATAAACTCTACTCTACTTGCAGAATAATCACAGGATGTCTTAAACCTACACCTGTTGATACACTACATACAGAATAATTACAGGATGTCTTAAACCTACACCTGTTGATACTCTACATGCAGAATAATCACAGGATGTCTTGAATCTACACCTGTTGATGAACTCTAATCTACTTGCAGAATAATCACAGGATATCTTAAACCTACACCTGTTGGTAAACTCTACATGCAGAATAATCACAGGATGTCTTAAACCTACACCTGTTGATAAACTCTACTGTACATACAGAATTATAACAGGATATCACTGTTGATAAACTCTACTGTACATACAGAATAATCACAGGATATCTTGAATCTACGCCTGTTGGTAAACTCTACATGCAGAATAATCACAGGATGTCTTAAACCTACACCTGTTGATAAACTCTACTCTACTTGCAGAATAATCACAGGATGTCTTAAACCCACACCTGTTGATAAACTCTACTCTACTTGCAGAATAATCACAGGATGACTTAAACCTACACCTGTTGATAAACTCTACTCTACTTGCAGAATAATCACAGGATGACTTAAACCTACACCTGTTGATGAACTTTAATCTACTTGCAGAATAATCACAGGATATCTTAAACCTACACCTGTTGGTAAACTCTATTCTACATGCAGAATAATCACAGGATGTCTTAAACCTACACCTGTTGATAAACTCTACTGTACATACAGAATTATAACAGGATATCACTGTTGATAAACTCTACTGTACATACAGAATAATCACAGGATATCTTGAATCTACGCCTGTTGGTAAACTCTACATGCAGAATAATCACAGGATGTCTTAAACCTACACCTGTTGATAAACTCTACTCTACTTGCAGAATAATCACAGGATGTCTTAAACCCACACCTGTTGATAAACTCTACTCTACTTGCAGAATAATCACAGGATGACTTAAACCTACACCTGTTGATAAACTCTACTCTACTTGCAGAATAATCACAGGATGACTTAAACCTACACCTGTTGATAAACTCTACTCTACTTGCAGAATAATCACAGGATGTCTTAAACCTACACCTGTTGATGACATGCAGAATAATTACAGGATGTCTTGAACCTACACCTGTTGTGTGTGTGTCTCCCTATCTAAGTATTTGTGTGTTTGTCTATCTTTCTATCCTGCCCATCTCTCTCTCACTGTTGTGTTGTTGTGCGGTTGTGTCCTGCCACCCAAGGCAATGCTTACCTGGCGCAATGAGGGGGTGGGTGTTGGCAATGCTTGTCGTCCGGTTGGGAGCGGGACCTCGTACTCCTCCTCCTTCGGGGGCCCCCCCCGTCCCGTTGCTGGTGCCCCCGCCGCCCCCTCCCGCGCCCGCCTCTGCCTTCCGGAGGTGCTCCGAAGGGGGCTCTTTGGCCCCGGGCCCTTTGCCCTGGGGCCCCGCTGCCAAGGAAGAGGAAGCCTGGCTGTTGGCGTTGGGCGCAGGCTTCATGGCCAAAGTGGGGAGCTGCTGGGACGGAGAAGGAGCCAAGGCCTGCGGGGGGCGCTGCGCCTGGAGACAACAACAACAACAACAACAACAACAACGATGATGACCAACCCCATTATTAATAATATATCTATCTGCTTAATAATAATAATGATAAATATAGAATCCTAGAGTTGGAAGGGGCACTCAAAGGCCATATAAACCAACCCTATTATTCTGCCGGGAGGAAAAGCACCATCTGATCCCTCCGAACAGATGGCCATGCAAGCTTTGCTAAATAATAATAATAATAATAATAATAGAATCCTAGAGTTGGAAGGGGCACCCAAAGGCCATCCATACCAATCCCATTATTCTGCCAGGCAGGGAAAAGCACCATCCAATCCCTCCCGACAGATGGCCATGCAAACTTTGCTAAATAATAATAATAATAATGATAATAATAGAATCCCAGAGTTGGAAGGGGCACCCAAAGGCTATCCGGTCCATCCCTATTATTCTGCCACGCTGGAAAAGTGCCATCTGATCCCTCCCGACAGATGGCCACCCAGCCCCTGCTTAATAATGATGATAATAAAATAATCCCAGAGTTGGAAGGGGCACCCAAAGGCCATCCAGTCCATCCCTATTATTCTACCACACTGGAAAAGCGCCATCCGATAGAATGCTAGAACTGGAAGGGCCACCCAAAGTCCACCCAGTCTGACCCACCTCCCCACCCGGGTGCCTTACCTGGGCGCAGGTGGTGGTGGGCGGGGTGTTTCCGGCGCCTTCGGCCTGGGCGGGGGCAGGGCTGGGGGTGAAGATGAGCTGCGGGGACAAAGGAACAGCGCGGCCTAGGCTCCGAGCTACCTGCACAAGGTGACCCTGCTGAGCCTGGAAATCACAGGAGGAAGCAGGTCTGTTTCCCAACCGGAACCGCCGATGTTGGCTCAGCTACAGAACGGTTCCTTCCAGCTTTTGCAATCCTGGGATTTGCAGGTCACGAAGCGTCAATTCTGTGCCTCCCCCAAACTACAAATCCCAGGGAAGTAGCCACGGGTATTAACAGCGGAATCGCAGCCAGGACACCCATATTCCCAAGAAGGTTATTTATTTCAGACTCTATTGATGCAGAAAATTACAATGAGATTCCTAAGGCCCAGACAATTCAGGCTCAGGCTCAGACTGAGCCACAACAGAGCAATAATAATAATAATAATAATAATAATAATAATAATAATGATAAAGATCCAAAGGCAAATAACATGAAGCATAATCCCTTAGCAATGGTCAAACAAGAGTCCATGGAAGACAGGTGAAATCAGGATCAAAATCCAAGTCTCAAAGAAGCCAGAAGCATTCCACAAACGCCAAGGGAACTCCACAGAAGTTCACAGGAAAAGAGCAACATTGGACTGACAGAAAATGCCTGTTGGCTACATCATTAAATAATCCCTTAGCAATGGTCAAACAAGAGTCCATGGAAGACAGGTGAAATCAGGATCAAAATCCAAGTCTCAAAGAAGCCAGAAGCATTCCGCAAACACCAAGGTAACTCCACAGAAGTTCACAGGAAAAGAGCAACATTGGACTGACAGAAAATGCCTGTTGGCTACATCATTAAATAATCCCTTAGCAATGGTCAAACAAGAGTCCGTGGAAGACAGGTGAAATCAGGATCAAAATCCAAGTCTCAAAGAAGCCAGAAGCATTCCGCAAACACCAAGGTAACTCCACAGAAGTTCACAGGAAAAGAGCAACATTGGACTGACAGAAAATGCCTGTTGGCTACATCATTAAATAATCCCTTAGCAATGGTCAAACAAGAGTCCATGCAAGACAGGTGAAATCAGGATCAAAATCAAGTCTCAAAGAAGCCAGAAGCATTCCACAAACGCCAAGGGAACTCCACAGAAGTTCACAGGAAAAGAGCAACATTGGACTGACAGAAAATGCCTGTTGGCTACATCATTAAATAATCCCTTAGCAATGGTCAAACAAGAGTCCATGGAAGACAGGTGAAATCAGGATCAAAATCCAAGTCTCAAAGAAGCCAGAAGCATTCCGCAAACGCCAAGGTAACTCCACAGAAGTTCACAGGAAAAGAGCAACATTGGACTGACAGAAAATGCCTGTTGGCTACATCATTAAATAATCCCTTAGCAATGGTCAAACAAGAGTCCATGCAAGACAGGTGAAATCAGGATCAAAATCCAAGTCTCAAAGAAGCCAGAAGCATTCCGCAAACACCAAGGTAACTCCACAGAGGTTCACAGGAAAAGAGCAACATTGGACTGACAGAAAATGCCTGTTGGCTACATCATTAAATAATCCCTTAGCAATGGTCAAACAAGAGTCCATGCAAGACAGGTAAAATCAGGATCAAAATCCAAGTCTCAAAGAAGCCAGAAGCATTCCGCAAACACCAAGGTAACTCCACAGAAGTTCACAGGAAAAGAGCAACATTGGACTGACAGAAAATGCCCGTTGGCTACATCATTAAATAATCCCTTAGCAATGGTCAAACAAGAGTCCATGCAAGACAGGTGAAATCAGGATCAAAATCCAAGTCTCAAAGAAGCCAGAAGCATTCCGCAAACACCAAGGTAACTCCACAGAAGTTCACAGGAAAAGAGCAACATTGGACTGACAGAAAATGCCTGTTGGCTACATCATTAAATAATCCCTTAGCAATGGTCAAACAAGAGTCCATGCAAGACAGGTGAAATCAGGATCAAAATCCAAGTCTCAAAGAAGCCAGAAGCATTCCGCAAACACCAAGGTAACTCCACAGAGGTTCACAGGAAAAGAGCAACATTGGACTGACAGAAAATGCCTGTTGGCTACATCATTAAATAATCCCTTAGCAATGGTCAAACAAGAGTCCATGCAAGACAGGTAAAATCAGGATCAAAATCCAAGTCTCAAAGAAGCCAGAAGCATTCCGCAAACGCCAAGGGAACTCCACAGAAGTTCACAGGAAAAGAGCAACATTGGACTGACAGAAAATGCCTGTTGGCTACATCATTAAATAATCCCTTAGCAATGGTCAAACAAGAGTCCATGCAAGACAGGTAAAATCAGGATCAAAATCCAAGTCTCAAAGAAGCCAGAAGCATTCCGCAAACACCAAGGTAACTCCACAGAAGTTCACAGGAAAAGAGCAACATTGGACTGACAGAAAATGCCTGTTGGCTACATCATTAAATAATCCCTTAGCAATGGTCAAACAAGAGTCCATGCAAGACAGGTGAAATCAGGATCAAAATCCAAGTCTCAAAGAAGCCAAAAGCATTCCGCAAACACCAAGGTAACTCCACAGAAGTTCACAGGAAAAGAGCAACATTGGACTGACAGAAAATGCCTGTTGGCTACATCATTAAATAAGTTTCCCTGACATGAAAGCATTGCGTTGACCTTTGGCTTCACACTTGCTGGCAAGACGAGTGCTTCTGCGAACTCTTAATTGTAAACGATCCTGTCTGCTCATTAATTCACTATCATCTTCAAGGCTGCACTCATTATCTTGGCCCAGCTGGGCCTGATCACCATGGGAATTATATTATATAATTATATTAAATATAATTAATAATAAATATCATACAATTCTACTATAATAATGAAATAAATAATAAATAATAAAAATAATTCATGCACTACATTATGTTTATTACTAAATATAATATTTTAGTAATAATGTAATAAAATGAATAATGCACGATAAATATAATAAAAAGTATAACAATAATAAAATGATCAATATAATAATAAAATAAATTCATGCTCATTATTAAATATTATAATATTTATCCATAAATATAATAAAATGTATCAATAATAATTAATTTTAATAATATAATAAATTAATGCTTATTATTAAACATTATAATATTTAACCATAAACATAATAATAAAATGTATAAATAATAATTAAATATAATTAATTATTATATAATTATATAATAATTATATATAATTATATATAATCAATATAATAATAAAATTAATTCATGCTTATTATTAAATATTATAATATTTATCCATAAATATAATAAAACGTATCAATAATAATTAATTATATTTAATTATTATTTATACATTTTATTATTATGTTTATGGTTAAATATTATAATGTTTAATAATAAGCATTAATTTATTATATTATTAAAATTAATTATTATTGATACATTTTATTATATTTATGGTTAAATATAATATTTAATAAGAATGAATTAATTTTATTATTATATTGATTATTCATTTTATTATTCTTATACTTTTTATTTATGTTTATCATTAAATATCATTTCATTATTATTATATTTATTATTAAATGGTATTATGAATATTTTTATTATTCACTATAACTTTTATTATATTAATAGTAATATTAATATTATTATATTAAATTATATTCAATATTATTATTATATTATTATTATTATTATTATTTATTGTAATATTTATTGTAGTATAGAGGGGATTCTGGGACCTTGGGATATATTCTGAACACAAATAAATATCCCCAGGAAGTTTGTTGGCCGGCTTGAGGGCCACTCCACCCTGCTTGGGACTCACCATCTGTGCCCGCAGGTACATCTGAGCCTGGCTGGCGGTCAAAGCAGGGCTGCTGGCGTTGCCCAAGAGGACAGCTTGCTGGGTCAGGCCAGAAGTGGCCGCAGTGGCCGGAGTCACGCCTTGCGCCCGGGTGAGAAGTTGGGCGGCGGCGGGTGAGGAGGAGAGGCTGAGCTGTGGAAGAGGAAGAGGAAGAAGAAGAAGGCAGGGGTCAACGCTGGCCTGAGGAAGAGCCTCCTGACTGCAGGCCGCTCCACATGAGTGATAGACCCCATGAATGACCCTATAAGGGAGAGACCCTATGAATGACCCTATAATAAACCCAATGACTGATAGACCCTATGAATGACCCTATAATAGACCCAATGAGTGATAGACCCTATGAATGACCCTATAAGTGAGAGACCCTATGAATGACCCTATAATAGACCCAATGAGTGATAGACCCTATGAATGACCCTATAAGTGAGAGACCCTATGAATGACCCTATAATAGACCCAACGAGTGATAGACCCTATGAATGACCCTATGAGTGATAGCCCCTATGAATGATCCTATAAGTGAGAGACCCTATGAATGACCCTATAAGTGATTGACCCTATAAATGACCCTATAAGTGAGAGACCCTATGAATGACCCTATGAGTGATAGACCCTATAAATGACCCTATAAGTGATTGACCCTATGAATAATCCTATAAGTGATTGACCCTATGAATGATCCTATAAGTGATTGACCCTATGAATGACCCTATAAGTGATAGACCCTAATGACCCTATAATAGACCCAATGAGTGATAGACCCTATGAATGACCCTATAAGTGAGAGACCCTATGAATGACCCTATAATAGACCCAACGAGTGATAGACCCTATGAATGACCCTATTAGTGATTGACCCTATGAATGACCCTATAAGTGACAGACCCTATGAATGACCCTATAATAGACCCAATGAGTGAGAGACCCTATGAATGACCCTATAAGTGAGAGACCCTATGAATGACCCTATAATAGACCCTATGTGTGATAGACCCTATGAATGACCCTATGTGTGATAGACCCTATGAATGTCCCTATAAGTGACAGACCCTATGAATGACCCTATAAGTGAGAGACCCTATGAATGACCCTATAATAGACCCAATGAGTGAGAGACCCTATGAATGACCCTATAAGTGATGAGACCCTATGAATGACCCTATAATAGACCCAACGAGTGATAGACCCTATGAATGACCCTATGAGTGATAGACCCTATAAATGACCCTATAAGTGATTGACCCTATGAATAATCCTATAAGTGATTGACCCTATGAATGATCCTATAAGTGATTGACCCTATGAATGACCCTATAAGTGATAGACCCTATGAATGACCCTATAATAGACCCAATGAGTGATAGACCCTATGAATGACCCTATAAGTGAGAGACCCTATGAATGACCCTATAATAGACCCAACGAGTGATAGACCCTATGAATGACCCTATTAGTGATTGACCCTATGAATGACCCTATAAGTGACAGACCCTATGAATGACCCTATAATAGACCCAATGAGTGAGAGACCCTATGAATGACCCTATAAGTGAGAGACCCTATGAATGACCCTATAATAGACCCTATGTGTGATAGACCCTATGAATGACCCTATGTGTGATAGACCCTATGAATGTCCCTATAATAGACCCTATGTGTGATAGACCCTATGAATGACCCTATGTGTGATAGACCCTATGAATGTCCCTATAAGTGATAGACCCTATGAATGACCCTATAAGTGAGAGACCCTATGAATGACCCTATAATAGACCCAACGAGTGATAGACCCTATGAATGACCCTATTAGTGATTGACCCTATGAATGACCCTATAAGTGAGAGACCCTATGAATGACCCTATAATAGACCCAATGAGTGATAGACCCTATGAATGACCCTATTAGTGATTGACCCTATGAATGACCCTATAATAGACCCAATGAGTGAGACCCTATGAATAACCCTATAAGTGATAGACCCTATGAATGACCCTATAATAGACCCAATGAGTGAGAGACCCTATGAATGACCCTATAAGTGATAGACCCTATGAATGACCCTATAATAGACCCAATGAGTGAGAGACCCTATGAATGACCCTATGAGTTATAAGCCCTATGAATGACCCTATGAGTGACAGACCCTATGAATGACCCTATAATAGACCCAATGAGTGAGACCCTATGAATAACCCTATAAGTGATAGACCCTGTGAATGACCCTATAATAGACCCAATGAGTGAGAGACCCTATGAATGACCCTGTAAGTGAGAGACCCTATGAATGACCCTATGAGTTATAAGCCCTATGAATGACCCTATGAGTGACAGACCCTATGAATGACCCTATAAATAATTGAGCCTATGAGTGATAGGCCCTATGAGGATAGCCTTTTAAGCAGATGCTGGTGGCCATCTGTCGGAAGGGTTTTGATTGTGCCTTTTCCATCTGTAGGACGCGGGGTTGGACTAGATGGCCTTTGAGTGCCCCTTCCAACTCTAGGATTCTATGATTCTACGACAGGCTGCATGGCCATCTGTCGGGAAGGATTGGATGGACTAGATGGCCTTTGGGGTCCCTTCCAAATCTATGGATATAAAGGGGGGGGGTTCCTTACCGTGGGTTGCTGCTGGGCGGGGGTCTGCGCGGGTCCATTGTTGCCGGACGAAGCCCCCGGGCGGTTGGCGGCCAGGTTGGCCTGCGAGTAGGAGGCGGAGGAAAGCGTGAGAATCATTATAGTAACCACACGGATGCGTAATAATCATACTTCCACCTGGCCTACTGGGATCTGCATGCGTACCTGTTGGATGGGCGTGGGCAGGCTTTGGTGTTGCGGTTGCGGTTGCTGTTGTTGTTGCTGGTGGTGTTGTTGGTGGTGTTGCTGTTGTGGTTGTTGCTGGTGGTGTTGGTGGTGTTGGTGTTGGTGCTGCTGGAGGGCGGCGGTCTGGAGCATGAGGTGCTGCTGCTGGGCTGCGTACATCTGCTGCAAGTACTGGGCCGCCGTGCTGGGCTGGCGGTGGAGCGCCTGCTGGATCACCTGCCGGGAGGAGGAGGAGGAAGGAGGAAGAGGAAGGAGACGAGGAAGCGGAAGAAGAGGAAGGAGGAAAAAGAAGAGGAAGAGGAGGAGGAGGAGGAGGAAGGAGGAAGCGGAAGAGGAGGAGGAAGAAGAAGGAGGATGAGAAGGATGAGGAAAAAGAAGAGGAAGAGGAGGAGGAGGAAGGAGGAAGAGGAGGAAGGAGGATGAGAAGGATGAGGAAAAAGAAGAGGAAGAGAAGGAGGAAGAAGAGGATGAGAGGGAAAAGAAGAGGAAAAGGAGGAGGAAGGACAGGAAGAAAACGAACAAGTGGAAAAGGAGGAGGGAGAGGAAGGAGGAGGATGAGGACAAAGAAGAGGAGGAGGAGGAGGAGGAGGAGAGGGAAAAGAAGAGGAAAAGGAAGAGGAAGAAGAAGGAGGATGAGAGGGAAAAGAAGAGGAAAAGGAGGAGGAAGAGGAAGGAGGAAGAGGAGGAAGGAGGATGAGAAGGATGAGGAAAAAGAAGAAGAAGAGGAGGAAGAAGAGGATGAGAGGGAAAAGAAGAGGAAAAGGAGGAGGAAGAACAGGAAGAAAACGAGCAAGTGGAAAAGGAGGAGGAAGAGGAAGAGGACGAAGGAGGATGAGAAGGATGAGGAAAAAGAAGAGGAAGAAGGAGGAGGAGGAGGAAGGAGGAAGCGGAAGAGGAGGAGGAAGAAGAAGGAGGATGAGAAGGATGAGGAAAAAGAAGAGGAAGAGGAGGAGGAGGAAGGAGGAAGAGGAGGAAGGAGGATGAGAAGGATGAGGAAAAAGAAGAGGAAGAGAAGGAGGAAGAAGAGGATGAGAGGGAAAAGAAGAGGAAAAGGAGGAGGAAGGACAGGAAGAAAACGAACAAGTGGAAAAGGAGGAGGGAGAGGAAGGAGGAGGATGAGGACAAAGAAGAGGAGGAGGAGGAGGAGGAGGAGAGGGAAAAGAAGAGGAAAAGGAAGAGGAAGAAGAAGGAGGATGAGAGGGAAAAGAAGAGGAAAAGGAGGAGGAAGAGGAAGGAGGAAGAGGAGGAAGGAGGATGAGAAGGATGAGGAAAAAGAAGAAGAAGAGGAGGAAGAAGAGGATGAGAGGGAAAAGAAGAGGAAAAGGAGGAGGAAGAACAGGAAGAAAACGAGCAAGTGGAAAAGGAGGAGGAAGAGGAAGAGGACGAAGGAGGATGAGAAGGATGAGGAAAAAGAAGAGGAAGAAGGAGGAGGAGGAGGAAGGAGGAAGCGGAAGAGGAGGAGGAAGAAGAAGGAGGATGAGAAGGATGAGGAAAAAGAAGAGGAAGAGGAGGAGGAGGAAGGAGGAAGAGGAGGAAGGAGGATGAGAAGGATGAGGAAAAAGAAGAGGAAGAGAAGGAGGAAGAAGAGGATGAGAGGGAAAAGAAGAGGAAAAGGAGGAGGAAGGACAGGAAGAAAACGAACAAGTGGAAAAGGAGGAGGGAGAGGAAGGAGGAGGATGAGGACAAAGAAGAGGAGGAGGAGGAGGAGGAGGAGAGGGAAAAGAAGAGGAAAAGGAAGAGGAAGAAGAAGGAGGATGAGAGGGAAAAGAAGAGGAAAAGGAGGAGGAAGAGGAAGGAGGAAGAGGAGGAAGGAGGATGAGAAGGATGAGGAAAAAGAAGAAGAAGAGGAGGAAGAAGAGGATGAGAGGGAAAAGAAGAGGAAAAGGAGGAGGAAGAACAGGAAGAAAACGAGCAAGTGGAAAAGGAGGAGGAAGAGGAAGAGGACGAAGGAGGATGAGAAGGATGAGGAAAAAGAAGAGGAAGAAGGAGGAGGAGGAGGAAGGAGGAAGCGGAAGAGGAGGAGGAAGAAGAAGGAGGATGAGAAGGATGAGGAAAAAGAAGAGGAAGAGGAGGAGGAGGAAGGAGGAAGAGGAGGAAGGAGGATGAGAAGGATGAGGAAAAAGAAGAGGAAGAGAAGGAGGAAGAAGAGGATGAGAGGGAAAAGAAGAGGAAAAGGAGGAGGAAGGACAGGAAGAAAACGAACAAGTGGAAAAGGAGGAGGGAGAGGAAGGAGGAGGATGAGGACAAAGAAGAGGAGGAGGAGGAGGAGGAGGAGAGGGAAAAGAAGAGGAAAAGGAAGAGGAAGAAGAAGGAGGATGAGAGGGAAAAGAAGAGGAAAAGGAGGAGGAAGAGGAAGGAGGAAGAGGAGGAAGGAGGATGAGAAGGATGAGGAAAAAGAAGAAGAAGAGGAGGAAGAAGAGGATGAGAGGGAAAAGAAGAGGAAAAGGAGGAGGAAGAACAGGAAGAAAACGAGCAAGTGGAAAAGGAGGAGGAAGAGGAAGAGGACGAAGGAGGATGAGAAGGATGAGGAAAAAGAAGAGGAAGAAGGAGGAGGAGGAGGAAGGAGGAAGCGGAAGAGGAGGAGGAAGAAGAAGGAGGATGAGAAGGATGAGGAAAAAGAAGAGGAAGAGGAGGAGGAGGAAGGAGGAAGAGGAGGAAGGAGGATGAGAAGGATGAGGAAAAAGAAGAGGAAGAGAAGGAGGAAGAAGAGGATGAGAGGGAAAAGAAGAGGAAAAGGAGGAGGAAGGACAGGAAGAAAACGAACAAGTGGAAAAGGAGGAGGGAGAGGAAGGAGGAGGATGAGGACAAAGAAGAGGAGGAGGAGGAGGAGGAGGAGAGGGAAAAGAAGAGGAAAAGGAAGAGGAAGAAGAAGGAGGATGAGAGGGAAAAGAAGAGGAAAAGGAGGAGGAAGAGGAAGGAGGAAGAGGAGGAAGGAGGATGAGAAGGATGAGGAAAAAGAAGAAGAAGAGGAGGAAGAAGAGGATGAGAGGGAAAAGAAGAGGAAAAGGAGGAGGAAGAACAGGAAGAAAACGAGCAAGTGGAAAAGGAGGAGGAAGAGGAAGAGGACGAAGGAGGATGAGAAGGATGAGGAAAAAGAAGAGGAAGAAGGAGGAGGAGGAGGAAGGAGGAAGCGGAAGAGGAGGAGGAAGAAGAAGGAGGATGAGAAGGATGAGGAAAAAGAAGAGGAAGAGGAGGAGGAGGAAGGAGGAAGAGGAGGAAGGAGGATGAGAAGGATGAGGAAAAAGAAGAGGAAGAGAAGGAGGAAGAAGAGGATGAGAGGGAAAAGAAGAGGAAAAGGAGGAGGAAGGACAGGAAGAAAACGAACAAGTGGAAAAGGAGGAGGGAGAGGAAGGAGGAGGATGAGGACAAAGAAGAGGAGGAGGAGGAGGAGGAGGAGAGGGAAAAGAAGAGGAAAAGGAAGAGGAAGAAGAAGGAGGATGAGAGGGAAAAGAAGAGGAAAAGGAGGAGGAAGAGGAAGGAGGAAGAGGAGGAAGGAGGATGAGAAGGATGAGGAAAAAGAAGAAGAAGAGGAGGAAGAAGAGGATGAGAGGGAAAAGAAGAGGAAAAGGAGGAGGAAGAACAGGAAGAAAACGAGCAAGTGGAAAAGGAGGAGGAAGAGGAAGAGGACGAAGGAGGATGAGAAGGATGAGGAAAAAGAAGAGGAAGAAGGAGGAGGAGGAGGAAGGAGGAAGCGGAAGAGGAGGAGGAAGAAGAAGGAGGATGAGAAGGATGAGGAAAAAGAAGAGGAAGAGGAGGAGGAGGAAGGAGGAAGAGGAGGAAGGAGGATGAGAAGGATGAGGAAAAAGAAGAGGAAGAGAAGGAGGAAGAAGAGGATGAGAGGGAAAAGAAGAGGAAAAGGAGGAGGAAGGACAGGAAGAAAACGAACAAGTGGAAAAGGAGGAGGGAGAGGAAGGAGGAGGATGAGGACAAAGAAGAGGAGGAGGAGGAGGAGGAGGAGAGGGAAAAGAAGAGGAAAAGGAAGAGGAAGAAGAAGGAGGATGAGAGGGAAAAGAAGAGGAAAAGGAGGAGGAAGAGGAAGGAGGAAGAGGAGGAAGGAGGATGAGAAGGATGAGGAAAAAGAAGAAGAAGAGGAGGAAGAAGAGGATGAGAGGGAAAAGAAGAGGAAAAGGAGGAGGAAGAACAGGAAGAAAACGAGCAAAGAGGAGAGAGGAAGAGGAGAAGGAGGAGGAGAAGGAGGAGGAAAAAGAAGAGGAAGAGGAGGAGGAGGAGGAAGGAGGAAGCGGAAGAGGAGGAGGAAGAAGAAGGAGGATGAGAAGGATGAGGAAAAAGAAGAGGAAGAGGAGGAGGAGGAAGGAGGAAGAGGAGGAAGGAGGATGAGAAGGATGAGGAAAAAGAAGAGGAAGAGAAGGAGGAAGAAGAGGATGAGAGGGAAAAGAAGAGGAAAAGGAGGAGGAAGGACAGGAAGAAAACGAACAAGTGGAAAAGGAGGAGGGAGAGGAAGGAGGAGGATGAGGACAAAGAAGAGGAGGAGGAGGAGGAGGAGGAGAGGGAAAAGAAGAGGAAAAGGAAGAGGAAGAAGAAGGAGGATGAGAGGGAAAAGAAGAGGAAAAGGAGGAGGAAGAGGAAGGAGGAAGAGGAGGAAGGAGGATGAGAAGGATGAGGAAAAAGAAGAAGAAGAGGAGGAAGAAGAGGATGAGAGGGAAAAGAAGAGGAAAAGGAGGAGGAAGAACAGGAAGAAAACGAGCAAGTGGAAAAGGAGGAGGAAGAGGAAGAGGACGAAGGAGGATGAGAAGGATGAGGAAAAAGAAGAGGAAGAAGGAGGAGGAGGAGGAAGGAGGAGGAAGGAGGAGGATGAGGACAAAGAAGAGGAGGAGGAGGAGGAGGAGGAGAGGGAAAAGAAGAGGAAAAGGAAGAGGAAGAAGAAGGAGGATGAGAGGGAAAAGAAGAGGAAAAGGAGGAGGAAGAGGAAGGAGGAAGAGGAGGAAGGAGGATGAGAAGGATGAGGAAAAAGAAGAAGAAGAGGAGGAAGAAGAGGATGAGAGGGAAAAGAAAAGGAAAAGGAGGAGGAAGAACAGGAAGAAAACGAGCAAGTGGAAAAGGAAGAGGAAGAAGGAGGATGAGAAGGATGAGGAAAAAGAAGAGGAAGAGGAGGAAGAAGAAGAGGATGAGAGGGAAAAGAAGAGGAAAAGGAGGAGGAGAGGAAGGAGGAAGAGGAAGGAGTAGGAGGAGGAAAAAGAAGAGGAAGAGGAGGAGGAGGAAGAGGATGAGAGAAAAAAGAGGAAAAGGAGGAGGAAGAGGAAGTAGGAAGAGGAGGAAGGATGAGGAAAAAGAAGGACGAGGAAAAAGAAGAGGAAGAGAAGGAGAAAGATGAGGTTGAGAGGGAAAAGAAGAGGAAAAGGAGGAGGATAACAGGAAGAAAACGAGCAAGTGGAAAAGGAGGAGGAAGAGGAAGAAGGAGGATGAGAGGGAAAAGAAGAAGAACAGGAGGAGGAAGAACAGGAAGAAGACAAGGAAGAAGAAGAGGGGGACGAAAAAGAAGAGGAGGAGGAGGAAGGAGAATGAGAAGAAGGGGAGGAGAAAGGAGGAGGAAAAAGAAGAGTAAAAGGAGGAGGAGGAAGATGAAGAAGAGGGTGAAAGGAAAAAGAAGAAGAATAGGAGGAGGAAGAATAGGAAGAAGATGAGGAAGAAGAAGAGGACGAAAAAGAAGAGGAGGATGAAGGAGAAGGAGAAGAAGCAAGTGGGAGGAAAAAGAAGAGTAAGAGGAGGAGGAAGAAGATGAGGTAGAAGAGTATGAGAGGGAAAAGAAGAGAAAAGGGAGGAGGACAGGAAGAAGACGAGGAAGAAGAGGAGAAGGACGAAAAAGAAGAGGAAGAGGAGGAAGGAGATGAAGGGTAGGAGAAAGCAGAAGGAAAAAGAAGAGGAAGAGGAGGAGGAAGAAGAGGATGAGAGGGAAAAGAAGAGAAAAAGGAGGAGAAAAGAAAGGAAGAGAAGGAGGAAAAAGAGGGAGAAAAAGAAAAGGGAGAAGGAAGAGGAGGAGGTGGGAGAAGGAGATGAAGGAGAAAAGGAAGAAGAAAAGAAAGAGAGAGGAGAGGAAGAAGAAAAGGAAGAAGAGGATGAGAGGGAAATGAAGAGGAAAAGGAGGAGGAAGAACAGGAAGAAGAAGAGGAAGAAGAAGAGGAAGAGGAGGAGGACAAAAAGAGGAGGAGGAAGGAGAAGGAGAAGAAGGGGAGGAGAAAAAAGAGGAGGAAGAAGAAGCGGAAGCAGAAGAGGATATGAAGGAGGAGGAAGAGGAAGAAGATGGAAAAGAAGGGGAGAAAGAAGGAGGAAGAGGGTGAAGAAGGAAAAGGGGGAGAGAAGAAGGAGGAAGTGTTAGGTGGGATAGGCGGAGGAGGAGGAGGAGATGAGGAAGCAGAATTGGAAGAGGCGGGAGTGGGAGAAGAAAAGGGGAGAAGAAGAGGATGAAGGGGAAAGGAGAAGGAGAGGGATGAAGAAAAAGAAGAGGGAAGAAGGATAAGAAGAAGAAAGAGGAAAAAGAAAGAAGAAAGAAGAGGGAAGAAGAAAGAGGAAGAAGAGGAGGAGAGGAAGTGGAGATGAAAGGATGAAGGAGAATGAGGAGAAAGGAGGAGGAGAAGAACAGCAGCAGAAGAAGAGGAAATGGATGTGGAATAGTAGGAAGAGGAGGAGTAGGAAGGAGGAGAGGAAGAGGAAGAGAAAGGAGGAGGAGGAGGAAGAAAAGAGAGAAGGAGAAGGAAGAGGAGGAGAAAGAAGAGGAAGAGAAGCAGAAAGAAAAGGAAGAGAAGGAAGTGGAAGAAGAGGAGGAGGGGACGAGAAGGAGAAGAAGAAAGGAGGAAGAAAAAGAGGGGGAAGTGGAAGAGGAAGCGGAGAAAAAAGAAGAGGAAGAAGAAAGAGGAAGAAAAAGAAGAAAGAAGAAGAAGAAGAAGGGGAAGAAGAAGGGGAAGAAGAAGGGGAAGAAGAAGACGACAAAGAGGGTGCTCAGGACCGACTGTGGTGCAACTAATTAGTAGCCAGCTGCATTAAATCACTACTGACTACTGAGAACTCATAAGTTTGAAGCCAGTCGGGTCGGCGTGAGCTCCCGACCATTAATAGTCTAGCTTGCTGTCGACCTATGCAGCCCGAAAGACAGTTGCATCTGTCAATTAGGGAATTTGGGTACCGCTTTATGCGAGGAGGCTAATTTAACTAATTTACGACGCCATAAAACCTTCCAGCCTCATGCAGAAGAATGAGGAAGACCATTAATAGTCTAGCTTGCTGTCGACGAGAATTTTGGTGGTTTTTCAAAGGAAAGGGCCTCGTAATTCGAAGCCGGGGGCGTGAAAGGAGCGTGAAATCGGGAGCCAAAGCCTTTTGCTGAATGGGGGAAAAAAGGAACTTTTTCACGCCAAAAAACTTGCAAACAAAGGGTTGTCTTTAATAGAAACGGGGACGCACAGCGGCCCCCAAAGCGTTGCAAATGCGATGCATTTTCAGGGTTTGGTTTTTGTGCTGGAGCTGCTTTCGGAGAAGAGACGAATAAGTGCCATTATTCAGGCTAATAATAAATATTAACACGACTAATAAGAACGCAGGAGGAGGGGATGAACACAACAACAACAACATCTACAAGACGGGATGAACACAACTACAACAACAATAGCAATTCAGCAACACTTTCACTGCCAAGGTTCAATGCAAAGGGATCACGGGAGTTGTAGTTTGGCAAAACTATATTATTATTATTATTAATAATAATAATAATAATAATAATAATAATAATAGTAAAAATCATAAGAACTGGAAGACCATCCAGTCCAATAACAACAACAACAACAACACAAGGACCATCCAGTCCAATAACAACAATAACAACAACACAAGGACCATCCAGTCCAATAACAACCATAACAACAACAACACAAGGACCATCCAGTCCAATAAGAATAACAACAACAAAAGGACTATCCAGTCCAATAGCAGCAGCAACAACACAAGGACCATCCAGTCCAATAACATTAATAATAACAACAACAACAACAACACAAGGACCATCCAGTCCAATAACAACAACAACAACATAAGGACCATCTAGTCCAATAACAATAACAACAACACAAGGACTATCCAGTCCAATAACAATAATAACAACAACAACAATATAAGGACCATCCAGTCCAATAACAACAACAACAACACAAGGACTATCCAGTCCAATAACAACAACAACAACAACACAAGGACCATCCAGTCCAATAACAACATCAACAACACAAGGACTATCCAGTCCAACAACAACAACAACAACAACATAAGGACCATCTAGTCCAATAACAACAACAACAACAATAACAACAACAACATCAACAACTTAAGGACCATCCAGTCCAACAATAACAACAACACAAGGACTATCTAGTCCAATAACAATAATAACAATACAAGGACCATCCAATCCAATAACAACAACAACACAAGGACCATCCAGACCAATAACAACAATAACAACATAAGGATCATCTAGTCCAATAACAATAACAACAACACAAGGACTATCTAGTCCAATAACAACAACAACAACAACAATAACAACAACACAAGGACCATCCAGTTCAATAACAATAATAACAACAATACAAGAACCATCCAGTCCAACAACACAAAGACCATCCAGTCCAATAACAATAACAACAACACAAGGACCATCCAGTACAATAACAACAATAACAACACAAGGACTATCCAGTCCAATAACAACAATAACAACACAGGGATCATCCAATCCAATAACAACAACAACAACACAAGGGCCATCCATTCCAATAACAACAACAACAACACAAACACCATCTAGTTCAACAACAACAACAAGAACACAAGGACCATCCAGTCCAATAACAATAATAACAACTACACAAGGACCATCCAGTCCAATATCAACAACAACACAAGGACCATCCAATCCAATAACAACAACAACACAAGGACCATCCAGTCCAACAACAACAACAACACCACAGGGACCATCCAGTTCAATAACAACAACGAAAACAACAACACAAGGACCATCCAGTCCAATAACAATAACAACAACAACTATCCAGTCCAATAACAACAACAACACAACGATCATCTAATCCAATACAACTACAACTTCCTTCTATTCCTTTGAATAGAGCCTAGGATGGCATTGGCCTTTGACGGTGCCATGTCACACCCTTGGCTCACGCTCAGGCTGTGCTCTGCAAAGGCTTCTCATGTTGCAAAGCCAAAAAGGCTTCCTAAGAAGGGACCCTAAAAGGCCATCTATCCCAACCTCTTGAACGGCAACTTCCTTCCATTCCTATGGACAGAGCCTAGGATGGCGTTGGCCTTTCCCACTGGCACGTCACACCCTCGGCTCATGCTCAGGCTGTGCTCTGCAAAGGCTTCCCATATTGCAAAGCCAAAAAGGCTTCCTAAGAGAGACAAAAAGGCTTCCTAAGAAGGGACCCTTAAAGGTCATCTATCGTGACCTTTTGAACTGCAACTGTCTCCATTCCTATGGACAGAGCCTAGGATGGCATTGGCCTTACCCACTGCTGCATCACACCCTCGGCTCACACTCAGGCTGTGTTCCGCAAAGGCTTCCCATATTGCAAATCCAAAAGGGCTTCTTGAGAAGGGACCCTAAAAGGCCATCTATCCCAACCTCTTGAACTGCAACTTCCATTCCTATGGACAGAGCCTAGGATGTCGTTGACCTTTCCCACTTCTGTTTCACACCCTCGGCTCATGCTCAGGTTGTGCTCTGCAAAGGCTTCCCATATTGCAAAGCCAAAAAGGCTTCCTAAGAGAGACAAAAGGGCTTCCAAGGAAGGGGTCCTTAAAGGCCATCTATCCAGACCTGTTGAACTGCAACATCCTTCCCTCGGCTCACGCACAGGCTGTGCTCTGCAAAGGCTTCCCATATTGCAAAGCCAAAAAGGCTTCCTAAGAGAGACAAAAGGGCTTCCAAGGAAGGGGCCCTTAAAGGCCATCTAGCCAGACCTCTTGAACTGCAACATCCTTCCCTCGGCTCATGATCAGATTGTGCTCTGCAAAGACTTCCCATATTGCAAAGCCAAAAAAGCTTCCTAAGACAAAATGGGTTTCCTAAGTAGGGACCCTAAAAGGCCATCTTTCCTGACCTCTTGAACTGCAACTTCCTTCCGTTCCTTTGGACAGAGCCTGGAACGGCACTGGCCTTTCCCGCTGCTGTGTCACACCCTCGGCTCATGCTCAGGCTGTGCTCTGCAAAGGCTTCCCATATTGCAAAGCCAAAAAGGCTTCCTAAGAGGGGACCCTAAAAGGCCATCTATTCTGACCTCTTGAACTGCAACTTCATTCCCTCGGCTCATGCTCAGACTATGCTCTGCAAAGGCTTCCCATATTACAAAGCCAAAAAGGCTTCCTAAGAGAAACAAAAGGGCTTCCTAAGAAGGGAGCTTTAAAGGCCATCTATCATGACCTCTTGAACTGCAACTTCTTTCCATTTCTTTGGACAGAGCCTAGGACGGGATTGGCCCTTCCCGCTGCTGCGTCACACCCTTGGCTCACACTCAGGCTCTGTTCCGCAAAAGCTTCCCATATTGCAAATGCAAAAAGGGCTTCTTAAGAAGGGACCCTAAAAGGCCATCTATCTCAACCTCTTGAACTGCAGCTTCCTTCCATTTCTATGGACAGAGCCTAGGATGACATTGGCCTTTCACGCTGCTCCGTCACACCCTCGGCTCATGCTCAGGCTGTGCTCTGAAAAGGCTTCCCATATTGCAAAGCCAAAAAGGCTTCCTAAGAGAGACCAAAGGGTTTCCTAAGAAGGGACCCTAAAAGGCCATCTATCCTGACCTCTTGAACTGCGACTTCCTTCCCTCGGCTCATACTCAGACTATGCTCTGCAAAGGCTTCCCATATTGCAAAGCCAAAAAGGCTTCCTAAGAGAAACAAAAGGGCTTCCTAAGAAGGGACCCTTAAAGGCCATCTATCCTGACCTCTTGAACTGCGACTTCCTTCCCTTGGCTCATGCTCAGACTATGCTCTGCAAAGGCTTCCCATATTGCAAAGCCAAAAAGGCTTCCTAAGAGAAACAAAAGGGCTTCCTAAGAAGGGATCCTTAAAGGCCATCTATCCAGACCTCTTGAACTGCAACTTCCTTCCCTCGGCTCATGCTCAGACTATGCTCTGCAAAGGCTTCCCATATTGCAAAGCCAAAAAGGCTTCCTAAGAGAGACCAAAGGGCTTCCTAAGAAGGGACCCTTAAAGGCCATCTATCCAGACCTCTTGAACTGCAACATCCTTCCCTTGGCTCATGCTCAGACTATGCTCTGCAAAGGCTTCCCATATTGCAAAGCCAAAAAGGCTTCCTAAGAAGGGACCCTTAAACGCCATCTATCCTGACCTCTTGAACGGCAACTTCCTTCCATTCCTATGGGCAGAGCGTAGGATAGTATTGGCCTTTCCCGGCGCTGCATCACACCTTTTGCTCATGCTCAGGTGGTGCTGCGCAAAGACTCCCCATATTGCAAAGCCAAGAAGGCTTCCTAAGAAGGGACCCTTAAACGCCATCTATCCTGACCTCTTGAACGGCAACTTCCTTCCATTCCTATGGGCAGAGCGTAGGATAGTATTGGCCTTTCTCCAACAAAAGGGCTTCCTAAGAAGGGACCCTAAAAGGCCATCTATCCTGACCTCTTTAACTACAACTTCCTTCCCTCGGCTCATGCTCAGACTATGTTCTGCAAAGGCTTCCCATATTGCAAAGCCAAGAAGGCTTCCTAAGAAGGGACCCTTAAATGCCATCTATCCTGACCTCTTGAACGGCAACTTCCTTCCATTCCTATGGGCAGAGCGTAGGATAGTATTGGCCTTTCCCCAACAAAAGGGCTTCCTAAGAAGGGACCCTTAAAGGCCATCTATCCTGACCTCTTGAACTGCGACTTCCTTCCCTTGGCTCATGCTCAGACTATGCTCTGCAAAGGCTTCCCATATTGCAAAGCCAAAAAGGCTTCCTAAGAAGGGACCCTTAAACGCCATCTATCCTGACCTCTTGAACGGCAACTTCCTTCCATTCCTATGGGCAGAGCGTAGGATAGTATTGGCCTTTCCCGGCGCTGCATCACACCCTTGGCTCATGCTCAGGTGGTGCTGCGCAAAGACTCCCCATATTGCAAAGCCAAAAAGGCTTCCTAAGAAGGGACCCTTAAACGCCATCTATCCTGACCTCTTGAACGGCAACTTCCTTCCATTCCTATGGGCAGAGCGTAGGATAGTATTGGCCTTTCCCGGCGCTGC
>NW_026844811.1:3613283-3620783 GCF_025583915.1 Anolis sagrei ordinatus
AGTTATTTCCAAAACAGGATTTTGTAGGTAGTTTTTGTTTTGGTCTTCTGCAGAGGCTGAGAGAGGTGAAGGAAGGGAAGGAAGAAGGAAGGAAGGAAGAAGGAAGGAAGGAAGGAAGGAAGGAAGGAAGGAGAAAGAAGTAAGAGGAAAGGGGAAGAGGAAAAAAAGAAGAGAGGAAAGAAAAGGAGGAAAGGAAGGAAGGAAGGAGGAAAGAAGAAGGGAAGGAGGGAAGGGAGGAAGGAGGAAGGAGAAAGAGAAGGGAGAGAAGGAAGAAAAGGAAGGGAGGAAAGAAAGAAGGAAAGGGAAGGAAGAGAGGGAGGGAGGGAGGGAGGGAGGGAGGGAGGAAGGAAGGAAGGAAGGAAGGAAGGAAGGAAGGAAGGAAGGAAGGAAGGAAGGAAGGAAGGAGAAAGAGTCAACAGAGGAAGGGAGGGAAGGAGGAAATCAATAAAGAAGAGAGGAAAGAAAAGAAGGAAAGGGAAGGAAAAAAAGCGAGGAGGGAAGGAAGGAAGGGAAGGAGAAAGAGTCAAGGGAGAGAGGGAGAGAAGGAAGAAATATATAAAGAAGGGAGGAAAAGAAAGAAGGAAAGGGAAGGAAGGAAAGAGAGGAAGGAAGGGAGGGAGCGAATGGAGAAAGGAAGAAAGGAAGGAGAAAGAGTCAACAGAAGAAGGGAGGGAAGGAGGAAATCAATAAAGAAGAGAGGAAAGGGAAGAAGGAAAGGGAAGGAAAAAGAGGGAGGGAGGGAAGGGAGGGAAGGAAGGAAGGAAGGAAGGAAGGAAGGAAGGAAGGAAGGAAGGAAGGAAGGAGAAAGAGTCAAAGGAGAGAGAGAGAAGGAAGAAATAAATAAAGAAGGGAGGAAAGAAAAGAAGGAAGGGGAAGGAAGGAAAGAGAGGAAGGGAGGGAGGGAAGTGAGGAAGGAAGGAGAGAGGAAGAGGAGGGAATCAATAAAGGGAATCAATAAAAAACAAGCCCGAGGAAGCCACTTATCGTCCCTAATTGCTTCTTTTCCATCATCCTCTTCTGCCAAAAAGGGATTCCATTAGCCGCGTGCAGAGTCCCCTATTGATCTCCATCCGGCCCATTTGCATACCAATTAGCCATTTCCAAGGCTGGGTGGGGGACCCTCATTCATTCATACTTTCAAGGCATCTGGATATTATTATTATTAGTAATAATAATAATAATAATAATAATAATAATAATAATGTTCCACTGGTAGAGGTCTTCACAAGTGGATGAGCATCTGTCGGGAGTGGTTTAGCTGTGGATTCCTGCATAGCAGGATGGGGTTGGGCTAGATGAACCTTGGGGATCCCTTCCAAGTATCTAAATCTAGAAGTACAGTTACATTATTATTATTGCTATTATTATTGTTCCTATTATTATTATTCCTGCACGGCAGCATTTGAGTTGGATTATATTATTATTATTATTATTTCTATTATTATTATTATTATTATTATTATTATTCCTGTTTGGTGGCATTAGAGTTGGATTATTATTATTATTATTATTATTATTATTATTATTATTATTTCTATTATTATTATTATTATTATTATTATTCCTGTTTGGTGGCATTAGAGTTGGATTATTATTATTATTATTATTATTATTATTATTTTTCCTGTATGGTGGCATTTGAGTTGGATTGTTATTATTATTATTATTATTATTTCTATTATTATTATTATTCCTGCATGGCAGCATTTGAGTTGGATATTATTATTATTATTATTATTATTTCTATTATTATTATTATTATTATTATTATTATTATTATTCCTGCTTGGTGGCATTAGAGTTGGATTGTTATTATTATTTCTATTATTATTTCTATTATTATTATTTCTATTATTATTATTATTATTACTACTGCTATTACTATTATTCCTATATGGCGGCATTTGAGTTGGATTATTATTATTACTATTATTACTATCATGTTATTGTTATATATTGTTATATCTATGATTATTATTACTACTACTGCTATTACTATTATTCCTATATGGCGGCATTTGAGTTGGATTGTTATTATTATTTCTATTATTATTACTATTACATTATTCCTGCATGGTGGCATTTGAGTTGGATTATTATTATTACTATTATTACTATTATGTTATTGTTATATATTGTTATATCTATGATTATTATTATTATTACTACTACTACTACTATTACTATTATTCCTGTGTGGTGGCATTTGAGTTGGATTATTATTATTATTATTATTATTATTATTTCTATTATTATTTCTATTACTATTATTATTACTATTACATTATTCTGCATGTTGGCATCTGAGTTGGATTATTATTATTATTATTGCGCATGGCAAGCTGTGGCAATGGAGCAATTGTAAGCCATGCACACTGTGCACAGAAAGAAGCTTGGCAGCTGAGACTCAAAACAGAGAGCCATATGAACATTTCAAATTGGTTGAGCATGATAACTGGCATAGACCAATGAGACTGCGCATGGCAGCTGAGGTTGAGCATGGCAAACTGTGCCAATTGAGTTATTATAAGCCATGCACATAGAGCACAGAAAGGAGCATGGCAGCTGAGACTCAACACAGAAAGCCGTACGAACATTTTGAATTGGTCGAGCATGATAACTGAGCACAGACTAATGAGACTGCGCATGGCAGCTGAGGCTGAGCATAGCAAGCCGTGGCAATGGAGTAGATGTAAGCCATAAACACAGAGCCATGCTCACAGAGAAAGTCATAGGAATGGAGCATTTGGAATTCACAACCAAGGCTTGAACCCAAACCAATGAGATTGCGCATGACGGCTTAGGCTGAGCATGACAAGCTATGGCAATGGAGCCACTGTAAGCCATGCACACAGAGCACAGAAACGAGTACGGCAGCTGAGACTCAAAACAGAAAGCCATAGTATTATTCTGAATTGGCTGAGCATGATAACTGAGCATACACCAATGAGAGTGCGCATGGCAGCTGAGGCCGAGCATGGTAAGCCATGGCAACGGAGTAATGGTAAACCATGCACATAGAGCTGAGACTCAACCTAGAAAGCCACAGGAATGGAGCATTTGGGACAGGATGAGCATCATAACTGAGCCTTGAACACAGACCAATGAGACTGCGCATGGCAGCTGAGGCCGAGCATGGCAAGCCATGGCAATGGAGCAATTGTAAGCCATGCACACTGAGCACAGAAAGAAGCTTGGCAGCTGAGACTCAAAACAGAAAGCCATAGGAACATTTCAAATTAGTGAGCATGATAACTGAGCATAGACCAATGAGACTGCGCATGGCAGCTGAGGCCGAGCATGGCAAGCCATGGCAATGGAGCAATTGTAAGCCATGCACACTGAGCACAGAAAGAAGCTTGGCAGCTGAGACTCAAAACAGAAAGCCATAGGAACATTTCAAATTAGTCGAGCATGATAACCGAGCATAGACCAATGAGACTGTGCATGGCAGCTGAGGCTGAGCATGGCAAGCCGTGGCAATGGAGTGATTGTAAGCAATGCACATAGAGCACTGAAAGGAGCATGGCAGCTGAGACTCAACACAGAAAACAATAGGAAAATTTTGGATTGGTCGAGCATGATAACTGAGCATAGACCAATGAGATTGCGCATGGCAGCTGAGGCTGAGCATGGAAAACTGTGCCAATGGAATAATTGTAAGCTATGCACACAGAGCACTGAAAGGAGCATGGCAGCTCAAACTTGACACAGAAAGCCATAGGTACAGTTCAAATTGGTCGAGCATGATAACTGAGCATAGACCAATGAGAGTGCACATGGCAGCTGAGCATGGCAAGCCATGGTAATGGAGCCATTGTATGGCTATGCACAGAGTGCTGAGACTCAACCTTGAAAGCCATAGTAATGGAGCATTTGAATTTGGAACTGAGTCTTGAACACAGACCAATGAGAGTGCGCATGGCAGCTGAGGCTGAGCATGGCAAGCCATGGCAGTAGAGCAATTGTAAGACATGCACACAGAGAAGAGAAACAAGTATGGCAACTGAGACTCAAAACAGAAAGCCATAGGAACATTTCGAATTAGTAAAGCATGATAACTGAGCATAGACCAATGAGAGTGCACATGGCAGCTGTGGCTGAGCATGGTGATCTGTGGCAACGGAGCCATTGTAAGCCATGCTCACAGAGCTGAGAGTCAACCTAGAAAGCCATAGTAATGAAGCATTTGGAATTTGGAACTGAGCCTTGAACACAGACCAATGAGAGTGCGCATGGCAGCTGAGGCTGCGCATGGCAAGCCGTGTCAGTGAAGCATTTGTAAGCCATGCACACTGAGCACAGAAAGAAGCATGGCAGCTGAGACTCAACACAGAAAGCCATAGGTACAGTTCAAATTGGTTGAGCATGATAACTGAGCATAGACCAATGAGAGTGCACATGGCAGCTGAGGTTGCGCATGGCAAGCTGTGGCAATGGAGTGAATGTAAGCCATGCACATAGAGCACAGGAAGGAGCATAGCAGCTGAGACTCAACACAGAAAACAATAGGAAAATTTTGAATTGGCCGAGCATGATAACTGAGCAAAGACCAATGAGACTGCGCATGGCAGCTGAGGCTGAGCATGGGAAACTGTGCCAATGGAGTAATTGTAAGCCATGCACACATAGCACTGAAAGGAGCATGGCAGCTCAAACTCGACACAGAAAGCCATATGAACATTTCGAATCGGTCGAGCATGATAACCGAGCATAGACCAATGAGACTGCGCATGGCAGCTGAGGCTGAGCATGGCAAGCCGTGGCAATTGAGTTATTATAAGCCATGCACATAGAGCACAGAAAGGAGCATGGCAGCTGAGACTCAACACAGAAAACAATAGGAAAATTTTGGATTGGTCGAGCATGATAACCGAGCGTAGACCAATGAGACTGCACATGGCAGCTGAGGCTGCGCATGGCAAGCCATGACAACAGAGCCATTGTAAGGCATGCACACAGAACACAGAAAGGAGCATGGCAGCTGAGACTCAACACAGAAAGCCATAGGTACAGTTCAAATTGGTTGAGCATGATAACTGAGCATAGACCAATGAGAGTGCACATGGCAGCTGAGGTTGCGCATGGCAAGCTGTGGCAATGGAGCAATTGTAAGCCATGCACACTGTGCACAGAAAGAAGCTTGGCAGCTGAGACTCAAAACAGAAAGCCATAGGAACATTTCGAATTAGTTGAGCATGATAACCGAGCATAGACCAACGAGACTGCGCATGGCAGCTGTGGCCGAGCATGGCAAACTGTGCCAATGAAGTAATTGTAAGCCATGCACATAGAGCACAGAAAGGAGCATGGCAGCTGAGACTCAACACAGAAAACAATAGGAAAATTTTGAATTGGTCGAGCATGATAACCGAGCATAGACCAATAAGACTGCGCATGGCAGCTGTGGTCGAGCATGGCAAGCCGTGCCAATGGAGCCTTCCTATGCCGTGCCAATGCAGCCTTGCACACAAGGAGCATGGCAGCGGAGACCCAACTCAGAAAGCCGTGCAGGGCTCATGGGCGAGCCATGCGCCTGAGCATGGGCCGAGTGACACCTTCCCCAAAGCGACCCAGAGGCCCCGAAGAAGGGGAGGGGGAGGCAGACATTCCTCCCCCCCCCCAAAGAAACCAATGACAGCCCCTCACAATGGCCCTTACCTGGCCGCCTCCACTGTCATGCGCAGCAGGCCTCTCTGATGCTCCCCTCTCCACAAGCCAAGGGGAGGGGGCTGCAGGGGCATCCCAGGGTTCATTTGCATTCCAGCAGGCCTCACATGACCCTGGCAGCCAATGGCAAAGCAGGAGCTGGGCCTGGGGGTCCTCCCTGGCCTCCCCCCCTCCTCCCAGGCAGTTGCCGTGGCAACCACAGGCCCCTCCTCCCCCTCCTCTCTCATGCAAATGTGTTCAAGATGCAAATATATTTAAAGCGCATGTATGCATATATATCCATGCGCAAGGCGGCTGGGCTGGCTTGGCCTGCTTTGTTTGGCTATTTGGCAAGTGTTGCATCCACACTGTGGGTTTAATCCCGATCTGAACCCCATTTAACAGCTGTGGGGTCAAACTGGGTTAAATCCACATGCACAAGAAGTGGAAAAAGGGAGAAATCACCAAAGAAGAATTCAAACAAATAGCCAACACCTGTAGGGAAAAGGTCCGCAAGGCTAAAGCACAAAATGAGCTCACACTTGCAGGGACATTAAAAACAATAAAAAGGGTTAAATTCAAGGTCCCATCTATTATTATTATTATTATTATTATTATTATTATTATTATTATTATTTATAATAATATTTAAAAATTATTGTATTGTGTCATGTTATTGTTGGACGCCTTGAGTCTATATGGGCAGAAAAGCGAGCTAATAATAATAATAAAAATTATTATTATTATTATTATTATTATCATTATATTTATTAATAATATATAAAAAATATTGCATTGTGTCATGTTATTGTTGGATGCCTTGGGTCTATATGGGGAGAAAGGTGGGCTCGAAATAATAATAATATTAATAATAATAATAATAATAATAACAATTATTATCATCATCATTATATTATTATATTATATTATATTTAATTATTATTATCATTATATTTATTTATAATATATTATATTTAATTATTATTATCATTATATTTATTTATATTATATTATATTATATTATTATCATCATCATTATATTTATTTATATTATATTATATTTAATTATTATCATCATCATTATATTTATTTATATTATATTATATTATATTATTATCATCATCATTATATTTATTTATATTATATTATATTTAATTATTATCATCATCATTATATTTATTTATATTATATTATATTATATTATTATCATCATCATTATATTTATTTATATTATATTATATTTAATTATTATCTATCATCATTATATTTATTTATATTATATTATATTTAATTATTATCATCATTATATTTATTTATATTATATTATATTTAATTATTATTATCATCATCATCATTATATTATTTATATATATTATATTTATTATAATTATATTATTATATTATTATATATATTATATATTATTATATATATTATATGTATTTATTATATATATATATTATTATTATCATATATATTTATTTATATTATATTATATTTAATTATTATTATCATCATTATATTTATATTATATTATATTATATTTCCTCCAACACCACAGGAAAGTGCTGAGAGTGCCTTGGACTGCGAGAAGATCCAACCAGTCCATCCTCCAGGAAATAAAGCCCGACTGCTCACTGGAGGGAAAGATACTAGAGACAAAGTTGAAGTACTTTGGCCACATCATGAGGAGACAGGAAAGCTTAGAGAAGACAACGATGTTGGGGAAAATGGAAGGAAAAAGGAAGAGGGGCCGACCAAGAGCAAGATGGATGGATGGGATCCTTGAAGTGACTGGCTTGACTCTGAAGGTGCTGGGGGTGGTGATGGCCGACAGGGGGCTCTGGCATGGG
>NW_026844811.1:3625783-3630783 GCF_025583915.1 Anolis sagrei ordinatus
TCCCTCGCTCATACATTTCCTTCTTTACTTCCCCCCTTTCTTTTGCTTCCCTCCCTTTCATTTCATTTCCTTTCTTTTCAATTCCCTGCCTTCCTTCATCTCTTCTTTTATCCTTTTCAATTTTATTTCCTTCCTTCCGTCCATCCTTTCTTTCTCTTTCCTCCCTCCCTCTTCCTTCCTCTTCTTTCCCTTTCCTTCTCTTCCTCCCTTCCCTTCCCCTCATCCTTCCTTCCTTCCTCTTCCTCTCTTTCTTCCCTTCCTTTCTTCTTTCTCTTCCTCCTTCTCCTTCCTTTCTCTTCCTTCCTTCCTTCCTTCCTTCCTTCCTTCCTTCCTTCCTTCTCCTTTCCTTTCCTTTCCTTTCCTTTCCTTTCCTTTCCTTTCCTTTCCTTTCCTTTCCTTTCCTTTCCTTTCCTTTCCTTTCCTTTCCTTTCCTTTCCTTTCCTTTCCTTTCCTTTCCTTTCCTTTCCTTTCCTTTCCTTTCCTTTCCTTCTCCTCTCCTCCTTCCATCTCTTCTTTCATCCTTTCCTTTCTCTTTCCGTTCCTCTTTTCTTCTTTTCGCTTTCTCCCTCCCTTTCCTTTCCCTCCCTTCCTTCATCTCTTCTTTCATCCTTTCCTTTTTCTTTCCTCCTTCCTTCCTTCCTTCCATCCTTTTGTTCTCTTTCCTCCCTCCCTCCCTTCATCTCTTCTTTCATCCTTTCCTTTCTCTTTCCGTTCCTCTTTTCTTCTTTTCGCTTTCTCCCTCCCTTTCCTTTCCCTCCCTTCCTTCATCTCTTCTTTCATCCTTTCCTTTTTCTTTCCTCCTTCCTTCCTTCCTTCCATCCTTTTGTTCTCTTTCCTCCCTCCCTCCCTTCATCCTTTTCTCTTTCTTTTCCTTCCTTCCTTCCTTCCTTCCTCCCTTCCTTCCTTCCTTCCTTCCTTCCTTCTGTCCTTTCTTTCTCTTTCCTCCCTCCCTTCGTTCCTTCATCTCTTCTTTCATCCTTTCTCTTTCCTTTCCTTCTTTTCTCTTCCCCCTCCCTTTCTTTCCCTTCTCTTCTCTCTTCTTTCTTCCTTCTCCCTTCCTCCTTCTCTTCCTTCCTTCCTTTTTCTTCCTCCTTCCTTCCTTCCTTTTTCTTTCCTCCCTCCCTCCCTCCCTCCTCCTCCTTTCTTTCTTTCTTTCTTTCTTTCTTTCTTCTTCTCTTCCCCTCCCTTTTTTCCCTTCCCTCTTCTCCTCCTCTCTTCTTTTCTTTCCTCCTTCCCTCTTCCTTCATCTCTTTTTCATCCTTTCCTTTTTCCTTCCTTCTTCCTTTCCTTCCTTTCTTTCTTCCTCCCTTTTTCCTCTCTTCTTCCTTTCCTTTCTTCCTTTCTCTCCTTCCTTCCTTCTGTTTTCTTTTTTCCTTCCTCCCTCCTTCCTCTTTCCTTTCTCCTTCCTTCTTCCATCTTTCTTTCTGTTTTCTTTCTTCTTTCTTTCTTTCCTTCCTTTTCTTTACCATTCTTTCTTTCCTTTTCCTCCTTCCTTCTTCCTTCCTCTTCATCCCTTCTTTCTTTCTTTCCTTTCTCTTCCTCCTTCCTTCCTTCTTCTCTCTCCTTTTCTTCCTTCCCTTTCCTTCCTTTCTTCCCTCCCTCCCTCCCTCTCTCTTTTTCTCCTTTCTCTTTCCCTTTCTTTCTTTCTTCTTTCTTTCTTTTGCTCCTTTCTCCCTCCCTTTCCTTTCTTTCTTTCCTTTCTTCTTCCTCCTCCTTCTCTTCCTTTTCCTCCCTCCCTTCCATTCTTTCCATTCTTACATCTATACAGTTCAACCATTTCAAAGCTTTCTGCTTGGGCGGTGATGGCATGATCGTTAGCATACATGAAACTCTCTGTTCATTCTGGCAGTGGCTGGTCATGTGTGTAAATGTTAAACATGGATGGAGCAACCTGGTTTTCTCTGTCGTAGGCAGTAAGAGCGCCTAAAGCTTCGGAGAGTTTCTGTCCAACCATTTCAAAGTTCTCTGCTTGGGCGGTGATGGCATGATTGTCAGCATACATGAAACTCTCTATTCCTTTTGGCAGTGGCTGGTCATGTGTGTAAATGTTAAACATGGATGGAGCAACCTGGTTTTCCCTGTATTAGGCCGTAAGGGCACCTAAATCTTTGGAGAATTTCTGACCAACCATTTCAAAGCTCTCTGCTTGGGCGGTGATGGCATGATCGTCAGCATACGTGAAACTCTCTATTCCTTTTGGCAGTGGCTGGTCATGTGTGTAAATGTTAAACATGGATGGAGCAACCTGGTTTTCCCTGTATTAGGCCGTAAGGGCACCTAAATCTTTGGAGAATTTCTGACCAACCATTTCAAAGCTCTCTGCTTGGGCGGTGATGGCATGATCGTCAGCATACGTGAAACTCTCTATTCCTTTTGGCAGTGGCTGGTCATGTGTGTAAATGTTAAACATGGATGGAGCAACCTGGTTTTCTCTGTTGTAGGCAGTAAGCGTGCCTAAAGCTTCGGAGAATTTCTGTCCAACTATTTCACAGCTTTCTGCATGGGCGGTGATGGCATGATCGTCAGCATACATGGAACTCTCTCTTGGAAGCATACATGGAACTCACTGCCAGTCACTTCTGGCAGTGACTGGTCATTTGTGTAAATGTTAAACATGGATGGAGCAAGCACGCTCTGTTCTTCTGTTTTCGCCATCTTCTTCTCTGGCCCTGGAACTCAACAAAAAGCTCCTGTTTTGTAGTAATCGTACAATAATGATCATAATAATAGTCATAAAAACAATAATAAACTTGTGTTTTTGTGATTTTGTGATATGAAATCCAGCATGTAGATCTCATTTGCTGTGACATACTGTGTTTCTGTGTCAGTAAAATAATAATAATAATATAAAGTCAAATTATTATTATTATTATTATTATTATTATTATTATTAGCAGAGACTGGATGGCCATCTGTCAGGAGAGCTTCAGTGATGGCTCCATGCCTTGCAGAAAGGGGATGGACTGGATGGCCTTTGGGGGTCCCTTCCAGGTCTAGGATTCTATTATTATTATTATTATTATTATTATTATTATTATTATTACTATTATTATCATTATTGTACGATTACTGCAAAACAGGAGCTTTTTTGTTGAGTTCCAGGAGACGGCATTTCGAATGAGACTTTGGAGAAAAGCTTCCATCTGGGTGGCAAAGCTTGTGTACCCGGGAACGAAGGCTGGTTAATCGGTTTAATCAATAATAATCTTTCCATCAGGAGACGGGGCCAAGCCAATGACCGTTGAGCCAAAAACAGGGGGGAGGGTCCAAAAGGACGAGACGAAGTGCACGCCGTATCCGCGTGAGAAGAGGCCTTTTTGTCACCCGGTCAAGTCCAAAGGTCATCTTGGGTGACCCCCCCCCCCCCCCCAATCTGGGGATTAATTGAAAACCTTTGGTGCCCAGATCAGGGTGGCTTCTGGCTTCCGTTCTGGAAAAGGAGAGGATTTCGCTCTTTGTTTCCAGACCAGAGATAGAGTCCACACCGCAGAAAGAATGCAGTTTGACGCCACTTTAATTGCGATGCTGCACGGGAATGATGGAACTCTATGGAGTTCTAGCATGCCCCCCTTTGGCAGAGAAGGGTAAAGGCATCCCAGGATTCCCCGCTTTTCCCTTTCTTACATGCATCAAGCTTCACCCCGGTAAACCCGATACATACTCCTCCAAACCACAGATATCGAGATCTACCATCTCTTCCTCCATATCTGCGGCACCCCGGTAAACCTGATACATACTCCTACAAACCACGGATACCGAGCTCTACCATCTCTTCCTCCATATCCGCAATCCTAAGCTTTGTGTTCCCCCAAACAACAGATATCGTGATCTACCATCTCTTCCTCCATATCCGCGGCACCCCGGTAAACCTGATACATACTCCTACAAACCACGGATACCGAGCTCTACCATCTCTCCCTCCATATCCGCAATCCTAAGCTTTGTGTTCCCCCAAACCACAGATATCGTGATCTACCATCTCTTCCTCCATATCCGCGGCACCCCGGTAAACCTGATACATACTCCTACAAACCACGGATACCGAGCTCTACCATCTCTTCCTCCATATCCGCAATCCTAAGCTTTGTGTTCCCCCAAACCACAGATATCGTGATCTACCATCTCTTCCTCCATATCCGCAATCCTAAGCTTTGTGCTCCCCCAAACCACAGATATCGAGATCTACCATCTCTTCCTCCATATCCACGGCACCTGATACATACTCCTACAAACCATGGATACCGAGCTCTTCCATCTCTTCCTCCATATCCGCAACCCTAAGCTTTGTGTTCCCCCAAACCACAGATATCGAGATCTACCATCTCTTCCTCCATATCTGCGGTCCTAAGCTTTGTGTTCCCCTCTCACCCCTGTGGGTGCCCTGATTCCCTCCATAGGAGCCCCAACACTCATTGGATGTTATGTTTTCCTTTTTGTTATTTATACTATCTTCCTCATTATTTCTTGCATGCCCCCTACTCTTGCTCCCATAACTCTGTGTTGATTCCGATCCCCATGGCTCCCCATGGCTTCTCCGACTTTGAAACTAGTGCTTTCCTCCCCACTTTTCCCTTTCTTACATGCATCAACCTTCACACCGGTAAACCCGATACATACTCGTCCAAACCACGGATATCGAGCTCTACCATCTCTTCCTCCATATCCACAGTCTGAAGCTTTGTGTTCCCCCACACCACGGATATCGAGATCTACTATCTATTCCTCCATATTTGCGGTCCTAAGCTTTGTGTTCCCCCAAATCACGGATATCGACATCTACCATTTCTTCATATCAACGGTCCTAAGCTTTTGTTCCCCCAAACCACAGATATCAAGATCTACCATCTCTTCCTCCATATCCGTCGTCCTAAGCTTTCTGTTCCAAGAGATTTACTATCTCTTCCTCCATATCCACGGCCCAAAGCTTTGTGTTCCCCCAAACCACCGATATCAAGATCTACCATCTCTTCCTCCATATCCGTCGTCCTAAGCTTTCTGTT
>NW_026844811.1:3635783-3770783 GCF_025583915.1 Anolis sagrei ordinatus
ATAGATAGATAGATAGATAGATAGATAGATAGATAGATAGACAGATGAATGGATGGACGGATAGACAGATAGATAGTTTGACAGATTGATAGATAAATAGATGGATGGATGGATGGATGGATGGATGGATGGATGGATGGATGGATAGATAGACAGACAGACAGAGGTAGTGGATGGATAGATGGATCGATGGATTGATGGTTAGATAGATAGAGGTAAAGAGAGACTGGATGGATGGATGGATAGGCTGATAAATAGATAGGATGGAGAGAAGAGAGAGATAGATAAGAGATGGATGGATGGATGGATGGATGGATGGATGGATAGATAGATAGATAGACAGATGAATGGATGGACGGATAGACAGATAGATAGATTGACAGATTGATAGATAAATAGATGGATGGATGGATGGCTGGCTAGATAGATAGACAGATAGATAGACAGACAGACAGATAGATGGACAGATAGACGGACGGATGGATAGATAGATTGACAGATAAATAGATGGACAGATGGATGGATGGATGGATGGATGGATGGACAGATAAATAGATGGACAGATGGATGGATGGATGGATGGATGGATGGATGGATGGATAGATAGATAGACAGACAGACAGACGAATGGATGGATGGATGGATGGATGGATGGATAGACGGACAGATGGATAGATAGATTGACAGATTGACAGATAAATAGATGGATGGATGGATGGATGGATGGATAGATAGATAGATAGATAGATAGATAGATGAATGGATGAACGGATAGACAGACGGACGGATAGATAGATTGACAGAATGACAGATAAATAGATGGACAGATGGATGGATAGACAGACAGACAGATAATAGATGGACGGATAGACGGACGGACGGATAGATAGATAGATTGACAGATTGACAGATAAATGGATGGATAGATAGATAGATAGATAGATAGATATCCTATTTGTCCGTCTATCTATCTATCGATCGATGGATTTGATGGATAGATGGATTGATGGACAGACGGACAGACAGACGGACAGATAGATAGATAGATAGATGGATGGATAGCCTTTGGAGGTCTCTTCCGACTTTATGATTCAACAACAACAACGTGGTGATGATGATATTGATGGCACCTCCATCCTTGGAGGTTTCAAAGCAGGGACTGGGTGGCCATCTATCGGGTGGGCTTGGATGGCGTCTTCCTTCCTTCCTAGCAGCATGGGTTAGATTGGCCTTTGGGGCGTCTCTTGTAACTCCATGTTTCTAAAATAATAATAATAATGTGATCATGGCGTCGCCATCCTTGGAGGTTTCAAAGCAGAGGCTGGGTGGCCATCTGTCAGGTGGGCTTGGATGGTGTCTTACCACTTGGCGGAATAATGGTCGCGTACCGGGTGGTCCTTGGGGTCTCTTCCCACTCTACGATTCTGGGACCATTAGCATTAATCTCAATGCTGGGCACCACGATCGCCTGGCATGCTCCCCGCATCTCGCCCCGCATTGTTTACATGGGCCTTTCCCTCTCTTGGTGGTCTTCTGAGCCCACCAGACCATTTGTGGGAACCAACGGCACCATGGGCAAAGAGATTGGGCCAACTTTCCCCGCCTTCTTTCCAACCCTTGCCCCTTGTTTTTTTAATTACTTGGGAATTAACGGATTCCTGGCAACGAGGAGGCAGTGTAATCCAATTGGCAGCCATGGCCCTCCCCGCAATGGCATTTCAGGGGATCGTGAGCGCCATGAACGTGTCCGAGAGCCCTGCCAATGTCCTCCACAAGCACCACACTGCCTGCCACCCACGTGAAGGTTTTCATTCCATCCTAATGTGTTTCCTCCACCACAGACATCCCAGTGTTCCTTACTCTCTCCGTTGGCACCATGAACATGTCCAAGATCCCTGCCAATGTCCTCCACAAGCACCACACTGCCTGCCACCCACGTGAAGGTTTTCATTCCATCCTAATGTGTTTCCTCCACCACAGACATCCCAGTGTTCCTTACTCTCTCCGTTGGCACCATGAACATGTCCAAGATCCCTGCCAATGTCCTCCACAAGCACCACACTGCCTGCCACCCACGTGAAGGTTTTCATTCCATCCTAATGTGTTTCCTCCACCACAGACATCCCAGTGTTCCTTACTCTCTCCGTTGGCACCATGAACATGTCCAAGATCCCTGCCAATGTCCTCCACAAGCACCACACTGCCTGCCACCCACGTGAAGGTTTTCATTCCATCCTAATGTGTTTCCTCCACCACAGACATCCCAGTGTTCCTTACTCTCTCCGTTGGCACCATGAACATGTCCAAGATCCCTGCCAATGTCCTCCACAAGCACCACACTGCCTGCCACCCACGTGAAGGTTTTCATTCCATCCTAATGTGTTTCCTCCACCACAGACATCCCAGTGTTCCTTACTCTCTCCGTTGGCACCATGAACATGTCCAAGATCCCTGCCAATGTCCTCCACAAGCACCACACTGCCTGCCACCCACGTGAAGGTTTTCATTCCATCCTAATGTGTTTCCTCCACCACAGACATCCCAGTGTTCCTTACTCTCTCCGTTGGCACCATGAACATGTCCAAGATCCCTGCCAATGTCCTCCACAAACACCACACTGCCTGCCACCCACGTGAAGGTTTTCATTCGGGGACAATTCCATCCTAGATTTAATGTGTGTCCTCCACCACAGACATCCCAGTCTTCCTTATTCTCTCCATTGGCACCATGAACATGTCCAAAATCCCTGACAATGTCCTCCATAAACACCATATTGTTTACCACCCAAGTGAAGGTTTTCATACGGGGATGATCCCAGCCTAGGTTTTCTGTTTTTCCTTCACCACAGGCATCACAGTGTTCCTTACTCTCTCCATTGGCACCATGAACTTGTCCAAGATCCCTGACAATGTCCACCACCCATGTGAAGGTTTTCATACGGGGACGATTCCATCCTAGGTTTTCTGTTTTTCTTTCACCTCAGGCATCACGGTGTTCCTTACTCTCTCCATTGGCACCATGAACATGTCCAAGATCCCTGGAGAACAATGTCCTCCACAAACACCACACTGCCTGCCACCCACGTGAAGGTTTCCATTCCATCCTAATGCGTTTCCTCCAACACAGACATCCCAGTGTTCCTTATTCTCTCCGTTGGCACCATGAACATGTCCAAGATCCCTGACAATGTCCTCCACAAACACCACACTGCCTGCCACCCAAGTGAAGGTTTCCATTCCATCCTAATGTGTTTCCTCCACCACAGACATCCCAGTGTTCCTTACTCTCTCCATTGGCACCATGAACATGTCCAAGATTCCATCTGAACATTAGGAAGAACTTCCTGACTGTGAGAGCCGTTCAGCAGTGGAACTCTCTGCCTCGGAGTGTGGTGGAGGCTCCTTTGGAAACTTTTAAACAGAGGCTGGATGGCCATCTGTCAGGGGTGATTTGAATGCAATATTCCTGCTTCTTGGCAGAATGGGGTTGGACTGGATGGCCCATGAGGTCTCTTCCAACTCTTTGATTCTATGATTCTATGATTCTATGATCCCTGGAGAACAATGTCCTCCACAAACACCATATTGTCCACCACCCAAGTGAAGGTTTTCATACGGGGACGATTCCAGCTTAGATTTTATGTGTTTCCTCCACCACAGGCATCCCAGTGTTCTTTATTCTTTCCATTGGCACCATGAACATGTCCAAGGGCCCTGCCAATGTCCTCCACAAACATCACTCTGCCCACCATCCAAGGAAAAGCTTTCATACCTTCATCCTAGATTTTACGTGTTTCCTCCACCACAGACATCCCAGTATTCTGACTCTCTCCATTGGTTTGGACTTTGCATGACCCCACCTACTGCTTCTCCCATAGTGAGCACCATGAACATGTCCAAGAGCCAAGTAATTAAATGTCCTCCACAAACACCACACTGCCCACCACCCAAGGGAAAGCTCTACTACCTTCATCCTAAATTGTATGCGTTTCCTCCACCACAGACATCCCGGTGTTCCTTACTCTCTCCGTTGGCACCACGAACATGTCCAAAATCCCTGACAATGTCCTCCACAAACACCATATTGTTCACCACCCAAGTGAAGGTTCCCATCCTAGGTTTTCTGTTTTTCCTCCACCACATGCATCCCGGTGTTCCTTACTCTCTCCATTGGCACCATGAACATGTCCAAGATCCCTGACAATGTCCTCCACAAACACTACACTGCCTGCCACCTAAGTGAAGGTTTTCATACAGGGACGATTCCATCCTAGATTTAATGTGTTTCCTCCACCACAGACATCCCAGAGTTCCTTACTCTCTCCATTGGCACCATGAACATGTCCAAAATCCCTGACAATGTCCTCCACAAACACCATATTGTTCACCACTCAAGTGAAGGTTTTCATACGGGGATGATCCCATCCTAGGTTTTCTGTTTTTCCTCCACCACATGCATCCCGGTGTTCCTTACTCTCTCCATTGGCACCATGAACATGTCCAAGAGCCCTGTCAATGCCCACAAACACCATATTGTCCATCACCCAAGTAAAGGTTTTCATACGGGGATGATCCCATCCTAGGTTTTCTGTTTTTCCTCCACCACAGGCATCCCAGTGTTCCTTATTCTCTCCATTGGCACCATGAACATGTCCAAGATCCCTGACAATGTCCTCCACAAACACCACTCTGTCCACCATCCAAGGGAAAGCTTTAGTATCTTCATCCTAGATTTTATGTGTTTCCTCCACCACAGACATCCCAGTGTTCCTGACTCTCTCCATTGGTTTGGAATTTGCATGTCCCCGCCCACTGCCTCTCCCTTAACCCTTTCCTATTATTTCCTATGCCATACAGCAAACAGCAGCTGTTACTAGAGAGGTTTAGAGATTTATAGGAGTTGTAGGTCCTGGGATGTATAGTTCACCTGCAATCTAAGAATTGACTCTGAACTCCACCAACGCACAGAGCCCCCATGACCAACAAAACATACTGGAGGTCTTTGGAGGGATTTATGGGAGTTGTAGTTCACCTACATCCAGAGGTCTTTGGAGGGATTTATGGGAGTTGTAGTTCACCTACATCCAGAGTGCACTATGAACCCAAAGAAGGATGGATCTGGACCAAACTTGGCACACATACCCGATATGCCCAAATTTGAATACTGGTGGCTTTTGGGGGAGAATTGTCCTGGAAATTCTAAGTACTGGCGTTCTAAGTACTGGGATGTATAGTTCACCTGCAATCAATGAGCACTCTGGATCCCACCAAAGATGGAATTGGACTGAACTTGGCACACAGAGTCCCTATGACCAGGAAAAATACTGGAGATCTTTGGGGAAAATTCACCTTGATTTGCGGGAATTGTAGTTCACCTACACCCAGAGAACACTGTGAACCCAAACAGTGATAGATCTGGACCAAACTTGGCATGCACACCTGATATGCCCAAATTTGATTACTGGTGGGTTTTGAGAGGAATTGGCCTGGAAATTTGGAGTTCTAAGTACTGGGATGTATAGTTCACCTGCAATCAATGAGCACTCTGAACTCCACCAAAGATGGAATTGGACCGAACTTGGCACACAGAGTCCGTATGACCAGGAAAAATACTGGAGGTCTTTGGGGAAAATTCACCTTGATTTGGGGGAGTTGTAGTTCACCTACATCGAGTCCTGGGATTTATAGTTCACCTGCAATCAAGGAGCACTCTGGATCCCACCAAAGAGGGAATTGGACCGAACTTGGCACAGAGAGTCTCTATGACCAGGAAAAATACTGGAGGTATTTGGGGAAAATTCACCTTGATTAGGGGGAGTTGTAGTTCACCTACATCCAGTCCTGGGATTTATAGTTCACCTGCAATCAAGGAGCACCCTGAACTCCACCAAAGATGGAATTGGACCACACTTGAGCCCCCAGGACCAGCAAAAGATACTGGAGGTCTTTGGGGAAAATTCACCTTGATTTGGGGGAGTTGTAGTTCACCTACATCCAGAGAGCACTGTGAACCCAAACACCGATGGATCTGGACCAAACTTGGCATGTATACCTGATATGCCGACATTTTATTAATGGTGGGATTTCACGGGGAAGAGACCTTCCTTTCTGGGAGTTGTAGTTCACCCACAATCATCAAAGTTGTATCCTCCACCGATGATGGACCTGGACCAAACTTGGCATGCTGATATGAAAACTTTTGGACCTTGGCCAGAAAGGAGGATGGGGTGAAAGCACGTCTGTCTCTCCGCTGACACGATTACAGGGTGATTTGGCCCACCGTCCCAAGGCCAAAGTCCGGCTCAAACAATGGCCGAGTGAGCAAACGAAATGCCATTCTGAACAAGCGATTGTGTTATCTGCAAAGGCCAGGCCGGACGTGCATTGGGACAGAAAAGACCTCCCTCAAATTCCACACCAATTGAAGGATTCAGAAACACTGGGATGCCTGTGGTGGAGGAAACACATAAACTCTAAGATGGAATTGTCCCCCTATGAAAGCTTTCCCTTGGGTGGTGGGCAGTGTGGTGTTGGTGAAGGACACTGGTGGGGGTCTTGGACATGTTCATGGTGCCAATGGAGAGAGTGAGGAACACTGGGATGCCTGTGGTGGAGGAAACACATAAAGTCTAAGATGGAATAGTCCCCCTATGGGTGGTGGGCAATGTGGTGTTGGTGGAGGACATCGGTGGGGCTCTTGGACATGTTCATGGTGGCAATGGAGAGAGTAAGGAACACTGGGATGCCTGTGGTGGAGGAAACACATAAAGTCTAAGATGGAATTGTCCCCCTATGAAAGCTTTCCCTTGGGTGGTGGGCAGTGTGGTGTTGGTGGAGGACACTGGTGGGGCTCTTGGACATGTTCATGGTGGCAATGGAGAGAGTAAGGAACACTGGGATGTCTGTGGTGGAGGAAACGCATAAAGCCTAGGATGGAATTGTCTCCCTATGAAAGCCTTCCCTTGGGTGGTGGGCGGTGTGGTGTTGGTGGAGGACATTGGTGGGGCTCTTGGACATGTTCATGGTGCCAATGGAGAGAGTGAGGAACACTGGGATGCCTGTGGTGGAGGAAACACATAAAACCTAGGATGGAATTGTCCCCCTATGAAAGCCTTCCCTTGGGTGGTGGGTAGTGTGGTGTTGGTGGAGGACATCGGTGGGGCTCTTGGACATGTCCATGGTGCCAATGGAGAGAGTAAGGAACACTGGGATGCCTGTGGTGGAGGAAACACATAAACTCTAAGATGGAATTGTCCCCCTATGAAAGCTTTCCCTTGGGTGGTGGGCGGTGTGGTGTTGGTGGAGGACATTGATGAGGCTCTTGGACATGTTCATGGTGCCAATGGAGAGAGTAAAGAACACTGGGATGCCTGTGGTGGAGGAAACACATAAAGCCTAGGATGGAATTGTCCCCCTATGAAAGCCTTCCCTTGGGTGGTAGGCAGTGTGGTGTTGGTGGAGGACACTGGTGGGGCTCTTGGACATGTTCATGGTGCCAATGGAGAGAGTAAGGAACACTGGGATGCCTGTGGTGGAGGAAACACATAAACTCTAAGATGGAATTATCCCCCTATGAAAGCCTTCCCTTGGATGGTGGGCAGTGTGGTGTTGGTGGAGGACATCGGTGGGGGTCTTGGACATGTTCATGGTGCCAATGGAGAGAGTAAGGAACACTGGGATGTCTGTGGTGGAGGAAACGCATAAAGCCTAGGATGGAATTGTCCCCCTATGAAAGTCTTCCCTTGGGTGGTGGGCGGTGTGGTGTTGGTGGGGGACATTGGTGGGGCTATTATTCTATTATTATTATTATGCAGAGGCTGCATGGCCCTCTGTCGGGACTACTTTGATGGTGCTCTTTCCACAAGGCACAATGGGGTTGGACTGGATGGCCTTTGGGGTCCCTTCCAACTCTATTATTCTATTATTATTATTGTTGTTGTTGTTGTTTTTGTTGTTGTTGTTAAGCAGAAACTGGATGGCCCTCTGTCGGGACTGCTTTGATGGTGCTCTTTCCACAAGGCACAATGGGGTTGGACTGGATGGCCTTTGGGGTCCCTTCCAATTATTATTATTATTATTATTATTATTATTATTATTAAGCAGAAACCGGATGGCCATCTGTCAGGGCTGCTTTGATGGTGCTCTTCCCACAAGGCACAATGGGGTTGGACTGGATGGCCTTTGGGGGCCCTTCCAACTCTATTAGTCTGTTGTTGTTGCTGTTGTCAAGCAGAGGCTGGATGGCCATCGGTTGGGAGGGGTTTGATGGTGTCTTCTTTGATGCACTTTGGGAGCTTTCATTTTATTCTATGCTTATTATTATTATAATTATTATAATTATTATGGTGATGAATGGCCATCTGTTGGGAGGGCTTTGTTGGTGTCTTCTTTGATGTACTTTGGAAGCTATCATTCTATTCTAAGCATATTATTATTATTATTATTATTATGGTGATGAATGACCATCTCTTAGGAGGGCTTTGATGGTGTCTTTTTTGATGCACTTTGGGTGCTATCATTCTATTATCTGTATATTACTATTATTATTATTACTATTATAATTATTATTACTATGGTGATGAATGGCCATCTCTTGGGAGAGCTTTGATTGTGTCTTCTTTGATGCACTTTGGGAGCAACGGTGATGAATGGCCATCTGTTGGGAGGGCTTTGATGGATAGATAGATAGATAGATAGATAGATAGATAGATAGATAGATAGATAGAAAGATAGATAGATAGACAAGACAGACAGATAGATTATAGATGGATGGATAGATAGATTGACAGATAAATAGATGGACGGACGGACGGACGGATTGATAGACAGACAGACAGACAGATAGATGAATAGATGGACGGATAGATAGACGGACGGGTGGATAGATAGATAGACAGATAGATGGATGGATGGATAGATTGACAGATTGATAGATAAATAGATGGACAGACGGATGGATTGATAGACAGACAGACAGACAGATAGATAAATAGATGGACGGATAGATAGACGGACAGACGGGTGGATGGATGGATAGATAGATAGACAGACAGACAGACAGACAGATAGATGATAGATGGATAGATAGATAGATTGACAGATTGACAGATAAATAGATGGACGGATGGATGGATTGATAGACAGACAGACAGACAGACAGATAGATAGATGAATAGATGGACGGATAGATAGACAGATGGGTGGATGGATAGATAGATAGATAGATAGATAGATAGATAGATAGATAGATAGATAGATAGATTATAGATGGATGGATAGATAAATTGACAGATTGACAGATAAATAGATGGACGGATGGATGGACGGACGGACGGACAGACAGGCAGACAGATGAATAGATGGACAGATAGATGGATGGACGGATAGATAAATAGATTGACAGATTGACAGATAAATAGATGGATGGATGGATAGAGAGATAGATAGATAGATAGATAGATAGATAGATAGATGATAGATGATAGATAGATAGATAGATAGATAGATAGATAGATAGATAGATAGACAGATAGACAAATAGATGGATGCTATCATTCTATTCTGTGTATATTACTATTATTATTATTATTACTATTATTATTATTATTATTATTATTATTATTACTACTACTACTATGGTGGTGAATGGCCATCTGTTGGCCATCTGTTGGGAGGGTTTGATGGTGTTTTCTCTGATGCACTTTGGGTGCTATCATTCTATTCTATGTATATTATTATTATTATTATTATTACTGTGGTGATGAATGGCCATCTCTTGGGAGAGCTTTGATGGTATCTTCTTTGATGCACTCTTTGATCATTGCATTGAAATGTTTGCCTCTGTGACAACGATCGCGGCCAAAGTTCCCTTGACCCAAAGACACATCTTGGCCATTGATTAACGTGCAGTCAGTGGACAGAGGGATGCCTCAATCCCCTGCGCAAACACCACCTTTGCCCTCTGGAGGGTTTGCAAAACTCAATGGGATTCCTGCAGCTCGAGGGGCGCATGGATCCCACAGCGTCGCTGCATCCTTTTGAAGCTCCTTTCCACCTGGAAGGATCCCTTGGCCCATAGATAAGGCTTGCGTAGTTCCGTTTGGCGCAGCTCTTGAAAGGATAAGCAAAACCGAGGATGACGCCCTGCTTGTTTGTCCAGGCAGAGGGCCAGCCGCCCGGAGGGTCACCCGAGGGATGTGTCACAAAGGCTGCCCTCTCGCCACATCCGCCGCCGCAAGCAAACATTGGCCAGCGACAAAGAATCGGCAGCTCGGTGAAATCCAGGCACGACACAATGCTTTAAAGCAGGCATGGGCCAACTTCTTGCCTTTCCCCCTTCTCCAGCTCTGTTCAGAGTCCAAAACACCTGGAGGGAGCGCCAAAGTTGGCCCAGGCCTGCTTTAAAGCATGCAATCGTTATACAATGACTGGTGCACATATACGCAGCGTTGCCCCTACTTTCTCCCTTCTCCAGCTCTGAGAAGGCCTACCTCGCAATGTCTCCATGACAATATGGCTCTCTTGGTGGTTCTTTCCTTCCTTCCCACCTCTTTTTTCCTTTCTTTTCCTTTCCTTTCTTGCCCAACTTTTTCTCTTTCTTTCCTTTCTCCCTTCTCCAGCTCTGAGAAGGCCCATCTTACAATATCTCCATGGCAATATGGCTCTCTTGGTGGCTCTTTCCTTCCATTCTTCATCTCTTCCATTCCCTTATTTTTCTTCTTCCTTCCTTCCTTCCTTCCTTCCTTCCTTCCTTCCTTCCTTCCTCCTTTCTCCCTTCTCCAGCTCTGAGAAGGCACATCTTACAATATCTCCATGGCAATATGGCTCTCTTGGTGGCTCTTTCCTTTCTTCCATTCTTCATCCCTTCCATTCCCTTATTTTTCCTCCTTCCTCCCTCCCTCCCTTTCTTTTCTTTCTTTCTTTCTTTCTTTCTTTCTCCCTTCTGCACCTTCTCCCTTTCCTTCTCCTTCATCTCCTTCCTTCCTTCCTTCTCTTGCTTTCCTGCATGGACCTTCTCCCTTTCCATTCCTTTTCTTTTCTCCTTCTTCCTTCCTTCCTTCTTCTTCCTTCTTCCTTCCTCCTTCCTTCCTTTCTCCTTCTCCCTTACTCTGTCCCTTCCATCTCACAATTCATTTCTTCCTTTCCTTCTCTTCGTCCTTCCTTCCTTTCCTGCTTCCTCTCTCCCTCATTTTCCTTCCTTCCTTCCTATATTTCTTCCTTTCCTTCTTCCCCTCCTTCCTTCCTTCCTTCCTTCCTTCCTTCCTTCCTTCCTTCCTTCCCTCCTTCCTTTCTCCCTTCTCCAGCTCTGAGAAGGCCCATCTCACAATATCTCCATGGCAATATGGCTCTCGTGGTGGCTCTTTCCTTTCTTCCATTCTTCATCCCTTCCATTCCCTTATTTTTCTCCTTCCTTCCTTCCCTCCTTCCTTTCTCCCTTCTCCAGCTCTGAGAAGGCCCATCTCACAATATCTCCATGGCAATATGGCTCTCGTGGTGGCTCTTTCCTTTCTTCCATTCTTCATCCCTTCCATTCCCTTATTTTTCTCCTTCCTTCCTTCCCTCCTTCCTTTCTCCCTTCTCCAGCTCTGAGAAGAGCCATCTCACAATATTTCCATGGCAATATGGCTCTCTTGGTGGTTCTTTTCTTTCTTCCATTTGTCATCCTAATAATTTATGCATTTTTAATATTTATTTAGTATTTCATTTATTTCTTTCTTTCATAACTTCATTAATTCATTATCTTAATTCATTCAATTGTCCTGCACTTTAATTAATTCACCTTAATTTATACATTATTAGTTCGAAGAAGGTATGCCTTACAATATAACCATGGCAAGATGGCGCTGGTGATCTTTCATTTCTTCCCATTCTTAAAATTACAATAGCATATTGTTAGTCATTCACATTCCCCACATTACTTCCTTCCTTTAATCTCATTTATTCAATCCTTCCTACTCCTCTCTAGCTCTGAGAAGGCCATTGCCTTACAATATCCCATGGAACGATCAAGATGGCCTGTATTGGTGGCTCTATTTAATTGTTTTATAACATTCTAATCAATAAATTTCCTTCCTATTATTCATTACAATTATTTTAGCGTTCTGTTTCTCCCTTCTACATCTCACTGAGAAGCATCACAAATCTCCATGGCAAATAAGGCTCTCTGGTAGTGGATCGTTTAGATTACGTAAATTACTTCATAATTACATATCCATATTTTTCTCATTCATACCTTCCTTCAATACCTACTTCCTTTTCTCTATTCCTCCAGAACTATGAGAAGGACCATCTCACAACGATCATAAATGGCAATATGGTTCCACGTGGCCTCATTTTATTTATTAAATTAATTATTATTTATTTAAGATTATTTCCTTTATTTCTTTAATGCAATTTCCTCCACATTTTAGACCTCATGAGAAAGACTGCTTAAAAATTATTTCAGTGGAAAAAGTGGCAGATGTTTGGAATAGGATATTTAATTTTATTACTTAATTAAATTAATTACCTTGATTACTTAATTAATTATTAATTAAGTAATTAAATTAAATAATTATTAATTAATTAAATAATGAATTAATTAATTAGTACATAATTAATTAAGTTAAATTAATAGACTCTAATGAAATTATAATTAATTAATTCAGTGATTAAGGAAACGATAATTAATTCATGTCATTATATTAAAGTGTAAAGAAGTACATACTCATGAATCGAAAGTAAATAAGTAAGGATAATTAATATTTAATAATGACTTAATTAATTAATAATTACGTAATATAGATTACGTTTTACTTAAGTATAATTTCATTAATATTTATTTAATTACATTAATTGAATGAATTAATTTTACAATTAAGTTATTACTTAACGAATTGAATATAAGTAATTTAAGGTACGTAATTAATAGTGGTAATGAATTAATTAATTGAATAATTAATGTGAATTAAGTAATTCCAATACTTAATATTCCTTAATTCTTCAGTACGTTGAGTTAGTATGAATTACCTCCATTCATTCCTTCATTATTCATTCCTTATCTTAGTACGTATTCAGGCAATTGAAGTCCTGTCTTATGCTTTCCTTCCTCCTTTCCCTCTTTCGTTCCTTCCTTCCTTCCTTCCTTCCTTTCTTCCTTCCTTCTTTCTACTTAGAGACTCATCGCCTTTCTTTTCCAGTGACATCACTGAGGGCCACTTTACCTAGCAACAGCCTTAGCAACGGCAACAACAACAACCACCACCAAGCCTTCCATCTTGTCCACAACATCCTTTGAAACCATAGGTTTGTAAACATTCCTAGAAAACAACATCTATAGATGGAATCCTCCCAGGTATTCCCATGCACAGGAATATAATTTGCAGGCACGTATCCCAGTAACAACCACTATATTCCAGTAACCCACCCGTCGCTGTCCGGTATGAGAATGTCCAGGCCTTGTTCCGTTATCGGGGAAATGCAGCTATTTTGGGCTTATCTCTCTCAGAGTGCCACAGACAGCCGACTATCTGGAAGGAGTCCGCTCCGTTCCTAAAGCTTTCCTTTCACCAACGATGCCCGAAGGACCTGTCTCGGCTAGGTTATATGGACATCTTATGGACAATCCCAATCCCACCCATTTGTAGGATTAATATGTTCCCATAAACGTATCCCTGTGTATGGCGGAAGGAAAACGCACCAATTGACATTGTCGAAAACTGTTTCTACATCCGTTCGCCTAATCCTAGATTGTTTCTTGCTCCACTCTTTTAGTGAATGGGGATGATGCATTACTTGGGTGATGGTCAGAAAGACAAATTGTTAAAGGTGCCACTGAATGGTGGATATTGCTAAAGGCATGTTCCAAAACAAGACATAACTTCACTGGGTTGCTGTGAGTTTTCTGAGCTGTCTGGCCATGTTCCAGAAGCATTCTCTCCTAACGTTTCCCCTGCATCTGTTGCAGGGATCCCCAAAGGTTGTAAGGGCCTGCCAGGTTGAAGATCAGCCTGGTTCACTGATGATTTAGAGATGATTGTGGGGTTTCCTAGAGCTTTCTCTCTGAGAAATCTGACTTGCAAATCGAAGGGTTCCAAGGTCGGTCAGAGGAGCCAGAAACTGCAACATTAGATAAGGAGCTTGGTGAAGAGACCTCACAACCTCTGAGGATGCAAGATGTATGGCCATGTTTTAGAAGCATTCTCTCCTGATGTTTCGCTTGCATCTACGGCAGGCATCCTCAGAGGTTGTGAGGTCTCTTTGCCCAACTCCTTATCTAATGTTGCAGTTTCTGGCTACTCTGACCGACCTTGAAGATCAGRCTGGTTCACTGATGATTTAGAGATGATTGTGGGGTTTCCTAGAGCTCTCTCTRTGAGAAATCTGACTTGCAAATRSAAGGGTTCCAAYGTRGGTCAGAGGAGCCAGAAACTGCAAAATTCGATAAGGAGTTTGGCGAAGAGACCTCACAACCTCTGAGAATGTAACCTGTATGGCTATGTTTCAGAAGCATTCTCTCCTGACGTTTCACTTGCATCTATGGCAGGCATCCTCAGAGGTTGTGAGGTCTCTTCGCCCAACTCCTTTTCTAATGTTGCAGTTTRTGGCTACTCTGACCAGCCTTGAAGCCCTGCAATTTACAAGTCAGATTTCTCAGAGAGAGAGAAGCATCATTCTCTGACTTGAATCTTCATCCCTTCTCTGACTTGAATCTTCATCCTCAGAGGTTGTGATCAACTTGAGACTCCTGAGGATGATGGGTTCACTGATGATTTAGAGAGGATTGTGGGATTTTCTGGGGCTCAAAGTGATGAAGATTCAAGTCAGAGAATGATGCTATTCTATCTAAGAAATACGACTTCCAAATTGCAGGGTTTCAAGGTTGGTCAGAGGAGTCAGAAACTGCAACATTAGATAAGGAGTTTGGTGAAGAGACCTCACAACCTCTGAGGATGCCTGCCATAGATGTATGGCCATGTTTCAGAAGCATTCTCTCCTGACGTTTCACTTGCATCTATGAGAATGGCCAATTGCTACAGGTGGCACTGAATGGTGAATATTGCTAAAAGTGCCACTGAATGGCGGAAGGAAAACGCACCACTTGACATTGTCGAAAACTGTTTCTACGTCCGTTAGCCTAATCCTAGATTGCTTCTTGCTCCACTCTTTTAGTTGAATGGGAATGATGCATTATTTGGACGATGGTGAGAATGACAAATTGTTAGAGGTGCCACTGAATGGTGGATATTGCTAAAGTTGCCATTGAATGGCGGAAGGAAAATGCACCAATTGACATTGTCGAAACCGTTTCTACATCTGTTAGCCTAATCCTAAATTGCTTCTTGCTCCACTCTGTTAGTGAATGGGAATGATGCATTACTTGGATTATGGTGAGAACTACAAATTGTTAGAGGTGCCACTGAATGGTGAATATTGCTAAAGGTGCCACTGAATGGCGGAAGGAAAACGCACCAATTGACATTGTCGAAAACTGTTTCTCCATCTGTTAGCCTAATCCTAGATCGCTTCTTGCTCATTACTTGAGAACGACAAATTGTTAAAGGTGCCATTGAATGGCGGAAGGAAAACGCACCAATTGACATTGTCGAAAACTGTTTCTACATCCTAGATTGCTTCTTGCTCCACTCTGTTAGAGAATGGGAATGATGCATTACTTGGACGATGGTGAGAACGACAAGTGGTGCCGACTGGTGCATATTTGGAACGTTGCCGGCCATTTGTGTGTCGGTCACCTTGCCGGTTTGGCTATGCAGCAATGTGAAAGCAGATCTCTACCGAATGCAGACGTTACAAACGGTGGTCCTCTTTGGATGTGATTTTTTCCTCCCTTCTCGGCCCCTCTGGTCATGCGGCTTTTTGCGCATGAACACCGCTGACCTTTTCCGGTAATACCGAGTGGCCGGAGCTAAAGAAAAATGCTGAGCCGATTATGGCCGGGGAGGAAAATCACACAGGGATCATAGGGAGGCCCCAGGGACCTTCATGCAATTAGCCGGCTTCCCAAACAAGGGGTTTTGGCATTTTTTCCCCGGGGTTTTAGCCGTAATTCCTCCAGATCTTCACAACAACAAGGGCATCACGGCCCTTTCTCCGCCAGGAAAGGCCCGCTTCCCCTCCAACACACAGGACGGACTGTTATTTGTTATTCCGCACACCCCTCCCGGGTAAACAGCCGTGCCCCCATTTGTTCTGGTGTGGCATTCGGACTGCTGCTAATCGGCGCATAAATATAATGCGCTGGAATGATCCAGGCCCCCAAAAAGCTGCGTTTTGGCCAAAGAAGGAGGCGCAGCCACGGGAGCCGAGCCTGTGTAGTCGCCTATTGAAAAGCAAGTCCCGTACTGCCTGCTAAGGCTTGGAAAGCAGCCTAGTGCTGCCATTCTGCAAAACAGAATGTGAAACTTTGCTGTTCTTCCATTTCTTCCTCTTTTTCTTCCTTTTCCTCTTCTTTCCTGATCTTCTTCCTTTTTCTCTTCTTCTTCCTCGTTTCCTCTTCTTATCTTCCTTTTCCTCTTCTTCCTGTGCTTTTTTCTATTCTTCCTCCTCCTCTTCTTCGTTTTTACTTCTGTCTCTTCTTCCTCCACTACTTCCTTTTTCTCGTCTCCGTCCTCTTCTTCCTCTTCTTTTTTGCCTTCTTCCTCCTCCTCTTCTTCATTTTTTACTTCTGTGTCTTCTTCCTCCACTACTTCTTTTTTTCTCGTCTTCATCCTCTTCTTCCTCTTCTCCTTTTTTCTCTACTTCATCCTTTCCTTCCTCACTTTTACTTCTGCCTCTTCTTCCTCTGCTACTTCCCTTTTCTCATCTTCATCCTCTTCTTCCTCTCTTCGTCTTTTTCCTCTTCTTCTTCTTTTTCCTTTTTCTTCTTCTTTTCTTCCTCACTTTTACTTCTGACTCTTCTTCCTCTGCTACTTCCTTTTTCTCATCTTCATCCTCTTCTTCCTGTCTTCTTCCTTTTCCTCTTCTTCCTCTTTTTTCTTTTTCTTCTTTTCTTCCTCACTTTTACTTCTGCCTCTTCTTCCTCTGCTAATTCCTTTTTCTTGTCTTCATCCTCTTCTTCTTCTTCTTTTTCCTCTTCTTCCTCTTGTTCTTTCTTCTCTTCTTCCTCCTTTTCTTCCGTTCTCTCATTTTCTTCCTCTTCTTCCTTTTTCTCTTCTTATTTTCTTCCTCTTCTTTTTTCTCTCCGTCCTCCTGTCTTTCTTCCCCTCCTTATTTGTCTTCCCCCTCATTTCCTCTTCTTCCTCATTTCCTCATCTTCCTTCTCCTCCTCTTCTTCCTCCTCATCCTCCTCTTCTTCCTCGTTTCCTCATCTTCCTTCTCCTCCTCTTCCTCCTCCTCATCCTCCTCTTCTTCCTCGTTTCCTCTTCCTCCTCTTCTTCCTCATTTCCTCATCTTCCTTCTCCTCCTCTTCTTCCTCTTCCTCCTCCTCATTTCCTCTTCTTCTTCTCTTCTTCCACTTCCTCTCCTCCTCCTATTCTAATCAAAGCGACCTCAGACGTGAAAGCTGAGTAAACCCATTGGACAACCTTGGGCGAGTCACACTGTCTCAGCCTCCACCACGGAAAACTTCTCTTTCAGAGCTGACCATGCCCAGGAAACTTTGGGGGTCCCTATAGACTGGCAACAGTGCAACCCCCCGAAAACAACTGTTGTGGCATTGCGTACCTCTAGCCTTGGGTTTGGGCCTGCATGCCCTGCGTCGCCCCGTCCTAGCCCGCTTGCCCCTTTAAGCCGGCCAGAGAGAGGAATGCGTGCTGGCAGCTCCAATCTCCTGGAATGCCTCCTTCAATCAGGCTGCCGACGGGACCCTTGCCAGGAAATGTTAATGCCCAGGACGAGGTGGGGAAAAGAAACACCACCATCAGAACTTTGAAAACACAATCCCGCTGACACCGCAGCTAATTGGGAAAAGGTTGCTCCTGTGTCCGAAGAACAGGCTGTGCTTGCGGTCTTTGCTCTGTTTTCATAGGATCCGAGAGTTGGAGGAGACCCCCAGAGGTCATCCAGCCTGACCCCTTAGTACCAGGAAGGAAGACCCTCGTGCAGGGGCGGCTCAAACCACTACGCAAAGTAAGCATTTGCAGTGCATTTTGCCCAAGGGCGGTCTTGAGGCGCCTCCGTAAATGCCCCAGGCAGTATTTTGCAGAACTTCTCACTGTGGTACATCTGCCTGCCACCTCAGGAGGAGAAGGAGGAAATCCTGCTGCTACTCTCCCCCTCCCAAGCCAGCTAAGAGGAAGGGGACTGAGGAAGAGACCTTAAAAACACCTGTCTGCTGGCTGTTGATTACTACAGCTGCCTGCCACCTCAGGAGGAGAAAGGGGACTGAGGAAGAGACTTTAAAAACTCCTGTCTCCTGGCTGTTGCTTACTACATTTACCTGCCACCTCAGGAGGAGAAGGAGGAAATCCTGCTGCTACTATCCTCCCCTCCCAAACCAGCTATGAAGAAGGGGACTGAGGAAGAGGCCTTAAAAACACCTGTCTCCTGGCTGTTGCTTACTAGATCTGCCTGCCACCTCAGGAGGAGAAGGAGGAAATCCTGCTGCTACTCTCCCCCTCCCAAGCCAACTAAGAGGAAGGGGACTGAGGAAGAGACCTTAAAAACACCTGTCTCCTGGCTGTTGCTTATTATTTCCATTGTGGTTTTATATTGTGGTTAATGTTTTTATGTGCATTTTTGATACGTATATTACTTGTTGCCTGTAAACCGTCTTGAGTCGCCCAGAGGCTTAGAAAGGCGATATACAAATACAGTAAATAAATAAATAAATACATACGCGATGGGAGTTGTAATTCACCCACAATGCTCAACAACAAAAGTATACAACTCTCTCAAAAGTCCTTCCTTTTTCAAACGTTCAGTCTTCAAATGCCTGCTGCTGTTAAGAAGAATGAAAACAGATTGCCACAAACAGGTTTAGGGAGTCGAACCAGTATCTTCTCTCGTCCATGTTGTGTTTCGTGGTGCTGTTACAACGCATTGCAAGCAGACATCTCGCCACACCTTTCCCCTTGCGAATGCCTTTGAATGAAGGCCTTGTGTTTGAAGATGAAATGCAGAAGCGTGTCCAAAGACGACAAACCGCTGCCGTCGCCCACTTTTTGTTTTGCAGATTCAATTATTATTGGAGGTGTCGGTGATTACGAGAGACATTCATGACTACAAGGGAGAGCAATGAAATGTGGCCCAGTTCTGCGTCCTTCTCTCCATCGGTGACACCTCGGGACACACACATCTCCCATCTTTCAAAACCACTATAAACACCCCGCTTGGAAAAGTCGACAGGTTGCTCCAAAATCCACACTGTGACTTAGGAAATCAGAGTCTCATCACCTGAAAACTGCTTTCCCTTCAAAAATAACCTCCTCGTTGGAAAGAGATTGTGACTCTTCAAATTCTACAGCACTGCTGGTCTCAGCTGGCCTCCAGTTAGTGTTCATGTTGCACTCCAGGTCAAGAGAAAGCCCCTTGACTTTACAACACACCACACGAAGAGTGACGAAACAAATCTTCTTTTATTGAAGCTTAGTAAATAGCCAGAAGAAATAAATGCTTGTAAGAAAATAAGAAGGTTCCAAAAAGTAATAAGTCCATAAGAGGCAGTAAAACAAAGCAATGTCCACACCAGATATAAAAGCAATCCAAGACAGTGTTTATCCAGACAGAAATCAACAGGATCAAAGACAATCCAAAAGGCTAAAAAAAACTCCACAGGAACAAGACCCCTTGAACAGGATTTCATTGGTACATGAACTTGGTTTCCAAACGATGCCTGATCTAACAGGTTTCCCCTTGAAGCAAACCTTATATCCCAAAACTCAGAAATTGGTTTCGCTTCCCCCCACATTTCCCCCTTATCAGCCGAAGCCTTTCGGAGCAACATAAACACTGAGTTTGCTGTTGATCCTGGCTAATCTCCAGCCACCTATTCTTCAGCTCCATATCTGGTAGGCTTGGGTGATTTCGTTCGTTAATTTCGTAATTCGTTATTAATTTGTATTTAAATTAGCTTACGATCCGATATTGAGCCATGCAGGAATAGTGTGAGGAGTAAAATAGATTCGAAACAATTTTTTCAATTTATTTTGTTATTGTTTCGTTATTGTTTCGTAATTGTTTCGTAATTATTTCGTAATTATTTTGTAATTATTTCGTAATTATTTTCGCATGTCTGGTGCAAGTTTTATAGTTGTTGTTTGTTTTATCACACCAACAGTCAACAACAGAGGGAGAGGGAAGCTTCAGAAGTTCCCCCTGTCCCATTTGGAGGTTTTTTTTTAGCATATTGCGCAATCGCGTCCGCCATTAACGAATCGACTCGAAATTTATGAAATTTCGTATATTTCGAAATTTTTAAAAGGAAAATTTCGGAATTATTAAAAAAAACGAAACGCAAGGGCCACCTAAAAACGAAACGAGTTTAGAACCAAATTTTTCCGTGGTTACCCAGGCCTACTATCTGGCTCTGGCGGCTCATTAAAATTCCCAGGTGTCAGATTGTTTTCCAAACCCAAATCTTGAGAGCTCACAGAGAGAGGGAGTGAACCATCATTGCTAGGCCCAGCGGGGATATTCTCATGAGAAACTGCCCTTTGCACTGAGCCCTCTCTGTCATTGCCTGCATGAAAATCATTGACCAAACCATCTCCATCTTGCACCTCAGCCTTGGCAACATCATTTCCCTCATCATTTCCCACATCAGGATCCTGAAACACAAACACAGGATGATTCCCAACAGTTCAAGGGTCAGGGCTTCCCAGTTCTCGGTGTCAATGCCACAGTTTTTAAGGCTGGCTTTGAACCCATCTTTAATTCCCTTTTCTTGTCCTCCAACAGGGAGGCTAATTTAACTAATTTACGATGCCATAAAACCTTCCAGCAGCGTGCGGAAGAATGAGGAAGTACTCCATCAAGGACTCGGTTTCACAAGTGGACAATGAAGCTCCCCCTGTGGCCGGAATTGAGCATACCCTCATGAAGCCAGAAAGCTGGAATGTTAAATTGCCTGTGTCTATTTATTTATTTACTTACTTACTTACTGTATTTTTATACCGCTTTTCTCAGTCTTTCAGCGACTCAAGGTGGTTTACAGGCAACAAGTAATATACATAATATCAAAATTGCTTACTACATCTGCCTGCCACCTCAGAAGGAGAAAGCATTAAATACAATATAATTACAAAAGCATTAAATACAATATAAAACCACAACAGAAAAAACAAGCAACAGCCTGGAGACAGGTATTTTTAAAGTCTCTTCCTCAGTCCCCTTTTTCCTCTTAGCTGGCTTGAGGGGGGGGGGGGAGAAGCAGCAGGATTTCCTCCTCCTCCTCCTGAGGTGGCAGGCAGATGTAGTAAGCAACAGCCAGGAGACAGGTGTTTTTAAAGTCTCTTCCTCAGTCCCCTTCCTCCTCTTAGCTGGCCTGGAAGGGGGGGATGTAGCAGCAAGATTTCGTCCTTCTCCTCCTGAGGTGGCAGGCAGATGTAGTAAGCAACAGCCAGGAGACAGGTGTTTTTAAAGTCTCCTCCTCAGTCCCCTTCCTCCTCTGATCTGGCTTGGGGGACAGGGAGTAGCAGCAGAATTTCCTCTTTCTCCTCCTGAGGTGGCAGGCAGATGTAGTAAGCAACAGCCAGGAGACAGGAGTTTTTAAAGTCTCCTCCTCAGTCGCCTTCTTCCTCTTATCTGGCTTGGGAGGGGGAGAGTAGCAGCAGGATTTCCTCATTCTCCTCCTGAGGTGGCAGGCAGATGTAGTAAGCAACAGCCAGGAGACAGGAGTTTTTAAAGTCTCCTCCTCAGTCGCCTTCTTCCTCTTATCTGGCTTGGGAGGGGGAGAGTAGCAGCAGGATTTCCTCATTCTCCTCCTGAGGTGGCAGGAAGATGTAGTAAGCAACACCCAGGAGACAGGTGTTTTTAAAGTCTCCTCCTCAGTCCCCTTTCTCCTCTTAGCTGGCTTGGGAAGGGGATAGTAGCAGCAGGATTTCCTCCTTCTCCTCATGATGTGACAGGCAGATGTAGTAAGCAACAGCCAGGAGACAGGAGTTTTTAAAGTCTCCTCCTCAGTCGCCTTCTTCCTCTTATCTGGCTTGGGAGGGGGAGAGTAGCAGCAGGATTTCCTCCTTCTCCTCATGATGTGACAGGCAGATGTAGTAAGCAACAGCCAGGAGACAGGAGTTTTTAAAGTCTCCTTCTCAGTCCCCTTCCTCCTCTTATCTGGCTTGGGGGGCAGGGAGTAGCAGCAGGATTTCCTCTTTCTCCTCCTGAGGTGGTAGGCAGATGTAGTAAGCAACAGCCAGGAGACAGGAGTTTTTAAAGTCTCCTTCCCATTCCCTTTCTCCTCTTATCTGGCTTGGTGGAGGGGGGGTAGCAGCAGGATTTCCTCCTTCTCCTCCTGAGGTGGCAGGCAGATGTAGTAAGCAACAGCCAGGAGACAGGTGTTTTTAAAGTCTCTTCCTCAGGCCCCTTCCTCCTCTTAGCCGGCTTGGGAGGGGGGGTAGTAGCAGCAGGATTTCCTCCTTCTCCTCCTGAGGTGGCAGGCAGATGTAATAACCAAAAGCCAGGAGACAGGTGTTTTTAAAGTCTCTTCCTCAGTCCCCTTCCTCCTCTTAGCCGGCCTGGGAGGGGGGGGGGGGTAAATCCGTCTTCTTGGCTCCCCCTCTTCACTCATATATGTTGTATGTCTAAATGGCATTGAATGTTGGACATGTGTATGTGCATTGTAATCTGCCCCGGGTCCCCTGCAGGATGAGAAGGGCAGAATATAAACGCTATAAATAAATCGACTGCACTCATATGCACCTGATTCCTATCTATGAAACACTGAAGGGTATGCAATGGAATATCTTGCTCACAGGATGTTAAATTTAGGGTAATCAGTGACCGTTCTTATTCCCGTTGAATGGATGGCGCTCCTCCTTTTCCTTCTCTTTTCAAACAGGTCCAGCAAGATCCGACTCCACGAAGAAGGGGAGAGAGAGCAAACAATTAGGAAAGAGGAAATTGGAAACAGAGCCAGCCTCCGCTGGAGCAATTAGAGCCTCTCCTTAATGAGCATTTAATTAATGCAAAGCCTGCAGAAAAAATAAAGGCGGGCAGGCCGAGATGAACGGAAGAGAGGTCAGGGGAAAAGGACGGGCAGCAAATGGATTGTGGTGCCTTATCTCTTGCCGCTTGGGATAATGTTGAGTCTGTTTGCTTTGGCACAAGGCACTCCAAAAAAGGAACCTTCCCCCAGATTCTGGGATTTCCAAACTCCAGTTGCTTAGAAGCGAGTTGGGATGTGTGTCGTACTCCAGAGCAGGAACATCTCTGACTTGAAACAGCTTGGTAAAATCAGCAAGCAGTTTATTGCACCCCAGCTTGGTAAAATCAGCAAGCAGTTTATTGCACACCAGCTTGGTAAAATCAGCAAGCAGTTTATTGCACACCAGCTTGGTAAAATCAGCAAGCTGTTTACTGCACACCAGCTTGGTAAAATCAGCAAGCAGTTTATTGCACACCAGCTTGGTAAAATCAGCAAGCAGTTTATTGCACCCCAGCTTGGTAAAATCAGCAAGCAGTTTATTGCACCCCAGCTTGGTAAAATCAGCAAGCAGTTTATTGCACCCCAGCTTGGTAAAATCAGCAAGCAGTTTATTGCACCCAGCTTGGTAAAATCAGTAAGCAGTTTATTGTACACCAGCTTGGTAAAATCAGCAAGCAGTTTATTGCACACAAGCTTGGTAAAATCAGCAAGCAGTTTATTGCATACCAGCTTGGTAAAATCATCAAGCAGTTTATTGCATACCAGTTTGGTAATATCAGCAAGCAGTTTATTGCACACCAGCTTTGTAAAATCAGCAAGCATGTCCAAAAAAGATATAAAAACAATCCAAGGCAGTATTTATCCAGACAGAAATCAAGGGGTTGCAAAGATAATCCAGAAGCTGTTTGACCACAGCAAAATGCTAAAAATCTCTATAAGAACAAGACCGCTTGAACAGGATTTCCATGGCACATGAATAATGATTTCCAAACGATGCCTAATCTAACAGGCTTTCTCTTGGAGCAAACCTTATATCCCAAAACCTTTCAGAGCGATGCAAACATTGAGTTTGTTGTCGATCCTGGTTGAACTATTTTTCAACTCTCTTTCTGGCTGCTCATTAAAATTCCCAGGTGTCAGATTGTTTTCCAAACTCAAATCTTGAGAGCTCACAGAAAGAGGGAGTAAACCATCATCCTTAAGCCCAGCAGGAATATTCTCATGAGAAACTGCCCTTTGCAGTGGGGCCTCTCTGCCCTTGTCTGCATGAAAATCATTGACCAAACCATCTCCATCTTGCACCTCAGCACCATCATTTCCCTCATCATGTCCCACATCAAGAGCATCATGATCCTGATAATCATGAAACACAAACACAGGCTGATTCCCAACAGTAGGCAAAGCAGTAAAAAAAATAGCAAAACAGTAAAAGTCCAAGGTAATCCGTAAGCTTCAAAGGAAAACAAAATCCATGAAACAAGACAGCAGGAAAAACCTGTAAACAAATCTTGAGCTTGGCAAAAACTTGGTACATGAAACTCAAAGCATTTGAAAGCAAGACCGTGATAAAATAACAATGTTGGCTCGACTGAGGCAACTCTCTCCCATGAATCATTATAAACCTTTTCCAGAACCCAAAACTGAAAGGAAAGGATTTTTCTTAACTTTCCCATCAGATAACTATGATTCTATGAAACACAGACACAGGCTGATTCCGAACAGTAGGCAAAGCAGTTAAAAATGGCAAAACAGTAAAAGTCCAAAATCCAAGATAATCCATAAACTTCAAAGGAAAACAAAATTCATGAAACAAGACAGCAGGAAAAACCTGTAAACAAATCTTTAGCTTGGCAAAAACTTGGTACATGAAACTCAGAGCACTTGAAAGCAAGACCGTGATAAAATAACAACGTTGGCTCGACTGAGGCAACTCTCTCCCATGAATCATTATAAACCTTTTCCAGAACCCAAAACTGAAAGGAAAGGATTTTTATTAACTTTCCCCATCAGATAACTATGATTCTATGATTCTATGAAACACAAACACAGGCTGATTCCCAACAATAGGCAAAGCAGTAAAAGTCCAAAATCCAAGACAATCCATAAGCTTGAAAGGAAAACAAGATCAAAACTGATGAAACAAGACAGCAGGAAAAACCTATAGGCAAATCTTGAGCTTGGCAAAAAACTTGGTACATGAAACTCAGAGCACTTGAAAGCAAGACCGTGATAAAATAACAACATTGGCTCGACTGAGGCAACTCTCTCCCATGAATCATTATAAACCTTTTCCAGAACCCAAAACTGAAAGGGATGGGTTTTTCTTAATTTATTATTATCAGTATCACCGTTATCACGATTATTATCATTATTATTATTATTATTATTATTATTATTATTATTATTATCATAATCATTATTATTCCAATTATTATCTGCCCTTCCTCTTCTTTTCTCTTCCTTTCCTTCTCTCCTCTCATACCTTTCTCTTCCTTCCTCCCCCTTCCCTCTTCCTTTCCTTCCCTCTTCTCATGCCTTTCTGTTTCTTTTCTCTTCCTTCCTTCCTCCCTTCCTTCCTTCCTTCCTTCCTTCCTTCCTTCCTTCCTTCCTTCCTTCCTTCCTATTGTTCTCTTCCTTTCCTTCTCTCCTCTCATAACTATCCCTCTTCCCACACTTCTTCCTCCCTCTTCCCTTCGTTCCTTCCYTCTTCCCTTCCTTTCTCATCATTCTTTTCTTTCCTTTCTCTTCCTATCTTTCTCTTTCTTTCTTTCTTTTTTTCTTTCTTTCTTTCTTTCTTTCTTTCTTTCTTTCTTTCTTTCTTTCTTTCTTTCCTGCCTTCCTCRCATATSTTTCTTTCTCCTCCTATCTTTCTCTTTCTTTCTTTCCTTCCTTCCTCTCATAGCTATCTCTCTTCCCACACATCTTCCTTCCTCTTCCCTTCATTCCTTCTTTGTTCCCTTTCTTTCTAATCTTTCTCTTCTTTCTCTTCCTATCTTTCTCTTCCTTCCTTCCTTCCTTCCTTCCTTCCTCTTCCTTTCCTTCCTTCTTCTCATTCCTTTCCCTTTTTCCTTTCTCTTCCTTTCTTCCTCTTCCCTTTGTCTCTTCCTTTCCTTCCCTCGTCTCATACCTTTCTTTATTTTCTCTTCCTTCCTCTTCCTCTCTATCTCTTCCTTTCTCTTCCTATCATTCCCTTCCTCCCTCCCTCCCTCATGTCTTTCTTTCTTTTCCTATTTTTCTATTCCTTTCTCTTGCTTCCTTTCCTTCTCTCCCCTCAAAGCTGTCTCTCCCCTCCCTTCTTCCTTCCTCTTCCCTTCTTTCCTTTCTCGTCATTCTTTTCTTTCCTTCCTCTTCCTTTCCTTCTCTCTCATTCCTTTCCCTCTTTCCTTTCTCTTCCTTCTTCTCTCTTCCTTTTTTTCTCTTCCTTTCCTTCCTTCTTCTCATACCTTTCCCTCTTTCTTTTCTCTTCCTTCCTTAACCCTTCCTATCGTTCCCTTCCTTTCCTTCCCTCTTCCTTCTTCTCTCTCCTTTCTCTTTCTTCCTTTCCTTCTGTCCTCTCAGAGCTTTCTCTCTTCCCTCCCTTCTTCCTTCCTCTTCCCTTCATTACTTCTGTCTGCCCTGCCTTTCTCATCTTTCTTTTCTCTTCCTTTCCTTCCCTCCTCTCATATCTTTCTCTGCCTATCTTTCTCTTTTCCTTCCTATCTTCCTCTTTCCTTCTCTCTTCTCATAGCTTTCTCTCTTCCCTCCCTTCTTCCTTCCTCTTCCCTTCATTACTTCTGTCTTCCCCGCCTTTCAATTATTATCTGCCCTTCCTTCCTCTTCTTCCTTCCTCTTACCTTCTTTCTCTTCCTTTCCTTCCTTTCTTCTCATTCTTTTCCCTCTTTCCTTTCCCTTCCATCCTCTTCCTTCTTCTCATTACTTCCCCTTTTTCGTTTCTCTTCCTTCCTTCCTCTTCCTTTCCCTCCTCCTTCTCATTCCCTGGCTATCAAAAGGCTTCTTCAGGACTTATCTCAAGATGGATGGAAGCTCTGGCTATCAGTAGCCTGGTAGACACTCTGGCTCTATGGTCCTCTTAATGAGCAGCTCTTTAGATAAAGGTGCTTAACAGAAGATTGAAGGTGTTGAAGTTAAAATATGCTATTGGAGTCAACGTAAAAGTGGAATTTTGTGACACACATTGTGATGCTTGTATGATGCATGCATAGTATTTTAAAGGGTATATAATCCAAGGCATTCTGAACTCCACCAATGATGGAATTGAACCAAATATGGCACACAGAACTCCCACGACAAACAGAAAATATATATCAGTGATTGGCTGGGGTGGGGGGTGGGGGGCACCAAAATACTGTTTGCTTACAAGCAGAGTTTATCGTAAGATTAATGAGCCTGACTATCAAAAGGCTTCTTCAGGACTTATCTCAAGATGGATGGAAGCTCTGGCTATCAGTAGCCTGGTAGACACTCTGGCTCTATGGTCCTCTTAATGAGCAGCTCTTTAGATAAAGGTGCTTAATGGAAGATTGAAGGTGTTGAAGTTAAAATATGCTATTGGAGTCAATGTAAAAGTGGAATTTTGTGACACACATTGTGATGCTTGTATGATGCATGTTGTAACTCAGCGTGTGCCTCATGTATCTACTAGTGCTAGTAGGAGGAAACGAGGCTTGGAAGAGGAAGACGCTCAACGGCAGCTGAAGCGCATTAGGGACTTGTTCTTAGAATCTAGTGATGAGGAAGAGTTTCAGGGGTTTACTCGTGAGGAGATGGAGGTGGAGGATTACCGTGGTGTAAAGCGAGTAGCACGCAGTTCAGACAGTGATGAGGAATCCATTTCCAAGCGTCTTAAAGAGATAGCAGATAGCGACGGGTCTGAAAGTGATGATGAAGAGCTGGACTGGACCAGGGTCCAGGAGGTTTTGGATGTGATTAATGCTCCAACCTCCAGCGATGAGTTCCAAGGGTTCACAGACCCATGGGTTTCGGATACTGCTTCTCAGGATGCAGCCCGGAGTGCAGACTGGCAACAATGGAGAGAACGCAGTTCACCTGTGGAACTAGATGCACCTGGAGGCGAATCTAGTGATTCTGATGGGATTTAAGGAGTAGCCTTGGGTCCATCATGTTGCAGAGTTCAAAGTGTCGTGTACCTGTGTATCCTGCTGTTAACTCTTGCCTTGTGTCCTTGCATTCAGAACCGTGTTTCTGTGATCGTGCTGACGACTTTGCCTGGCTTGGAACCGTGAGTCTCGTCTCCTGCCCTGACCTTTGGACCGTCTTGACTATTCTACGCTTCTGCCTGTCTCCTGTGCTGACGTTGGACCGCTCCTCATACTGCTTATTGCCTTGTGATTTTTGGACTGCCTGTATTCTGTTCTTACTACGAACTGTTTGCCTGCTTTCCTTTTTTCTGCCCAGACTGCCTGGGCTGCTGCCTTGTTTACATTCCTGCCAGCCGCAGACTCCTTTGTTTACAAGCTCTGCTGATAAGAGTCTTTTGACTTGTTAATTTGCCATTAAACACCTTCTGTTAACCCTTAAGCTGCTGTTTTGCCTCGTTGGTCCGCCTGGGTCTTGACAATGCATGCATATTATTTTAAAGGGTATATAAACCAAGGCATTCTGAACTCCACCAATGATGGAATTGAACCAAATATGGCACACAGAACTCCCACGACAAACAGAAAATATATATCAGTGATTGGTTGGGGGGCGGGGCGAGCGCCAAAATACTGTTTGCTTACTGTTGAAAATTACCTCTGCTTGCACACCTTGTTCCTCATCGTCTATAACAGGGACATCTTGAACCTGATTGTGGACCTGAATCCCATCATCCTCATCAGAGTCACCCTGAGGTTCCATCTGAGTCACAACACCCACAAGGATGGTAAAACACTTTGGTCTTCTTGATGTTCAATGATAGGCCGAGCTTCTAGCATGCTTCTGGGAAGCTGTTTAGAATGGCTTATAGGTCTTCTTCTGAATGCGCACAGACGACGTTATCATCGGCATATTGGAGTTCTATAACAGAGGTTGTTGTAACCATTAAAACCCTATAAAACACTCTTAACAGCCCTTGCTTTAAAGCAGTGGTTCCCAATCAGTGGTCCGTGGATAACAAATGGGTCCTCATAGGGCAGAGAGAACTTCCCCTCTCGAAGGGTTAAGGGCCAGGCGCAGACGTGGCTCCCTGGCCATCTCTTTTGAATGATTGCCCCGGCTGCTTATTCTGCACTTCCAGAAACGCTGACCCGTGCGTCTGAAGCCAAGCGGGAGCCCCACTCGCCCATTCAGAAACTTTCCCTGTTGTTATTATTATGAGTTATTATTATTATAGATCCGGGCTCCCCTTGGCACCCGCCGGCATATTTTCGGGATGGATGGCTTAGCATGGGATGTCCTCATGATCCGAGTATGACACTCACATAGAAGAGTCGGAAGGGACCTCTAAAGGCCATCCAGTCCAACCTCTTTCTTGCTGCTGAGCAACAGGCACCATTCAAACCCTCCCAACAGATGGCCATTCAGTCTCTGCTTAAAACCCTTTGGGGAGATGGTGGCGGGGTATAAATAAAGGTTATTATTATTATTATTATTACTACTACTACTACCCAATGTCCATGTGTACATGTACATGATATTGACAAGCTGGAATGTGTCCAGAGGAGGGCGACTAAAATGATCAAGGGTCTGGAGAACAAGCCCTATGAGGAGCGGCTTAAGGAGCTGGGCATGTTTAGCCTGAAGAAGAGAAGGCTGAGAGGGGATATGATCGCCATGTATAAATATGTGAGAGGAAGCCACAGGGAGGAGGGAGCAAGCTTGTTTTCTGCTTCCCTGGAGACTAGGACGCAATGGAACAATGGCTTCAAACTACGAGAAAGGAGATTCCATCTGAACATGAGGAAGAACTTCCTGACTGTGAGAGCCGTTCAGCAGTGGAACTCTCTGCCCCGGAGTGTGGTGGAGGCTCCTTCTTTGGAAGCTTTTAAACAGAGGCTGGATGGCCATCTGTCAGGGGTGATTTGAATGCAATATTCCTGCTTCTTGGCAGAATGGGTTGGACTGGATGATGGCCCATGAGGTCTCTTCCAACTCTTTGATTCTATGATTCTATTCTATGATTCTATGTATCATAACCCCTGTTGCCAGGGAGCATAATAATAATAATAATAATAATAATAATAATAATAATAATAATAGATTTGTAAGCAACTAATAGCAAATAATAATAATAATTTATTTGTAAGCAATTAATACCAAATAATAATAATAATAGATTTGCAAGCAACTAATAGCAATTAATAATAATGTATTTGGAAGCAACGAATAGCAAATAATAAAAATAGATTTGTAAGCAGCAAATAGTAATAATAATATTTATTTGTAAGCAATGAATAGCAAATAATAATAATAAATTTGTAAGCAATGAATAGCAAATAATAATAATAAATTTGTAAGCAATGAATAGCAAATAATAACAATAATAGATTTGTAAGCAATGAATAGCAAATAATAATAATAATTTATTTGTAAGCAATGAATAGCAAATAATAATGATGATTTATTTGTAAGCAATAAATAGCAAATAATAATGATGATTTATTTGTAAGCAATGAATAGCAAATAATAACAATAATAGATTTGTAAGCAATGAATAGCAAATAATAATAATAATTTATTTGTAAGCAATGAATAGCAAATAATAACAATAATAGATTTGTAAGCAACTAATAGCAAATAATAATAATAATTTATAAGCCGAGGGGGGGGGGGTTCTCAGCCTTTAAAAAGGGCTGAAAAATTAGGCTTATACTCGAGTATATACGGTAGTTAAATTAGCCTCCTCGCATAAGCGGTGCCTAAATTTCCTACTTAAGAGATGCAACTGTCTTTCAGGCTGCAAAGGTCAACAGCAAGCTAGACATATGGTTGGGAGCTTACTCCAACCCGGGCCGGCTTCGAACTCAGTAGTGATTTTAATGCAGCTGATTCTCAACCCTCATTCGTGAAGAGCATTGCTTTTATTACTTGTGTGGACATTGCTTTGTGTTACTTCTTATTTTCTTACAAGCATTTATTTCTTCTGGCTATTTACAAAGCTTCAATGAAAGCGTATGCATCATGCTTTGCAATGGGTTGTGTGTTCAATGGAGCAGAAGGAGAGAGATCAAGGGGAGAAGCGATGCCGGGAAACACATCACGGAGCATTTTTGGGCCGTTTCCTCATGCATTTGCCCCCGAGCTGCCTTTGCGGCAATGCAACCAAGCAGACTTTCCTGTACGGCGGGAGATCGAGTGACAGCCTCGTGCGGGAAATGCGGACCGGACAACGGCCTTCTATGGTCAGAGAAAACAAGGGCTGTGTTTCCCAACGGCAACCAGATCTCTTTCCATCCCATACCTGGATTGCCACACCTGGCTCCTCACATGAGAATGAGTCACTCGCTTGGGACGGTCGGCCTTGCAAGGATTGGCCTCGCTCTGTCTATATCTCACTAGCCGTCCCCTGCCTTGTGTTGCTGTGGCCCAGTCTGGTGATCTGGAAAATAAAGTAATGAGAAAGTGTCATTCGTGGGGTTCGGAATGCTCTTTGATTGTAGGTGAACTAGAAATCCCAGCAACTACAAATCCCAAATGTCAAGGCCTATTTTCCCCAAATTCTATCAGTGTTCAGATTTGGGCATATTGAGTATTCCTGCCAAGTTTGGTCCATCATTGTTTGAGTCTTCAGTGCTCTCTGGATGTAGGTGAACTACAACTCCCAAACTCAAGGTCAATGCCCACTAAACGCTTCTAGTGTTTTCTGTTGCTCATGAGAGTCCTGTGTGCCACGTTTGGTTCAGTTCTACTGTTGGTGGGGTTCTGAATGCTCTTTGATTGTAGAACTATAAATCCCAGCAACTACAACTCCCAAATGTGAAGGTCTATTTTCACCAAACTCCACCAATGTGGGCATTGTTGGAGTTTGGGGAAAACAGACATTGACATTTGGGCATATTGAGTATTCGTGCCAAGTTTGGTCCAGATCCATCATTTTTGAGTCCATGGTAGTCTCTGGATGTAGGTGAACTACAACTCCCAAACTCAAGGTCAATCCCGCCAAACCCTTCTAGTGTTTTCTGTTGGTCATGGGAGTCATGTGTGCCACGTTTTGTTCAATTCCATCATTGATGGAGTTCAGAATGCTCTTTTGATTGTAAGTAAACTATAAATCCCAGCAACTACAACTCCCAAATGGCAAAATCAATTCTTTTGAGTGAAGTGCATACATTGGGTTGTTAGGTGTCTTGTGTCCAAATTTGGCGGCAATTCGTCCAGTGGTTTTTGCGTTATGTTAATCCCACAAACGAACGTGATATTTTTATTTATATAGACTACCATGTTTACTCAAATCTAACGCTCACCTTTTGGGGCCAAATTTCAAAGTAAACACTTTTGGCTGCTGCGCATTAACATTCGCCAGCAAATACCATTTTTTTGGTTTCAGGGTTTTGGAAAGGGTTGCGCATTAGATCCGACGCTGCATGAGACTCGAGTCAATTCTATATGAATATCAATATATTATCAATATTAGGATATTAATACCAATATTAAGGTACTAGCCTTCCCCTGCCACGCGTTCCTGTAGCCCAGTCTGTGTGTGTGTTTTGTGTGTCAATAATAATATCAATATAATATCAATATTATATTAATTAATTGATATTCATTATTATAAATATTATAAGATCAATATTATATTAATTAATTGATATTATATATCGATATTAATATCGATATTAATATCAATATAATATCAATATCAATATTAACATATTAATATTGATATTATATTGATATTAATATCAATACAATATCAGTATTATATTATTATTATTATTATTATTAACTTTATTTGTACCCCGCGAGCATCTCCTGAAGGACTCGATGCGGCTTAATATTGATATTGATATATTAATATTGATATTGATTAGGCCTGTTTGATCAAGAAAAAATTTGTTTCTAAAATCGATTTGTAATTGGGGTGTTTTTTTGTTTCGATATTTAAAATAATTACAAAACTTTCCAAAAAAAGTTTTGGTATTTAAGAAATTTTGTAAATATTAACGAATTTTTAGAATATTTTTGGTATTTCTTAAGAATAATATTAAAATAATATTAAAAAATATTTTAAAATGGAAAATTAACCAAAAAATGGCCCAAATGTGGACCAAACACAGGCAGGAGACAGCAAATGGGAGCACACACCAACAGAAGAGTCTTTTCTTTTTTAGAATATTTTTAAGAATAATATTAAAATAATATTAAAAAATAATATTAAAATAATATAAAAAATATTTTAAAATGGAAAATTAACCAAAAAATGGCCCAAATGTGGACCAAACACAGGCAGGAGACAGCAAATGAGAGCACACACCAACAGAAGAGTCTTTTCTTTTTTAGAATATTTTTAGAATAATATTAAAATAATATTAAAAATAATATTAAAAAATAATATTAAAAATAATATTAAAAAATAATATTAAAAATATTTTAAAATGGAAAATTAACCAAAAAATGGCCCAAATGTGGACCAAACACAGGCAAGAGACAGCAAATGAAGCAAGCAGCACTCACAGCAGCAAGGAATGAATCCAATCCGAGTTGCTAGCAGCCATTGCCAAGCCAACCCAATGCAAACTCCCTCGCCCTCTGCAGCAAGCTACGGGCCGCGCGGAGCCGCTTTGAAAGGGCTCGCCGGCCAATCAAAAACAGACAGCCACGGACCCATGGTGGTGCACTGCTTGGGAGCGCCGGATTGGCTCCCATGCACCAGCACTCCAGCAGCCTCCACCCCATTAACGAAACGAGCGGAGGCTCGTTAAAACTATGGGGGCTGCTGGTTCGATATTTAAAAACCCTTCCGGGTTTGGAAATATGCTTCAATATCGCTTCGGAAATGGTAAAAATAACGAATTAATAACGAAATAATGAATTAACGAACGAAACCGCACAGGCCTAATATTGATATTATATTGATATTAATATCAATATATCAATACCTTCCCTGGTGAAGTGGCTTGATCTTATAATCAACAGCCTTATAATATTAATATTAAAATAACTACCAAGTGAAATGGTTTGAGCATTGGGTGAGAACTCTGGAAAGCAGAGTTTGGCAATGCTATGATTAATTATCATTATAATTAACTATTATACATATATATATATATATATATATATATATATAACTATTATTTTTATTTTTATATAATTATAAATATGTAATTTATTTATATGAAAATATAATTAACTATTAATAAAGTAATAGGTTAAAGTAACTATTATTTTTATTTTTATTTTTGATATAATTATAAATATATAATTTATATATATGAAAATATATGAAAAAGTAAGAAGTTATTATTATTATTATTATGTTTATGTTTATGTTTATGTTTATTTATATCCTGCTTTTTCTCTCGACAAAGAGACCCAAAGTGGCTTTATTTTAAAATCATTTCCATATAATTTTAAATTGGGAAGCCCAATGACTTGAAGGCACATGACAATAACATCAGGATGTGAAACAGAACTCTTCTTATCAGCTTTGGCTGATAAAGTATTTCCAAACTGACTTGATGTGCGCTCCGTGCGAAAGCGCATGCACACTTGTGTTAAATTCAGCCATGCCTTAAAAGGACTGTCTCTCGCAGACGTTCATTGCTCTGAAATGCTTCAACAGCTCACCCTGAATTAGCTTCCTCCCGCTGACCCTCCTATACATCCGGAATGACAATATCAGTGTCGTAGAGGGTTGTCGTTCCAAAACGTCCGGATCAGAGCTTTCCAAAATGCACAAAAAAGTATAGACTTACTACAAAAGAGACAAAGTGTTGCACTCCAGGCCAGGAAAGCCCTCTGACTTTCAACACCACACAGCTGAGTAAAAATGCAAGCAGTTTATTGAAGATAATTAAAAAGGAGCAGCAGTAAAAAGTAATCCACAAAAAACAGGCAAATCCAGTTCCAAATGATGCTTCGTCTGACTACAGATTCTGTACTTGGCACTTTTATCCCCTAATGTTTCTCAACCTTCGTAATGCTGTGACCCCTTAATACAGTTCCTCATGTTGTGTTGACCCCCAACCATAACATTGTTTTCGTTGCTACTTCATAACAGTCATTTTCCTACTGTTATCAATCATAATGTAAATATCTGACATGCAGGATGCATTTTCATTCACTGGACCAAACTGAGGCACAAATACCCAATGCACCCAAATTTTCTATTTGGGAGTTGTAGTTGCTGGGATTTATAGTTCACTTATAATCAAAGAGCATTCTGAATTCCACCAGCGATGGATTAGAACCAAACTTGGCTCACAGGACTCCCCTGACCAACAGAAAAGACTGGGAGGGTTTGGTGGGCATTGACCTTGAGTTTTGGAGTTGTAGTTCACCTATATCCAGAGAGCACTGTGGGATTTATAGTTAATCGACTATCAAAGAGAATTCTGAACTCCACCAATGAACTCTGAACTCCATCAAGGTTTCCATGGCCAACAGAAACTTGGCACACAGAACTCCCATGACCAACAGAAAATACTGGAAAGGTTTGGTGGGTGTTGACCTTGAGTTTGGGAGTTGTAGTTCACCTATCTCAAACAGTGATGTATCTGGGCCAATCTTGGTACAAATACACCAGTGTGAACACTGGTGGAGTTTGGGGAAAATAGACCTTGACATTTGGGAGTTGTAGTTGCTGGGATTTATAGTTCACCTACAATCAAATAGCATTCTGAACTCCACCAATGATGGAATTGAACCAAACTTGGCACACAGAAGTTCCATGGCCAACAGAAAATACTGGAAGGGTTTGGTGGGCATTGACCGTGAGTTTGGGAGTTGCAGTTCACCTATCTCAAACTTGGCATGAATACTCAATATGCCCAAATGTGAACACTGGTGGAGTCTGGGGAAAATAGATCTTGACATTTGGAAGTTGTAGTTGCTGGGATTTATAGTTCATTACAATCAAAGAACATTCTGAACTCCACCAATGATAGAATTGGCTCAAACTTCTCACATGGAATCCCCATGACCATCAGAAAATACTGAGTTTTCTTATGTCTTTGGCAACCCCTCTGACACCCCCTCGCGACCCCCTCAGGGGTCCCGACCCCCAGGTTGAGAAACACTGCCCTAATCTATAGCCAATACCACACAGGTGAGTAAAAAAATGCAAGCAGTTTATTGAAGATAAAAAGCAATCCACAAAAATAGGTAGATAGATAGAAACAAATAGTCCAGGAAATTAGTCCATCAGAGTTCATGAAATCAAATACTGAAACTTCGAAGGTTAAAATCTCTTTTCTGTTCTTGAGTTTGGAGCAACTGCTTTGGGAGACAGTGGTTGGGCATCCTGACAACGTTGCCGGTCCAGCAGAGTTGATGGTGGAGGGCCATTGCTTCAATGCTGGCGGTCTTCGCTAGTTCCAGTATGCTGACATTTGTCCGCCTGTCTTCCCAGGAGATTTTCAGGATTTTTGGAGGCAACGCTGATGGAATTGTTCCAGGAGTTGCATGTGACATCTGTATACAGTCCATGTTTCATAGGCATATAGCAAGGTTGGAAGGACAATAGCTTTATAACCAAGCACCTTGGTCTCCCTACGGATGTTTCAGTCCTCAAACATTCTTTGCTTCATTTGGAAGAAGGCTGCACTTGCAGAGCTCAGGCGGTGTTGACTTTTGTGGAGAGGTAGCTGGCATGGTAGCCAAAATGGTTTCTAATGTTATACCATTTTCTAATGTTATACCATTAAGCTGTATTTCTAGCATTGCAGAGGGATTGGCTGGGACTTGGTCTTGACTCAATTCCAACATTGCTTTGTCTGGCTACAGATTCTGTACTTTGCCACTTTTATCCCCTAATCTACTCTATATCCCAAGCAGCCAGAAACAGATTTCTTTTCAGCCTTGACTCTGTTATCAATCTCTCTTGCAATCTGGCAGAGTGCCTGAGAGCTTGGTTTGTTTGTCTGTGCTGACTGAAATCATTTCTCCTATCTACTGGCTCATTAATTTCTGCAGATGGGCCAGGTGCCGAGCCTTTCTCAGGCTCAAAGCCTTGGGGGTTCCCTGGTAGCAATTCAGGCCCTGGAAACATAACATCAACCCAGCAGTATCCTTCTGGAACGCCTTGCAGGAATGGGTCTCGGAGGTACTGTTTTGCAGTCGCTCCAGTCCTTCCTGGAGGGTCGCTCTCAGAAGGTGTTGGAGGACACCTGCTTGGCCCCACAACCATTGACTTGTGGGCAAGGGCGGCTCGTCCATTACGCGAAGTACTTTTTTTTTGCCAGGGGCGCAGAGGCACCTCTGTAAATGCCCCTCGACCGCCACTTGAGGAGCGCCCCCTCAGCTCACAACAGCCCTAGCAGTCCGGGGGGAGCCTCGGCTTTCTTGCCTCGCTGCCGGGCGATCCTCTTCCCAAAGGGGCCGGGCCCTTGAGCCTCGCCTAGCCCCTCTCGTTCCTGCTCCACCCGGCCACCGGGTGCAGCAGAGCCGGCGCTCAATCGTTCTCCGCGTTCGATCCCTTTCCCATGACCGGCTCCCTTTCCCGATCCCTGGCGCTCCACCCGCCTCCTCTCCTCTCCCCAATCCGCGGGTGGGCCAAGGGGCGGAGCCGCCACGCCTGGCCCGCTTTGGGTCCGGAGGCGTGTCTGAAGACCCCAGCGTGCGCACCAAAAGTCGCCTCTTCTCCTGACTTTCTCTTCAGCCATTGGGACCAAGAGAGAGAGAGAGAGAGAGAGAGCCCCTCCGGCTGGAGGTATCTCCCACCTCCGCTCCCTCCTTTGTTTTTGCGCCTACCTTCAGGAAAGGTGGGCATCTCCACCTCTCTCTCTCTCTCTCTCTCTCTTGGTCCCAATGGCTGAGGAGAAAGTCAGGAGAAGAGGTGACTTTTGGTGCACACGCCGGGGTCTTCAGGCACGCCTCCGGACCCAAAGCGGCCAGGCAAGGGAGCAAGTGCGGCAAGTGTAGTTACTGGGATGTATAGTTCACCTACAATCAAAGAGCATTCTGAACTCCACCAATGATGGAATTGAACCAAATATGGCACACAGAACTCCCACGACGAACAGAAAATATATATCAATGATTGGTTGGGGGGGGCGCCAAAATAATGTTTGCTTACCGTTGAAAATTACCTAGTGCCACCTCTGCTTGTGGGGTACTACAGGGTTCAGTATACAGGGTTCAGTATTGTTGAACATCTACACGAAGCTGCTGGGAGGGATCATCCAGAGTTTTGGAGTTCAATGCCATCTGTATGCAGATGACGTACAACCCTATCACTCCTTTGGTGGAGTTCAGAACGTTCATTGTTTGCAGATGAACTATGTTGGCACATGCAAAGAATCAGTGAGTATGTACGTGTCAACTGTAAAATAGTATGCACTAAGCTGATTGGTTGGGCAATGCTCGGGAAGTAGGCTGAGCCTGGGACTTATGGTTACTGTTACGTTTTTGTTCAGCCTTGAGTTATGCAGGTGCAGAGAGAAAAGAAGAGAGAAGCAGAAAGAGACTGTTGCAACCCAGATCAGGAAACAAGACCATAAGATTAAATCCATCACACGACTGTGGGAAAAACAATCCTTTTTTATTGATGCAAAAATGGTTACAAAATAGAGGAAAATGCAAAGTCAAAAAGCCACAGTAAAACTCAGCAGTCAGGAAAATCCCTGAACTAGATCAAAATTCCAAACGCAACACTATAGAAAACCTGGAACCTGTTAGTATCTCACTAACCGTACTTGGAACTAGAATCCTCTGGGAATGCAGGCCATGGGGACCGGGAACTCAGCCAAGGTAATACCTCAGTCTAAACTATGCTTGATCTGACAAGACAGCCCGGGGGGAGACACTTTAAACTAAAGAAACTGTTTCGGGACACGCCTCCAGGCTTGGAAGCCTCCTTCTGCTTTAATCTACTTGACCTTCGCAGACTCTGTGATTCACTCCTGTTTTCCCAAATCTGCCTTCTTCTATCCTCATTAAAAAAGGCAGGTGTTAACTCCTTTGGGGAGTTATCACCGCTTGACTCTGAAACATCCTCATCAGGATGTTTAGTTTCACTTTCCCAGCCACTGCCCTCAGACTCTGAAGCCTGTGCCTCCCTTTCCTTTAATCTGCTTGACCTTCGCAGACTTTGCGATTCACTCCTGTTTTTCCAAATCTGCCCTTTCCTATCCTCATTAAAAAAGGCAGGTGTTAGCTCCTCTGGAGAGTTATCACCACTTGATTCAGAAACATTCCCATCAGGAGTAGTTTCACTTTCCAAGCCACTGACCTCAGAATCAACAGTTTCCAAACCATCAGGGAAAAATACATGTTCAGTAGCCTGTTCAGTTGCATCAGGAAATACAATCATAGAATCAGGCTCACACGGAGGCTGAAGGTCAGGTTCACACGGAGGCTGAACCCCAACAGAGACAGAGTCTGGAGTGTGCTCGCGCTGAAGGAGTTTATCCAGAAAGACCATTTTTAAATCTCGCATAAAAGGACATTATTCGAGTTGGTGCAACCAATCACATATGTTGTTCTGAATAAACTACTTGTTTTTTATTGTTCACTTGCATGGCATATTTTCTTTCTCTGGCAAGGCAGTGTATGGGCTGATCAAACGTGGACTACACGTGGTTTATTTTACATTACGCCACAAACTATACATCCCAGTAAAACGCCAAAATGTTTACACCAATTCTCCTCAAAACCCAGCAGTACTCAAATTTGGACATATCGGGTATGCGTACCAAGTTTGATCCAGGTCCATCGTTTTCTGGCATATTTTCTTTCTCTGGCAAGGCACTGTGTGGGCTGATCAAACGTGGACTACACATGGGTTAGTTTACATTACACCATGAACTATACATCCCAGTACCAACAACTCCAAAATGTCCAGGCCAATTCCACTCAAAACCCACCAGTATTCAAGTTTGGGCATATCGGGTGTGCGTGCCAAGTTTGATCCAGATCCATAATTGTTGAGGTTCATAGTGTGCTCTGGATGTAGGTGAACTATAACTCCCATAAATCCCTCCAAAGACCTCCAGTACGTTTTGTTAGTCATGGGGGTTCTGTGTACCAAGTTAGTTCCAGGTCCATTATTGGTGGAGTTCAGAGTGCAGTTCTTAGATTGCAGGTGAACTATACATCCCAGGACCTACAACTCCTATAAATCGTGGTGAATTCTCCCCAAATCTCTCTAGTATGTTCCGTTGCCTATCAATTCCTCTGTTTGCTGTATGTCATAGAAAAGAATAGGAAAAAAGTTAAGGGAGAGGCAGTGGGCAGGGTCATGCAAATTCTATACCAATGGAGAGAGTAAGGAACACTGGGATGTCTATGGTGGAGGAAACACATAACATCTAGGATGGAAAGTCTTCCCTTGGGTGTTGGGCAGTGGGGTGTTTGTGGAGGGCATTGGCAAGGCTCTTGAACATGTTCATGGTGCCAATGGAGAGAGTATGGAACACTGGGATGCCTGTGGTGGAGGAAATGCGTGAAATCTACGATGGAATTGTCCCCGTATGAAAGCCTTCCCTTGGGTGGTGGGCAGTGCGGTGTTTGTGGAGGACATTGGCAAGGCTCTTGGACATGTTCATGGTGCCAATGGAGAGAGTAAGGAACCCTGGGATGTCTGTGGTGGAGGAAACACATAACATCCAGGATGGAATTGTCTCCATATGAAGGTCTTCCCTTGGGCGGTGGGCAGTGGGGTGTTTGTGGAGGACATTGGCAGGGCTCTTGGAGATGTTTATGGTGCCAATGGAGAGAGTAAGGAACACTGGGATGCCTGTGGTGGAGGAAACACATGAAATCTAGGATGGAATGGTCCCCATATGAAAGCCTTCCCTTGGGTGGTGGGCAGTATGGTGTTGGTGGAGGACATTGGCAAGGATCTTGGAGATGTTCATGGTGCCAATGGAGAGAGTAAGGAAAACTAGGATGCTTGCAATAATTATCATTATTTATGTGCCTTAAACCACAAGGAGAGGTGAGTCAACTATTATTATTATTATTATTATTATTATTATTATTATTATTATTAGAATCTATCCCAAACAAAACTTCCCAAAAAAGTATTCCATCCAGCCTGCATTTGAAGACCTCCATAGAAGTAGAGTTCAACACCTTCTAGAGGTCCTTTTCCTTCAAACTTTATGACATCAATGGCGTTTCCATTTCCTATCTTTGGGACTTTCGGACCGCTGTGAATTGTTCGGCCTCTATTCCTTTCTCCAGGCCAAGTAGAGGGCCGGAAGAGGCTGAAAAACAGGTTCAACGTCTCTGTTTATCGGCATGAACAGCCTCCAAAAAATGAAAAATCTTTCATATTCAAAGCCAGCAAACTTGAAGCTGCATTTTCAAACAGTAGGACCAAACGTAAGGTAGAATCAGAGGCGGCCCTAGTTAATTTTCAATGGTAAGCAAACATTATTTTGGCGCCCCCCCCCCCAACCAATCATTGATACGTATTTTCTGTTCGTCGTGGGAGTTCTGTGTGCCATATTTGGTTCAATTCCATCATTGGTGGAGTTCAGAATGCTCTTTGATTGTAGGTGAACTATACATCCCAGTAACTACACTTGCAGCATTTGCTCCCTTGCCTGGCGCTTTGGGTCCGGAGGCGTGCCTGAAGACCCCGGCGTGTGCACCAAAAGTCACCTCTTCTCCTGACTTTCTCCTCAGCCATTGGGACCAAGAGAGAGGGAGAGAGAGAGAGAGAGGTGGAGATGCCCACCTTTCCTGAAGGTAGGCGCAAAAACAAAGGAGGGAGCGGAGGTGGGAGATACCTCCAGCCGGAGGGGCTCTCTCTCTCTCTCTCTCTCTTGGTCCCAATGGCTGAAGAGAAAGTCAGAAGAGGCGACTTTTGGTGCGCACGCTGGGGTCTTCAGACACGCCTCTGGACCCGAAGCAGGCCAGGCACGGCGGCTCCGCCCCTTGGCCCACCCGCGGATTGGGGAGAGGAGAGGAGGTGGGTGGAGCGCCGGGGGATCGGGAAAGGGAGCCGCTCATGGGGAAGGGATCGAACACAGAGAACGATTGAGCGCCGGCTCTGCTCGCGCACCCGGTGGCTGGGTGGAGCAGGAACGAGAGGGGCGAGGCGAGGCTCAAGGGCCCGGCCCCTTTGGGAAGAGGATCGCCCGGCAGCGAGGCAAGAAAGCCGAGGCTCCCCCCGGACTGCTAGGGCTGTTGTGAGCTGAGGGGGCGCTCCTCAAGTGGCGGTCGAGGGGCATTTACAGAGGCGCCTCTGCACCCCTGACAAAAAAAAGTGTTCTGCGACCGCTTACTTCGCGTAATGGACGAGCTGCCCCTGTCTCCAGCTGGAGTTCTTTGGTCTTTAGGGCTGTATTCCTGGAAATCATTGGAGACTCTTAAGACGGTTCTCCCCCGGAAAGTCTTAAGGGTTGAAGCTTTTGTACAGGGGAAGCTTGCACACGTCCTGTACATTAGCTTTCCTTGCTGAGACTAACTAAAAATGGCTCCCTTCCCTTCGCAATTGCCCAGACCAAGGGGCGGGACCAAAACTTAACGATGATGGACAGATGACATGCTCTACGACTGCAATCAAAGGAAGCCACCTTTCTGCAGAGTCCCTGAAACCTTGGACTGCAAAGCAAACATTTAATACAAAGTAAATAAAGTTGGAGCTCCTGGTACATACGGAAGGATAATAATATCAAGGATAGTTTGGACGGTGTGGTGAGTGAATTAGAACCAGGCATGAGGCGTGAGGTTGAATGGGCCTTAAGAAGCATTGCTAACAACAAGGCAGCAGGAGACTCCGGTAGCGCTATGGATTAAACTCTTGTGCTAGCAGAGCTGATGACTGACAGGTCAGAGGTTCGAAACCGGGGAGAGCATGGATGAGCTCCCTGTTGCACTCCAGGTCAGGAAAAAGTCCTCTGACTTTAAAACACGTCACACGAAGAGTAAAGAAACAAATCTTCTTTTATTGAAGCTTAGTAAATAGCCAGAAGAAATAAATTCTTGTAAGAAAATAAGAAGGTTCCAAAAAGTAATAAGTTCATAAAAGGCAGTAACACAAAGTAATGTCCACACAAGAAATAAAAGCAATCCAAGACAGCATTAATCCAGACAGGAATCAACAGGATGCAAAGACAATCAAAATGGCTAAAAAACTCCACAGGAACAAGACCCCTTGAACAAGATTTCCATGTAACATGAACTTGATTTCCAAACTTTGCCTGATCTAATAGGTTTTCCCTTGAGGCAAACCTTATATCCCAAAACTCAGAAATTGGTTTTGCTTTCCCCCACATTTATCCCTTATCAGACAAAACCTTTTAGAGTGACACTGAACAAAGATGAAGATCCACCCAGAGGAAAAGTGTTCTTGCCATACATCAAGGGAACCACTGACCGCAGAGGGAAGCTGATGAGGAACACAACATACAAACAATCTACAGACTCACCAAGAAAATCCAACAAATGCTACATTCAGCAAAGGACAAGAGGGATCCTCTCACCTCTGCTGGAGTCTACTGTATACCATGCAGCCGTCGACAAGTCTACATAGATAGGGACCACCAAACGCAGCAGCATTGCCCAAACACGCATCAAGGAACATGGAAGGCACGGCAGACTCCTTCAACCAGAGAAGTCAGCCATAGCAGAGCACCTGAGGAACCCACCTGGACACAGCATATTATTTGTGAACACAGAAATGCTGGACCACTCTCATAACCACCATGTCAGATGACACAGAGAAGCCATTGAAATCCACAAGCATGTGGACAATTTCAACAGAAAACAGGAGACCATGAAAATGAACAAAATCTGGCTACCAGTATTTAAAAAACTCTAAAATTGCAACAGCACAACAACAGAGAGGAAACAAACAAGGACATCTAATTACCTCTCAACAAAAGTTTACCCCATGCACAGTCAGGCCATTGTAGGCTAATCAAGGTGGTCAGTTGAAACATTCACACCTAGCTCCAGCAGACAAGAGTTCTTTGTCCCATCCTGGTCATTCCACAGATATATAAACCCTTTTTCCTAGTTCCAACAGACCTCACTACCTCTGAGGATGCTTGCCATAGATGCAGGCAAAACGTCAGGAGAGAATGCTTCTAGACCATGGCCATATAGCCCGGAAAAACCTACAACAACCCAATGCCTGATCTAATAGGTTTCCCCTTGAGGCAAACCTTATACCCCAAAAATCAGAAATTGGTTTTGCTTTCCCCCACATTTACCCCTTCTCAGACGAAGCCTTTTAGAGCGACACTGAGTTTGTTGTCGATCCTGGCTAATCTCCAGCCGCCTATTCTTCAGCTCCCTATCTGGCTGCTCATTAAAATTCCCAGGTGTCAGATTGTTTTCCAAACCCAAATCTTGAGAGCTCACACAGAGAGGGAGTGAACCATCATTGCTAGGCCCAGCAAGGATATTCTCATGAGAAACTGCCCTTTGCACTGGGGCCTCTCTGTCATTGTCTGCATGAAAATCATTGACCAAACCATCTCCATCTTGTACCTCAGCCTCAGCAACATCATTTCCCTCATTGGCAAAAAAAGCCAATGGGATTTTGGCCTAAATCAATAGGAGCCTAGTGTCTAGATCTAGGGAAGTCATGCTCCCCATGCTCTATTCCGCTTTGGTTAGACCAGACCTGGAATATTGTGTCCAATTCTGGGCACCACAATTCAAGAGAGATATTGACAAGCTGGAATGTGTCCAGAGGAGGGCGACTAAAATGATCAAGGGCCTGGAGAACAAGCCCTATGAGGATCGGCTTAAGGAGCTGGGCATGTTACGGATGGATGGGAATTTCTCAAGAGTGAAATACTCAAGGCGCAATTGCAAACCGTGCCAACAAAGAGAAAAAATAGGACAAGTGCAAAGAAGCCAGAATGGATGTCCAAAGAACTTCTAACTGTGCTAAGACACAAAAGAGACATGCACAAGAAGTGGAAAAAGGGAGAAATCACCAAAGAAGAATTCAAACAAATAGCCAACTCCTGTAAGGAAAAGGTCCGCAAGGCTAAAGCACAAAACGAGCTCAGACTTGCCAGGGACATTAAAAACAATAAAAAGGGCTTCTTTTCTTATGTCAGTAGAAAAAGGAAAAACAAGGAGGATTGTATGATTCTATGATTCTATGTTTAGCCTGAAGAAGAGAAGGCTGAGAGGAGATACTTACTTAGGCGATCCCTTGTTGGACGAGTAAGATGGTCTTCCTTGAAGACTATTTTTGTGGGTTTGTAGGTGACTGTGGAGCCTATTCTTGACCCGCATCTTCTCCCACAGTGAGGGCACTGGTTTCCAGGTGGAAGGTGGTCCCAGTCGGGGTTGTCTTGACGCGCCTTCCTCCTGGCACGTTTCTCTCTTTCACCCTCCACTCATGCCTCCTCGAATTCTGCAGCACTGCTGGTCACACCTGACCTCCAGCTGGAGCGGCCAAGGGCCAGGGCTTCCCAGTTCTCAGTGTCTATGCCAGAGTTTTTGAGGTTGGCTTTGAGGCCATCTTTCAATCTCTTTTCCTGTCCACCAACATTCCGTTTTCTGTTCTTAAGTTCGGAGTAGAGCAACTGCTTTGGGAGACGGTGGTCAGGCATCCGGACAATGTGGCCGGTCCAGCAGAGTTGGTGGCGGAGGACCATCGCCACCAACATTTGTCCGCCTGTCTTCCCAAGAGATTTGCAGGATTTTCCGGAGGCAGCGCTGATTTGAATCGTTCCAGGAGTTGCATGTGACGCCTGTAGACTGTCCACGTTTCGCAGGCATAGAGCAGGGTTGGGAGGACAATAGCTTTATAGACAAGCACCTTGGTATCCCTACGGATGTCCCGGTCCTCAAACACTCTCTGCTTCATTCGGGAAAATGCTGCACTCGCAGAGCTCAGGCGGTGTTGTATTTCAGTGTCGATGTTGACTTTGGTGGAGAGGTGGCTGCCAAGGGAGCGGAAATGGTCTACATTTTCTAATGTTACACCATTAAGTTGTATCTCTGGCATTGGAGAGGGATTGGCTGGTGCCTGCTGGAAGAGCACTTTGTTTTCCTCGATGTTCAGTGACAGGCCAAGCTTCGTGTATGCTTCTGCAAAGGTGTTTAGAGTGGCTTGTAGATCTTCTTCTGAATGCGCACAGACGACGTTGTCATCAGCATACTGGAGTTCTATAACAGATGTTGTTGTAACCTTGGTTTTGGCTTTCAGTCTGCTGAGGATAAACAGCTTGCCATCTGTCCGACAGATGATTTCCACTCCGGTGGGAAGCTTCCCGTCAACAAGGTGAAGTATCATAGCGATACTTCACCTTGCTGAAGAGGAGATATGATAGCCATGTATAAATATATGAGAGGAAGCCACAGGGAGGAGGGAGCAAGTTTGTTTTTTGCTTCCTTGCAGACTAGGACGCGGAACAATGGCTTCAAACTACAAGAGAGGAGATTCGATCTGAACATGAGGAAGAACTTCCTGACTGTGAGAGCCGTTCAGCAGTGGAACTCCCTGCCCCGGAGTGTGGTGGAGGCTCCTTCTTTGGAAGCTTTTAAACAGATGCTGGATGGCCATCTGTCAGGGATGATTTGAATGCAATATTCCTGCTTCTTGGCAGAATGGGGTTGGACTGGATGGCCCATGAGGTCTCTTCCAACTCTTTGATTCTATGATTCTATGATCATTTCCCACATCAGGATCCAGAAACACAAACACAGGCTGATTCCCAACACGGGGGTCACCACAACATGAGGAAGGCTGAGAAACACTTCATTAGAAGTTTGCCTTCTATCTCTTGACTCGTTAACTTCTGCACCTGACAATATGACTTCAGAAGATGGTTCCCTAGATAAATGTCGCTTTGGGCCCCGTTCAGGAAGGTGGCCTTCAGACTCCATAGGAAAAACACAATGTTCATTTTCAAGGCGTTGAGCAAGGCCAGGACTTGAAATCTCAGGCCCAGAACAACCATCATCCCCAGGGACATCAGAAACAATCCTTGGCTGAGCTACAACATCAACATTATGCAATCCTACCCAACAACGAGTCTTGTTCCTGAATGAATATGGATGCAAATATTCATGGCGGGGTTGTGTTACAGATTGTATAACCGACCCATTAAGTCATTCGTATTTGGGTTGTTTTTCCCTTTCTTCGTCCTGGTACGCAGTCTCAAACTTCTGTTTTGTTAGAGCTCAAATATTATTATTATTAATAATATTAATTATTATTAATTATTCCATTTTCTACCAGCAAATATATCAAAAGAAGATGAGGCTAATTTGGGGGAGTTTCCACTCTGTATTTTCCCATTATTTATATATATATATTTGCAAAGGGTTACGTAAACATAAGAATGTTTTTCCAACAGAGCGAAAACGGAATATATTAAAGATCAAGGATTCGGCTTGGATGTCCGTCATGCCTCCGAGATGACTTTTCCGCCGCTTCCTGCTGCTTTTTTAAAGATAAGGCTTCTGCTCAGCGGTGGCCCCGAAAGAATTTACCATACGATCCAGAACATACCTGTTATTGTCCGTTGTCGAAAGGGAAAAAAAACCCGAACACTTCAGGGAGATAATAATAATAATAATAGGAATAGGAATTTGCCAGCGGGGATTTGTGCTTTGCTCCGGAGACGCGACGCAAAGGATTCCTCTCGCTCCTGAACATCAAGAAGGACTTCGTTTGTCTTTTGAGGACTGTTTGGAACTTCTCCTTCTTTGGATTCTTAGTACATATGATCTTGGGTACCTCGGTTATTGAGTCCATCTGGATATAGGTGAACTACAACTCCCAAACTCAAGGTCAATGCCCACCAAACCCTTCCAGTATGTTCTGTTGGTCGTGGGAGTTCTGTGTGCCAAGTTTGGTTCGGTTCCATCACTGGTGGAGTTCAGAATGCTCTGTGATTGTAGGTGAACTATAAATCCCAGCAACTACAACTCCCAAATGTCAAAGTCTATTTTCCCCCAAACTCCGCCAGTGTTCACATTTGGGCTTATTGAGTATCAGTGCCAAGTTTGGTCCATATCCATCATTGTTTGAGTCCACAGTGCTCTCTGGATGTAGCTGAACTATAAATCCCAGTAACGACAATTCCCAAACTCAAGGTCAATGCCCACCAAACCCTTCTAGTGTTTTCTGTTGGTCATGGGAGGTCTGTGTGCCAAGTTTAGTTCAATTCCATCATTGGTAGGTTCAGAATGCTCTTTGATTTTAGGTGAACTATAAATCCCAGCAACTACAACTCCCACATGTCAAGGTCTATTTTCCCCCAAACTCTGCCAGTGTTCACATCTGGCCATATTGAGTATTTGTGCCAAGTTTGGTTCAGATCCATCATTGTTTGAGTCCACAGTGCTCCCTGGATGTAGGTGGACTACAATTCCCAAACTAAAGGTCAATGCCCACCCAACCCTTCCAGTATGTTCTGTTGGTCGTGGGAGTTCTGTGTGCCAAGTCTGGTTCAGTTCCATCGTTGGTGGGGTTCAGAATGCTCTTTGATTTTAGGTGAACTAGAAATCCCACCAACTACAACTCCCAAATGTCAAGGTCTATTTTCCCCAAACTCCAAAAATTTTAACACAATTTACAACAGCAAAACAGCAGAGAGGAAACAACCAGGCACATCTTAATACCTCTCAACAAAAGTTTTCCCCCAGGCTCAGCCAGGCCTTCAAATGCTAATGAAGGTGGTCAGCTGAAACATTCACACCTAGCTCCAGCAGAGAAGAGCTCTTTGCCCTTTGCCCCACCCCAGTCAGTCCACAGATATATAAACCCATTTTCCTAATTCCAACAGACCTCACTACCTCTGAGGATGCTTGCCATAGATGCAGGCGAAACGTCAGGAGAAAATGCCTCTAGAACATGGCCATACAGCCTGAAAAAACCCACAAGAACCTAATTTTCACATTGGTGGAGTTTGTGAACATTGTTGGAGTTTGGGGAAAACAGACATTGACATTTGGGCATATTGAGTATTCGTGCCAAGTTTGGTCCAGATCCATCATTATTTGAGTCCACAGTGCTCTCTGGATGTAGGTGAACTACAACTCCCAAACTCAAGGTCAATGCCCACCAAACCCTTCCAGTATTTTCTGTTCGTCATGGGAGTTCTGTGTGTGCCAAGTTTGGTTCAGTTCCATCGTTGGTGGACTTCAGAATGCTCTTTGATTGTAGGTGAACTATAAATCCCAGAAACTACAACTCCCAAATGTCAAGGTCTATTTTCCCCAAACTCCACCAGTGTTCACATCTGGCCATATTGAGTATTTGTGCCAAGTTTGGTCCAGATCCATCATTATTTGAGTGCACAGTGCTCTCTGGATGTAAGTGAACTATAAATCCCAGTAACGACAATTCCCAAACTCAAGGTCAATGCCCACCAAACCCTTCTAGTGTTTTCTGTTGATCAGGGGAGTTCTGTGTGCCAAGTTTGGTTCAATTCCATCATTGGTGGGGTTCAGAATGCTCATTGATTGTAGGTGAACTATAAATCCCAGCAACTACAACTCCCAAATGTGAAGGTCTATTTTCACCAAACTCCACCAATGTGGGCATTGTTGGAGTTTGGGGAAAACAGACATTGACATTTGGGCATATTGAGTATTCGTGCCAAGTTTGGTCCAGATCCATCATTTTTGAGTCCATGGTAGTCTCTGGATGTAGGTGAACTACAACTCCCAAACTCAAGGTCAATGCCCGCCAAACCCTTCTAGTGTTTTCTGTTGGTCATGGGAGTTCTGTGTGCCAAATTTGGTTCAGTTCCATCATTGGTAGAGTTCAGAATGCTCTTTGATTGTAGGTGAACTATAAATCCCAGCAACTACAACTCCCAAATGTCAAGGTCTATTTTCCCCAAACTCCACCAATGTGAATATTGTTGGAGTTTGGGGAAAATGGACATTGACATTTGAGCATATTAAGTATTCGTGCCAAGTTTGGTCCAGATCCATCATTGTTTGAGTTCACAGTGCTCTCTGGATGTAGGTAAACTACAACTCCCAAACTCAAGGTCAATGCCCACCAAACCCTTCTAGTATTTGCTGTTGGTTGTGGGAGTTCTGTGTACCACATTTGGTTCAATTCCATCGTTGGTGGAGTTCAGAATGCTCTTTGATTGTAGGTGAACTATAAATCCCAGTAACGACAATTCTCAAATGTCAAGGTCTATTTTCCCCAAACCCCATCTGTGTTTATATTTGGGCATATGGAGTACTGATATTTGGTCCAGATCCTACATTGTTTGAGTCCACAATGCTCTCTGAATGTAGGTGAACTATAAATCCCAGTAACGACAATTCCCAAACTCAAGGTTAATGCCCACCAAACCCTTCCAGTATTTTCTGTTGGTCATGAGAGCTCTGTGTGTGCCAAGTTTGGTTCAATTCCATCATTGGTGGGGTTCAGAATGCTCACTGATTGTAGGTGAACTATAAATCCCAGCAACTACAACTCCCAAATGTCAAGGTCTATTTTCCCCCAAACTCCGCCAGTGTTCACATTTGGGCTTATTGAGTATCAGTGCCAAGTTTGGTCCATATCCATCATTGTTTGAGTCCACAGTGCTCCCTGGATGTAGGTGAACTATAAATCCCAGTAACGACAATTCCCAAACTCAAGGTCAACGCCCACCAAACCTTCTAGTGTTTATTTGCCTTGCCTAGAGTCTATATGGGGAGAAAGTTGTTTATTAATTCTATATATATATATATATATAAACTATCTATAATAATTATATTACATAATATTATCAAAAGATTATTACAATAGAATATATAATAAAATATATAAAATTATATAAAAATTCTACATAAAGATTCTATAAACTATCTATAATAATTATAGTATAATATCATATAATATTATTATATTATTACAATATAATATATAATAAAATATAATAAAATATAATATGTCATACAATATAATATAGGCTCCGCCCCATTACTACCTTCCTAGCCCCGCCCCTTTCGCTCAAATTTCCCTGAGTATCCAGGCTCCGCCCCTTTCACAACCCCGCCTCTTCTTTACCTTCCTAAACCCCGCCCCTTTATTAGCCCCGCCTTTTATTTGCATTCCTAGCTCCGCCCGTTTTGGCCCCTTTCCCCTCAGAGCACCTCGGCCCCGCCCCCTCATTGACTCCGCCCCTCTTAGCTTTCCCCTCAGAGCAGCTAGGCTCCGCCCCTTCATTGACTCCGCCCCTCTTAGCTTTCCCCTCAGAGCACCTCGGCCCCGCCCCCTCATTGACTCCGCCCCTCTTAGCTTTCCCCTCAGAGCAGCTAGGCTCCGCCCCTTCATTGACTCCGCCCCTCTTAGCTTTCCCCTCAGAGCAGCTAGGCTCCGCCCCTTCATCCTTCAGAGCATCCCGACTCCGCCCACTATTAGCCCCGCCCCCTTCGCCTCAGAGCACCTCGACTCCGCCCACTTCAATGACTCCGCCCCTCTCTTAACCCGTCGCTTTCCTCTCAGAGCGGTTAGGCTCCGCCCCTTTCCCCTCAGAGCATGTCGACTCCGCCCACTTCAATGACTCCGCCCCCCTCTTAGCCCGTCGCTTTCCTCTCAGAGCATCTCGACTCCACCCCTTTCCCTCAGAGCATCTCGACTCCGCCCACTTCATTGACTCCGCCCACTTCATTGACTCCGCCCCCCTCTTAGCCTGTCGCTTTCCTCTCAGAGCGGCTAGGCCCCGCCCCTTTCCCCTCAGAGCATCCCGACTCCGCCCACTTCATTGACTCCGCCCCCCTCTTAGCCTGTCGCTTTCCTCTCAGAGCGGCTAGGCTCCGCCCCTTTCTCCTCAGAGCATCTCGACTCCGCCCACTTCATTGACTCCGCCCTTCTCTTAGCCTGTCGCTTTCCTCTCAGAGCATCCCGACTCCGCCCACTTCATTGACTCCGCCCCCCTCTTAGCCTGTCGCTTTCCTCTCAGAGCGATTAGGCTCCGCCCCTTTCCTTCAGAGCATCCCGACTCCGCCCACTTCATTGACTCCGCCCCTCTCTTAGCCTGTCGCTTTCCTCTCAGAGCGGTTAGGCTCCGCCCCTTTCCCTCAGAGCATCTCGACTCCGCCCACTTTATTACCTCGGCTCCCTTCTGTCCTCCTCAGAGCATCTCGGATTCCCGCCTCTTCATTAGCCCCGCCCCTTTCTCTGTCCATATTTCCCCAGGCCCCGCCCCCTCCGCGCCCGCCATCTCCGCCAGGCGGCTCCTCACGCAGTCCGAAAAGGGGCGGGGCGAAGGGCACACACCCCCGCCACACCTCCAGCCAATCAGCGCCCGCCTCTTCCACGCCGGCTCAAAAGGGGGGGGGAGAGAGAAGTGAGGTGAGGACGCAAGAAGAGAGGACTCGCGGGGAGACGAGGCATTGGAGAAGAAGAGGGGGACGTAGTGCGCCTGCGCGGAGGGTCTCTCTTTACAGCCCACCCCTCCTCCCGCCGGCCTTTTGGTGTCGCCCACAGAGAGAGAGAAGGAGCGCGAGCGCGGAGAGGCGGCAGTGCCGGGAGGGCTCCCCACGGGGCGGACGCGTCTCGCTCGCTCTCTCTCTCTCTCTCTCGCCTGCCTGAGGGAAAGAAGGGAAAGCAATCCAGCCAGCCAGGAGGAGAAGAGCCGAGCTGAGGAGAGGAGAAAGCAGAGCCAGCCATGGAGTCCGGCGGGGGAGGCGGGAAGGTAAGAGCCCATCCATATCAGTAATCAATAATAGTCACAGGCCTCTCCCTCAGCCCCCCTCACTCATTATTATTAGTCATTATTTGTGGTATTATTATGATTGTTGAATGGTTATTAACATGCCTTTCTCTCACCCCTCTCAATATTATTTATTATGGTATTATATGTATTCTTTTATTATTATTAATTATATTAGTCTATTCTATTATTCTATATTATTATTATTATTAACATGCCTTTCTCTCACTCCACTCAGTATTATTTATTATGGTATTATATTATTATTATTATTATTATAGTATATTGTATTAGTCTATTCCGTTATTCCATATTATTATTATTATTATTATTATTAACATGCCTTTCTCTCACCCTCTCAGTATTATTTATTATGGTATTATATTATTATTAATCTTTTCAGTTATTCCTTATTATTATTATTATTATTATTGACACATTTTTTCTCACCCTGTTCAGTATTATTTACTATGTTATTATATATATTATTATATTTCATTATATTAGTCTATTCTGTTATTCTATATTATTATTATTATTAACATGCCTTTTTCTCACCCCTCTCAGTATTATTTATTATGGTATTATATGTATTCTTATATTATTATTATTATTATTATTATTATTATTATTATTAATATGCCTTTCTCTCACCCCTCTCAGTATTATTTATTATGGTATATGTATTCTTATATTATTAATATTATTCTTATATTGTATTAGTCTATTCTATTATTCTGTATTATTACCATTATTATTATTATTATTATTATTATTATTATTATGCAATTTTCTCCCAAACTCCACCAGTGTTCACATTTGGGCATATTGAGTATTCGTGTAGAGTTTGGTCCAGATCCATCATTATTTGAGTCCATAGTGCTCTCTGGATGTAGGTGAACTATAAATCCCAGTAACGACAATTCCCAAACTCTATTGTTACTATTGCCATTATTATTAATATTAACATGCCACTTTCTCCCCACCACTCTTATTATTATTGTTATTATATTATTATATTATAATATATATTTTATTTCTCAGCCAGAGGCGACTATATATATTGTATTCTTTTATTACTATTACCATTATATTGCTAATATTCACCTACCGCTTTCTCACCTCCACTGTTATTATTTATTCTATTATTGTATTATATTATTGTACATTATTATAATTGGTATTATTGAATTAACATGCCGAAATCCAGCAAATAGATCTCGTTTGCAGTGACATACTTTGATTTTGTGTCAATAATAATAAGAGAAAATGGCATAGTAATAATAATAATAATAATAATTAATAATAATAATAATAATGGTAATAATAATAGTCCTAGATACTTGGGAAGTGTTCAACATGTGATCCAGTACAAAAGTCATCAGTGATCTCATTTGCTGTGTACTAATCTTGTTGTGTTTCAAATAATAATAATAATAATAATAATAATAATAATAATAATAATAATAAATCTGTGCCACTTCCTTTCCCAGAGCATTCTAACTCTTCTTTATATGCTGATTTCTCACCCCAGTATTTTTATTATTAGTAATTATTCTTATTATTGAAGGCTATTATTATTACTCTTTGTGTGCCACTTTCTCACCCCCAGTATTCTTACTTATATGCTGCTTTCTCACCCTGGTATTATCATCATCATCTTTGTGTGCTGCTTTCTGTCCCCCCCTATTATTATTATTATTATTATTATTATTATTATTATTATTATTAATGTGCCAAATTCTCATCCTAATATTCCTCATATTATTATTATTCTCTATTCTTCTTCTTTATGTGCCACTTTCTCACCCTATATATTTATTTACATGTACATTGTGTTTTAGGGCATCGAATTGTTGCCTGTATGTAAAGCCGGGGTCGAAATGTCGTAAATAAATGAATGATAAATCATATTCTTCCTATTACTACTGCTACTATATATTGTTGTTGTTATTATTATTAGTCTTTATGTGCCACTTTCTCACCCCAGCATTGTTCCTATTAGGATTTGACCTTAAACAATATTTATTGAGATATATGGGCTGCGTTATCTCCCCTTGTTGTTGTTGTTATTTATTTATTGATATGCTGCATTCTCCCCCTCCATATTATTAAACTAGGGACAAATAGGTCATAGATTGGCCTTGTTTAGGAAGTCATTCCAACTAAAGGTCAGCTAGGAATCCCTGAAAAGGAAGATAATGATAATGACAATAACTAATAATGATAACAGTACATTTATCCATGTATGTGTATGCCACTTTCTTGTATATGTGTGCCTGTGTAGTTATTGTGAGCTTTCAAGTTGTTTCTGACCTATAATATAATGATATATTGTATATACATGTAATATTGATAATATTATAGTGTAATACAATATACTACTACTAATAATAAAATGATATTATAATTATATATTTATATATCCATCTATCCTCTATTATTCTCTCTTTCTGTGTGTCCTATCTATCCATCCATCCATCCATCCTCTATTATTCTCTCTCTGTGTCCTGTCTGTCTGTCTGTCTGTCTATCTATCTATCTATCTATCTATCTATCTATATCATTATCTGTGTGTCCTATCTATTATTCTCTCTTTCTGTGTGTCCTATCTATCCATCCATCCATCCTCTATTATTCTCTCTCTGTGTCCTGTCTGTCTGTCTGTCTGTCTGTCTGTCTGTCTGTCTATCTATCTATCTATCTATCTATCTATCTATCTATCTATCATTCTCTCTCTGTGTCCTGTCTGTCTGTCTGTCTGTCTGTCTGTCTGTCTGTCTGTCTGTCTGTCTCTATCTATCTATCTATCTATCTATCTATCTATCTATCTATCTATCATTATCTGTGTGTCCTATCTATTATTCTCTCTTTGTGTGTGTCCTATCCACCCATCCATCCATCCTCTAATATTCTCTCTGTGTGTCCTATCTATCTATCTATCTATCTATCTATCTATCTATCTATCTATCTATCTATCTATCTATCTTCTATCATTAGCTGTGTGTCCTATCTATCCTCTATTATTCAATGTGTGTGTGTGTCCTATCTATCTATCTATCTATCTATCTATCTATCTATCTATCTATCTTCTGTCATTATCTGTGTGTCCTATCTATCTATCCTCTATTATTCTCTCTCTGTGTGTGTCCTATCTATCCATCCATCCATCCTCTATTATTATCTCTTTGTGCCTTATCTATCTATTTATCTATCTATCTCCTATCATTCCCTCTCTGTGTGTGTCCTATCTATCTATCATCTATCTATCCATCCATCCTCCATTATTCCCTCTGTGTGTCTTTTCTATCTATCCATCTATCCTCTATTATTCTCTCTCTGTGTGTCCTATCTATCTATCTCTCTCTCTCTCTCTCTCTCTCTCTCTCTCTCTCTCTCTCCTATCATTCTCTCTGTGTGTGTGTCCTATCTATATCTATCTATCTATCTATTTATCTATCTCCTATCATTCTCTCTCTCTGTGTGTCATCTATCTATCTATCTATCTATCTATCTATCTATCTATCTATCTATCTATCTATCTATCTATCTATTTATTTATCTATTTCCTATCATTCTCTCTGTCTGTCTACCTATCTATCTATCTATCTATCTATCTATCTATCTATCTATCTACCTTCTCTATCTATCTATCTATCTATCTATCTATCTATCTATCTATCTATCTATCTATCTATCCATCCATCCATCCATCCATCCATCCATCCATCCTCTATTATTCCCTTTGTGTGTATTTTCTATCTATCCCTCTGTGTGTCCTATCTATCCATCCATCCTTTATTATTCCCCACTGTGTGTCTTTTCTATCGATCCATCCATCCTTTATTATTCCCTCTGTGTGTCCTTTCTATCAATCCAGCTATCCTCTATTATTCTCTCTCTGTGTGTCCTATCTATCTGTCTGTCTGTCTGCCTATCATTCTCTCTGTGTGTGTGCTATCTATCTATCCATCCATCCTTCCTTCCTTCCTCTATTATTCCCTGTGTGTGTCTTATCTATCTATCTATCTATCTATCTATCTATCTATCTATCTATCTATCTCTCACCTTTCACTCTTTTTCTGTGTGTCTATCATCTATCTTTATTTATCTGTTTCTATTTTGCCATGACCCTCTCTCTCACTCTATCTATCTATCATTCTCTGTGTGTCCTATCTATCTATCTATCTATCTATCTATCTATCTATCTATCTATCTATCTATCTATCTATCTACCTACCTTTCACTCTTTCTTTCTCTGTATCTCTATCATCTATCTATTTTCCATGATCCACCTCTCGCTCTAACTTTCTATTTCTATCTATCTATCCATCCACTATCATTATCTCTCTCTGTGTGTGTCCTATCTATCTATCTATCTATCCGTTCTCTCTCTGTGTGTGTCCTATCTATCTATCTATCTATCTATCTATCTATCTATCTATCTATCTATCTATCCGTTCTCTCTATCTATCCATCTGTTCTCTCTCTGTGTGTCCTGTCTATCTATCTATCTATCTATCTATCTATCTATCTATCTATCTATCTATCTATCCGTTCTCTCTCTGTGTGTGTCCTATCTATCTATTATTATTATTTACTATATTTCTATACCGCCATTCTCAGCCTGAGGGCAACTCAGGGCGGTTTACAAAACGGCACAATTTGATGCCCACAGTAACCTATTTATCTATCATTCTCTCTCTTTTCTACGTGTTATCCATCTATCCGTCTGTCTGTCTTATTGATTTTGGTGTATCAAACAGTGAGTTGTGAGTTGCAATGTGTTGAGGAAGTGGCGCACTCGAGAGAGAAATCCGTTGCCGGGCTAAAACCAGCCAAGATTTGTGTCATGTTTAAAGGCTGTGGATTTTGTAGCGTGTCCAAGCGCACACGCAAGACACACGGCGGTTGAGTCACCGGCTTTAAAGCTGCAGATCCGGGTTGGGTTTGAGAGGCGGGATGGAAATTTTTCTGCTTCGGGGAAAGAAAGAAAAAGAGAGAGAGAAAGAGGCTGCGGAAGGGACACTTTTCCGACTATCTCTTGAGTCGGAAGGAGAAAAGCGTCCGAGTATCTCCGCCTCCCCTTTCTCTTCCAATACGTTAATCTCCTGCCGTCTCTTATTATTATTATCCGTATCAGTGATCAGAACATCCCGTAACTTAGATCGTAGGCAGAGAACGGCTTGGACGTGTGACTCGCTCTTGGAAAGTTTGCAGCACAACTCTGTTTTGAATCAATTGGATACATATTGATTGGTTATTGATCAATTGATGGAAAGTTTGGGCCTTAATTGGGATTAAGCCCAGCTTTCATTGTTGTGATCCATATACTGGAACTGTATAGCTTTGTGGATGGTTATTCATCTTGGTGTTGATTGATCAATAAGCATTGATCTCAGCGTTGATTGATCAATCAGTATTGACCTTGGTGTTGATTGATCAACAAGTATTGATTTTGGTGTCGATTGATCAATAAGTATCAAAATTGGTGTTGATTGAGAAATAAGTATTGACCTTGGTATCAGTTGATCAACAAGTATTGATCTTGGTGTCGATTGATCAACAAGTATTGATCTTGGTGTCGATTGATCAATAAGTATCAAAATTGGTGTTGATTGAGCAATAAGTATCAAAATTGGTGTCGATTGAGCAATAAGTATTGACCTTGGTGTCGATTGATCGATACGTGTTGATCTTGGTGTCGATTGATCGATACGTGTTGATCTTGGTGTCGATTGATCGATAAGTGTTGATCTTGGTGTCGATTGATCAACAAGTATCAAAATTGGTGTTGATTGAGCAGTAAGTATTGATCTTGGTGTTGACTGATCAATAAGTATTGATATTTGTATGAAATGCATCTATCCTGTTGTGGCGACATCTATACGCAGAACAAATTTCGCTCTCCTCCCAAGCTGGGAAACCAATTGGAGACCTTGGTAAGCCGTTGTCCTTCTGCTTGGCCTGCCTCGGAGGGTTGTTGTTATACTAAAATAGCCAAGGAAACCATAATTAATGCAGTTTGATGCCACGTTATGGGCCATATCTCAGTGCTCAGGAATCCTGGGATGTGTAGTTTGGTGAGAATATAATATTTTCTTTTTTCTGTGTCAGGAGCAACTTGAGAAACTGCAAATTGCTTCTGGTGTGAGAGAATTGGCTGTCTGCAAGGACGTTGCCCGGGGATTATGCAAATTCCACACCAATGGAGAGAGTATGAAACACTGGGATGTCTGTGATGGAGGAAAAACAGAAAGTCTAGGATGAAATTGTCCCCAAATGAAAGGCTTCAATTGGGCAGTGTAGTATTGGTGGAGGACATTGGACATGTTCATGGTGCTCACTATGGGAGAGGCAGTGGACAGGGTCATGTAAATTCCACACCAATGGAGAGAGTCAAAAACACTGGGATGTCTGTGGGCAGTATGGTGTTGGCGGAGGATATTGGCAGCGTTCTTGGACTTGTTCATGGCGCTCACTCTCTGAGAGGCAATGGACAGGGTCATGTAAATTCCACACCAATGGAGAGAGTCAGAAACACTGGGATGTCTGGTGGAGGAAGCACATAAAATCTAGGATGATATTGTTACCGAATGAAAGCCTTTCCTTGGGTGGTGGGCAGTGTATTTTTACAGAGGACATTGGCAGGGCTCTTAGACATGTTCATGGCACTCCATACGGAAGAGGTCATGCAAATTTTACACCGATGGAGAGAGTAAGAAACACTGGGATGTCTGTGGTGGAGGAAACACATACAATCTAGGAAGAAGGTATGAAAACCTTCCCTTAGGTGTTGGGTGGTGTGGTGTTGGTGGAGGACATTGGCAGGGCTCTTGGACATGTTCACGGGGCTCATTATGGGAGAGGCAGTGGGAAGCATCATGCAAATTCCACAGCAATGGAGAGAGTAAGAAACACTGGGATGTCTGTGGTGGAGGAAACACATAAAATATAGGTAGAAAAGCCTTTCCTTGGATGGTGGGCAGTGTGGTGTTGGTGGAGGACACAGGCAGGGCTCTTGGACATGTTCATGGCACTCACTATGGGAGAGGCGGTAGGCAGGGACATTCAAATTCTACACCAATGGAGAGAGTAAGAAACACTGGGGTGTCTGTGGTGGAGGAAACACCACAGAAAGCCTCTGTCAATAGAAAGGACTTGGTCTTAAGGTGCTGCAATTCTGTGCAAGTTTTTCCAGGAGGAAGAAAAAAAAAAGCTTGTTTCATTTCTTTGCATCACCCGGCATTGCATTCAATGCTTTCATTATGAAATCCCCATGATCAAGTTACAAGTTGTGCAAGTGCAATGGTTTATCTGCATAAGATAACGTTGTATACTCGAGATATGATATCTAGGTATTCTGTGTCAGTACGTATGTTGCCACTACATCTAAAAATATATACTAATTACAATGTAACTATGTCTAACTATATACTACAATGTAACTGCGGATTTAATTAGATACTCTGAACTGAATACTACATACATTGTAACTACATATATAGCTGTATCCCATTAACTAAATACTACATACAGTGTAACTATATATATAAAACTATACTACAGTGTAACTGCGGACTTAATTAGGTACTCTGAACGGAATACTACATTGTAACTATATATATAACACTATACTACAATGTAACTGCGGATTTAATTAGATACTCTGAACTGAATACTACATACATTGTAACTACATATATATAGCTGTATGCCATTAACAAAATACTACATGCAGTTATATATAACTACTACATTCAGTGTAACTACATATGTGATTAGATGCTCTTACCTAAATACATTGTAGCTACATATATACCGTATATTCCGGCATATAAGACGACTGGGCGTATAAGACGACCCCCAACTTTTCCAGTTAAAATATAGAGTTTGGTATATACTCGCCGTATAAGACCACCCCTCTTCCATCGCACACCAAATAAAAACAAAAAATAAAAACATCAGATTTGATTTCAAATCCAAGACTATCAAAGCAGTATCCAGCTCTTCGGCTTAGAAATGGAGATGAGCGCCAACCCCCAGAGCCAGACACGACTGGACTTAACGTCAGGAGAAAACCTTTACCTCACCTGTAAACTCCTGTATGTTTATTATTTATTTAACAGTTGTGGGTCCATGGAGCGTAATAAAGTTCTATAAATTTTTACCTTACCTTACCTAGAGTGAGACCAGGGCCGGGTCCAATGTCCTTTCCCCAACAACAACAACAATAATGGAAACCTAGAATTGGAAGGGACTCCAATAGCCATCCAGTCTAACCCTAATTCTGCCAGACAGGAACACATGTCCAAGCCCTCCCGACAGATGGCCATCCTGTTCTACTTAATAATAGCAATAACAACAATAATAGCAATAACAACAACAATAATAATAGAAGGGACCTCAATGACCATTCAGTCCAACCCCATTCCTGCCAGGCAGGAAGACACAATGCAAGCCTCCCCAACAGGTGGCCATCCAGTTCCAGTTGCCATATATACTCGAGTATAAGCTGACCCGAATATAAGCTGAGGCACTTAATTTTACAACCAAAAACTGGGAAAATTTATTGACTCGAGTATAAGCCAGGGGAGGGAAATGCAGCAGCTAGTGGTAAGCTGAGGGGACAGAAGTTGTCATAAAGCCATCTTGTGCAGCTTCCAAAACCCAACACGTGAGAACATTTTGCACTGCAGCCAGATATTTCCAAGGTCATGCCCAAAGAGTTTGATGAATATACCCTTTTTGAGATAGATCTAAATCAGGCATGGGCAAACTGTAGCCCTCCAGGTGTTTTGGACTTCAACTCCCACAATTCCTAACAGTCAGTATTTGAGAACACAGAAATGCTGGACCACTCTCACAACCACCATGTCAGACTCCACAGAGAAGCCATTGAAATCCACAAGAGCATGTGGACAATTTCAACAGAAAGGAGGAAACCATGAAAATGAACAAAATCTGGCTACCAATATTTAAAAAAACTCCTCTAAAATCAGGACAGTAAATAAAAAACAACACTCAAAAGCAGGAGAAATCCAGACAATAAAAAATCAGGACCAACTAACACCTCCCAACAAAGGATTCCCCCAGGCAGGAAGCAGCCAGGCTTTGAAGCTGCAAGGCCATTTAATGCTAATCAAGGTAGCCAATGGCAACATTCCCACTTGCCTCAAGCAGACAAGAGTTCTTTCTCCCACCCTGGACCTTCCACAGATATATAAACCCCACTTGCCATGTTTCCAACAGACCTCACAACCTCCAAGGATGCCTGGCATAGATCTGGGCAAAACATCAGGAGAGGACACTTCTGGAACATGGCTATACAGTCTGGAAAACTCACAGCAACCCAGCCAGTAGCTGTTAGGAATTGTGAGAGTGGAAATTCAAAACAATCTGATAGAAAACTGGGACTTGTAGTTTGGTATGGTACTGGCTCTCTTAAACAGGGAAGGCTAAGGACCTTGTAAAACTACAACTCCTGTGATTCCATGGCACTGAATCTGTGGCAGTTTTTTTGGGGGGGGGATTCCCCTTTAAGAGTACTGGGACTTGCACTGGGACTTCCCCTTTAAGGCTGCCTCGTTCTTGGCTGCAGAAGCAAAACAAAACGGGGGGAAAGAGACCTTTTTCTTCCTCCCTCTGCAGGCTATTTCAAACTTTTAAAACTTAAGAGCGGCTGTTCTTTCAGAGGGAGCTGAGCACAGAGACAGGAAAGAAACCCCAAAGAGGGGAGGGAGAAAGAAGAAGTTTCTCCAGCAGGACTTTCTCGGAGGAGGTGCCTTTGTTTGGACTCTCCTTGAGTAGCACTGTTTGAGGATGCTAGAAACAATATCATACGAAAGCTGACTGGCACAACCTGGGGATCACAACCAGATACAGTGAAGACATCTGCCCTTGCGCTGTGCTACTCTGCTGCTGAGTATGCATGCCCAGTGTGGAACACATCTCACCACACTAAAACAGTGGATGTGGCTCTTAATGAGACATGCCGCATTATCACAGGGTGCCTGCGCCCTACACCACTGGAAAAATTACACTGTCTAGCCGGTATTGCACCACCTGACATCCGCCGGGAAGTAGCAGCCAATAGTGAAAGGACCAAGGCAGAGACATCTCCAGCCCATCCCCTGTTTGGGTATCAGCCAGCACGTCAACGACTTAAATCTAGAAATAGTTTTCTAAGATCTACAGAGACACTCACTGGAACACCTCAGCAAGCGAGAGTCCAAAAGTGGCAGGCCCAAACCCAGAACTTCAACCAATGGCTGATACCAAATGAGAGACTCCCCCCTGGGCACACAGAGGACTGGGCGACTTGGAAGGCGCTGAACAGACTGCGCTCTGGCACCACGAGATGCAGAGCCAACCTTCAGAAATGGGGCTTAGTGGAATCCACGACATGCGAGTGTGGAAAGGAGCAAACCACTGACCACCTGCTGCAATGCACCCTGAGCCCTGCCACATGCACAAGGGAGGACCTTCTTGCAGCAACACCAGAGGCACTCCAAGTGGCCAGATACTGGTCAAAGGACATTTAATCAACTCTCATACTCACAAATTCTGTAATCTGCTTGTTTGCTTTGTTTCTGTTAGAAATGTAATATAATTTGACTGGTTGTTCTGACACGACAAATAAATAAGTTTGAGGAAGGAGAGGAGAGAAAGAGGCCGGGAATGGAAGGCTTGGGGGAAGCCTCTTCTGCCCCTTTTTCCTTCAGGAGGAGGACGGGGAGGAGGAGGAGCGGCAGTGCTGCCGGGGGTGATGGCCAGCTGGGCTTGTGCAAGGAGGGGGGAGGAGGAGGAGGATCGCTGAGCTGCGATACCAGCAGGCTCCCTTTGGCCTCTAATGGCTGCTCGCGTCCCTCGCTCTCGGCATCCTCAAGTGGTGGAACTTATAGCCGGCACACAAGACGACCCCCCCACTTTTAAGATGACTTTCTTGGCTAGTATGCCGATTTTTACGGTAACTATATGCTACATGCAACGTAACTATGTATGTAGCCAGATACTTTTAACTATATACTACGTACAATGCAACTACATTCTCTTAACTAAATACTACATACAGTGTAACTACATATATAACTTTCCCCCATGTTTTGATGATAGAACCAATTAGGACATGACATTGATAATCCTGGAACAAATAATAATAGTGTAATAATAATACTAATAATAATAGACCCCACTGGAGCTTTGGGAAGCCATACTAGCGAAACGACCATGAGACACAGGCCTTGGCGCAATGTAAACAGAGCCGTGAGTCATGCAGACAGAGGACAATTGAAACGCCTGCGGAGATTACGGGTGATTCACGATAAGGCCATAATTAAATGCCTTATCGATGGGACTGACCTCAGGATGAGAAGTGATTCACGGCAGGCACTCGGGATAATAAAGCCTGTCTGTCAAGATGAACTATTGATTGCCTTGCCGATAGTATTTCGTTAAGAGCACCTCCATGTGTAATTACATTGGATGTTGTCATTAATAGCATACAGTTATATATGTAGTTACAATGTATATGTAGTTACATTGCACGTAGTATATAATTAATGGCAGTTACATATGTAGTTACATTGCATGTACTATTAACTAAATCAATGTAGGATTTAGTTAATAGCATAAGTTACTGCATGCAATATTTACTTTAAAATTTCTAGTTACATATGTAGCTACATTGTATGTAGTTTACAGTTAATAACATAGTTACATACATAGTTACATTGAATGTAGCATATATTTAAGGGCACAGTTATATATGTAATTACAATGAATGTAGTATTTAGTTAAGAGTATCTAGTTACAGTTACATTGCACGTAGTATATATACTACGTGCAATGTAACTGTAACTAGATACTCTTAACTAAATACTACATTCATACAATGTAGTATTGTATTTAGCATTGTATGCTAAATACAATGTCATATATATACTACGTGCAATGTAACTAACTAGATACTCTTAACTAAATACTAACTAGATACTCTTAACTAAAAACTAACTAGATACTCTTAACTAAATAAATAAATAATAAAAATAAATAAATACTACATTCATACAATGTAATATATATACTACGTGCAATGTAACTGTAACTAGATACTCTTAACTAAATACTACATTCATACAATGTAGTATATATACTACGTGCAATGTAACTGTAACTAGATACTCTTAACTAAATACTACATTCATTGTAGTTAAACTATAGTTAAAAGTATCTTGTTACATATGTAGTTACACTGTATGTAGTATATAGTTAATAGCATACAGTTACATATGTAGTTATATTGTATGCAGCACATAGTTATATACATGTAACTACATATGTAATTAGATCCTCTTACCTAAATACTACATACATTATAACTACATATATAACTATATGCTAAATACAATGTAACTATGTATGTAACTAGATACTTGTGCCTTTTTGTAAGCCGCCTTGAGTGTCCCCCCCCCCCCCCCCGGGGGTTGAGAAGGGCGGGGTAGAAGTACTCGAAATAATAAATAAATAAATGGTTACAATGTTTGTAGTATTTAGTTAAGAGTATGTAGTTACATACAGTTACATTGTATGTCGTATATAGTTAAAAGTATCTAGTTACATACACTGGGATGCCTGTGGTGGAGGAAACACATAAATCTAGGATCGAGGTATGAAAGCCTTCTCTTGTGTGGTGTTTGTGGAGGACATTGGCAGGGCTCTTGGACATGTTCATGGCGCCAATTGAGAGAGTAAGGAACACTGAGATACCTGTGGTGGAGGAAACACATAAATCTAGGATGGGAGTATGAAAGCCTTCTCTTGTGTGGTGTTTGTGGAGGACATTGGCAGGGCTCTTGAACATGTTCATGGCGCCAATTGAGAGAGTAAGGAACACTAGGATGCCTGTGGTGGAGGAAACACATAAATCTAGCATGGAAGTATGAAAGCCTTCTCTTGTGTGGTGTTTGTGGAGGACATTGGCAGGGCTCTTGGACATGTTCATGGCGCTCACTATGGGAGAGTCAGTGGGCGGGCTCATGCAAATTCCACGCCACTGGAGAGAGTCAGAAACACTGGGATGTCTGTGGTGGAGGAAACACATATTTTCTCTTTTATGATGTTTTGTCAATATTCGAAGGGACAATAAACCCATCGGACGATCCGTTTCCTCCTTTTTCCCGTGACCGAATGGAAATCCGAACCGTTGGGCCCCTCCACTTTGTGTTGCAATGGTTTCCCTTTATCGAGATAGATAGAAAACTCTGCCTTGGGACAAGATTGTGTGTGTTTTTCCGGTTGCGATTGTGATCTGTTTTGGGTCAGTCTTTTTCCAAGCGGAGGGTGAATGATCCCCTTTTAGGAGGAGATAAGGCATGTAAACAGGTTGTCGTCTGCCTTCGAGTCATTTCCAAGACGCGGCGACCTCGAGACCTTTTTCTCGGCAATTGAGACGCCGTTTACGATCTCTTAAGATAGTGAGGACTTAGTTCAATGTGTATTTTCCATAGTTTTTGTTGCCGCTGTTGTGTGCCTTCAGGTAATTTCTGACTTCAGGTGAAACCCATTGTGGGGAGAGCCAAAACCACAACATGTTGTCTCCATTGTGGCTTTGTGTACATTGCCGGTTTGGTCTGAGTCTATATACATTCTAAACCAGGTCTGGGCAAACTTTCTAACTGGGATGTCTGTGGTGGAGGAAACACATACAATCACACATGCTAGCACCCCCTTCCAGTGATGGGAGGAAGGAAGGGAGGGAAAGAGGAAGGAAGGAAGGAAGGAAGAAAGGGTGGTTGGCAAGGATATAAGGAGAAAGAGGAAGAGAGCAAAGGAAGGAAAGACAAAAGGGAAGGGAGGAAGGAAGGATGAAAGCGTGGAAGGAAAGGATGAAAGGAGAAATCGGCAAGAAAGGGAAGACAAAAGGAAAGGGAGGAAGGATGGATGGAAGGATGAAAGCGTGGAAGGAAAGGACGGAAGGAAGGATAAAAGGGAGGAAGGGAAGGATGGAGGTGTGGAAGGGAAAGATGGAAGGAAGGGAAGCAGGAAGGAAAAAGAGAAGGAAGGGAGGAAGAGAAGGAAAAAGGAAATAGAGAAGGAGAGAAAGACAAAAGGAAAGGAAAGAAGGAGAAAGGGTAAGAGGGAAGGAAGGATGAAAGGGTGGTTGGCAAGGATATAAGGAGAAAGAGGAAGAGAGCAAAGGAAAGACAAAAGGGAAGGGAGGAAGGAAGGAAGGATGAAAGCGTGGAAGGAAAGGACGGAAGGGAGGAAGGAGAAAAGGGTGGAAGGGAAGGATGAAAGGAAAGGGAAGACAAAAGGGAAGGAAGGATGGATGGAAGGAAAGGATGGAAGGAAGGAAAGAGAGAAGGAAGGATAAAAGGGAGGAAAGGAAGGATGGAAGTGTGGAAGGGAAAAATGGAAGGAAGGGAAGCAGGAAGGAAAAAGAGAAGGAAGGGAGGAAGAGAAGGAAAAAGGAAAGAGAGAAGGAGAGAGAGACAAAAGGAAAGGAAAGAAGGAGAAAGGGTAAGAGGAAAGGAAGGATGAAAAGGGTGGAAGGGAAGAATAAAGGAGAAAGAGGGAGAGAGCAAAGGAAGGAAAGACAAAAGGGAAGGAAGGAAGGAAGGATGAAAGCGTGGAAGGAAAGGACGGAAGGAAGGAAGGACAAAAGGGTGGAAGGGAAGGATGAAAGGAGAAATCGGCAAGGAAGGGAAGACAAAAGGGAAGGGAGGAAGGATGGATGGAAGGAAGGAAAGGATGGAAGGAAGGAAAGAGAGAAGGAAGGATAAAAGGGAGGAAGGGAAGGATGGAAGCGTGGAAGGGAAAGAAGGAAAGGAAAACAAGGGACAGAAAGAGAGAGGGAAGGAAAGAAAGAAAGGAGGAAGGATATAAGGAGAAAGCGAAGGAAGAAAGGAAAGAGGTAGAGAAGGAAAGAAAGACAGAAAAGGGAAGGGAAAGAAAATGGGGAAAAGGAAGGAAAGAGGTAGAGAAGGAAGGAAGAAGAAAAGGAAAGGAAAACAAGGGATGGAAAGAGGGAGGGAAGACAAAAGCCAGAGATGAAAGGGGAAGAAAGAAAAGGAAAGGAAAAGTGGGGAAGGGAAGGATGAAGAGAAAAGGAAGAAGGGACAAAGGGAAGGGGAAGATGGAAGGATGAAAGAGTGGAAGGGAAGGATGCAAGGAAAAAGAGGAGCGAAGGAAGGAAAGACAAAAGGGAAGGAAGGAAGGATGAAAGCGTGGAAGGAAAGGATGGAAGGAAGGAAAGAGAGAAGGAAGGATAAAAGGGAGGAAGGGAAGGATGAAAGGAGAGGGAGGGAGGGAAAGACAAAAGAAGGATGAAAGGGTTGAAGGGAAAGATCAAAGGAAGGGAAGCAGGAAGGAAAAAGAGAAGGGAGGGAGGAAGAGAAGGAAAAAGGAAAGAGAGAAGGAGAGAGGGACAAAAGGAAAAGAAGGAAGGAGAAAGGGAAAGAGGGAAGGAAGGATGAAAGAGTGGAAGGGAAGAAGGAAGGAAGGACAAAGAGTGGAAGGGAAGGATGAAAGGAGAAAGAGGGAAGGAAGGAAAGACAAAAGAAGGATGGAAGGATGAAAGAGTGGAAGGGAAAGATGGAAGGAAGGGAAGCAGGAAGAAAAAAGAGAAGGGAGAGAGGAAGAGAAGGAAAAAGGAAAGAGAGAAGGCATGAAGGACAAAAGGGAAGGAAGGAAGGAGAAAGAGGGGGAGAGGGAGAAAAGAGGGAAGGAAGGATGAAAGCACGGAAGGATGGAAGGAAGGAGGAAGGGAGAGAGGAAAGGGGGGAGGAAAGAGGGAAGGAAGGAAAGACAAAAGGGATGGAAGGATGAAAGCATGGAAGGAAGGAAGGACAAGGGAGGGAAGGATGGAAGGAGAAAGAGGGAGGAAAGACAAAAGGGAAGGGAGGAAAGATGGATGGAATGAAGGAAGGAAGGAAGGACAAAAGGGTGGAAGGGAATTAATTTTCTTCCCTGCAATAATCTTAATACAAGGGCCTTTTCTCCTTTTCCCGTGTGTTTTCATACATGCGTGGGTGGGGTTTTTGCACATGGATGCATCAAAATAGAAGATCGATGGCCCTTCGGCCTCCCAATGGACTCCAGAAAGGTATCCCTGCGATAATATTCCTCTTATCCTTCTGGAGAGGGCCTTTCCACGTCATTGCCGGCCAATTCAGAAGCCCAGCCCAGAGCCAGAGAGGCCATCCGAGGTGACGCCGTTGCCGCATCCCATGTGCGCGCCCAGTGTGCCTTTCTGGGTCAAGATGCTTTCGGAGCGAGTGCAACCAACGCATCCTTCCACCACCTCCTCCTCCTCCTCCTTTGTGTTTGCAAACATGAGTGGGGAGGGTTTCTTTCAGGCCGCCCGGGTGGCAAATCCCAGGGAGGGAGAGAAGCACGCATGCCACGGCTGAGAGCCTTTCCTGCCAGGCTTCATAGACCCATCAGAAGGGGACCCCAAGGCCATCCAGTCCAGCCCCACGTCCTCAACGTTAGGAAGGACTTCCTGGCAGGAAGAACTCTTCGGTGGTGGAATACGAAGTCCAACTGAGTCACCTTCTCTGGAGGTTTTGAAGTGGCCATCTGTTGGGAAGGCTTCGATTGCGTGGCCATCTGTTGGGAAGGCTTCGATTGCGTGGCCATCAGTTCAGAAGGCTTCGATTGTGTGGCCATCTGTTCGGAACGCTTCGATTGCGTGGCCATCTGTTGGGAAGGCTTCGATTGCGTGGCCATCTGTTCGGAACGCTTTGATTGCATGGCCATCAGTTCAGAAGACTTTGATTGTGTGGCCATCTGTTGGGAAGGCTTCGATTGCGTGGCCATTTGTTGGGAAGGCTTCGATTGCGTGGCCATCTGTTGGGAAGGCTTCGATTGCATGGCCATCTGTTGGGAAGGCTTCAATTGCATGGCTGTCTGTTGGGAAGGCTTCAATTGCGTGGCCATCTGTTGGGAAGGCTTCGATTGCGTGGCCATCTGTTCGGAACGCTTTGATTGCATGGCCATCAGTTCAGAAGGCTTTGATTGTGTGGCCATCTGTTGGGAAGGCTTCGATTGCATGGCCATCTGTTGGGAAGGCTTCGATTGCATGGCCATCTGTTCAGAAGGCTTCGATTGCGTGGCCATCTGTTGGGAAGGCTTCGATTGTGTGGCCATCTGTTCGGAACGCTTCGATTGCATGGCCATCTGTTGGGAAGGCTTTGATTGCGTGGCCATCTGTTGGGAACGCTTCAATTGCGTGGCCATCTGTTCGGAAGGCTTCGATTGCGTGGCCATCTGTTCGGAACGCTTTGATTGCATGGCCATCAGTTCAGAAGGCTTTGATTGTGTGGCCATCTGTTGGGAAGGCTTCGATTGCATGGCCATCTGTTGGGAAGGCTTCGATTGCATGGCCATCTGTTCAGAAGGCTTCGATTGCGTGGCCATCTGTTGGGAAGGCTTCGATTGTGTGGCCATCTGTTCGGAATGCTTCGATTGCATGGCCATCTGTTGGGAAGGCTTTGATTGCGTGGCCGTCTGTTGGGAAGGCTTCGATTGCATGGCCATCTGTTCGGAAGGCTTCGATTGTGTGGCCATCTGTTTGGAACGCTTCGATTGCGTGGCCATCTGTTGGGAAGGCTTCGATTGCATGGCCATCTGTTCAGAAGGCTTCGATTGTGTGGCCATCTGTTTGGAACGCTTCGATTGCGTGGCCATCTGTTGGGAAGGCTTCGATTGCATGGCCATCTGTTCGGAAGGCTTTGATTGTGCTTTTCAGCCTCGTAGAGGAGGATTGGACTGGGTTGTCCTTGGGTGGTATTTACCTACCTATCTACCTATCTCCACTTATCTGTCTTAAGGGTGTGGACTCAAAGGTCCTTGGGGTGAGCTCCCGCTGTTAGCCCCAGCTTCTGCCAACCTAGCAGTTCGAAAACATGCCAATGTGAGTAGATCAATAGGTACAGCTCCGGCGGGACGGTAACCGCGCTCCATGCAGTCATGCTGGCCTTGGAGGTGTCTATGGACAACGCCGGCTCTTCGGCTTAGAAATGGAGAGGGGTATTTATATATATAATATATATGAGATTGATATATATAGCTAGATAGCTATTATTAGTATGTATATAATTTAATATTTTATATTATTTGTATAAATTACAATGATTAAATATCATTCATATTATAATATTTATAATAATAATATATAATATTGTGCTAGATAGCTATTATTAGTATGTATATAATTTAATATTTTATATTATTTGTATAAATTACAATGATTAAATATCATTCATATTATAATATTATTTAAAGTAATAATATATAATATTGTTTATTTTTATATATTGTATATAATAAATATCATTCATTATAAATATCCATCATTCCCCCGCCGCAGCACACACACACGCAACCCCACGCTACATCACTCCCCCGCCGCCGCACACACACACATGCAACCCCGCGCTCCATCACTCCCTCCGCCGCCACACACACGCAATCCCACTCCCCCCGCCGCTGCACACACACACACAACCCCACTCCATCACTCCCCCCTGCCGCACACACACCGCAACCCCACGCTCCATCCCCCCCCCGCCACACACACGCAACCCCACGCTCCATCACTCCCCCCGCCGCACACACACACGCAACCCCACGCTCCATCACTCCCCCCGCCGCCGCACACACACGCAACCCCACGCTCCATCACCCCCCCCGCCGCCGCACACACACACGCAACCCCACTCCCCCCGCCGCCGCACACACACACGCAACCCCAGGCTCCATCATTCCCCCCGCCGCTGCACACACATAATAGTCCAGATATCTACCTCAACTTTGATAAGTTTTACTATAGGCCACAGCAACGCGTGGCAGGGCACAGCTAGTATAATATATATTGTTTATATATATTTGTGTGTGTATGTACACACATGTGATAGATGTATAGCTGTAGACTGATGCTTTGGCTGGGCTTCTGTGGCAGAGATGCTCCCAGAGCCTCCCGGATTGCAAACCTTGCAAATCTCCTTTTGCAAACTGGCACGCATTTTCCAGCCACCGAGTGCCAGGTTTGGCTGCATTTGTTGGCAGGGAAAGGAAGGTGTGGATTTGGAACCGGGACCGGGGGACGTGACGAGCGGGAGCACTCCTTTCTTCCTTATAGACACACAAATATATATATATACACGCATATTCTGGAACCGATTGGGCTTTGAAGCGACACGTTTTTGGGGGTGTGTGCGCTTTGGGTGGGTGTGTTTCCCATCAAAGCAGCTCTGGGCACAATGGGCTTGCCTTTGATCCCTTCTCGGGTTGGTGGGTGTTGTCAAAGGAATAATAAATATCCAGAAATGCAGTTGAAATGAAAACACCGCCGTCCATCCGCTTTGCTGCGCCGCAGGAGGTCCCGCCACTCCTCCATCCCGTAAAAAGTGCAGATTGGAAAACTATTGTTTCTCTGGGGTTTTTCCATACCAGCAAAGGGTTGTTGTTGTTATTGTTATAGAACTCCAATATGCCGATGATAAATTCATTGCCCGACTTACCGGGCAAGGCCTGTTGCAGTGTGGGGTGCCCTTCCCTCTGGCCATGTTGATAGCAGGGGCTTCTCCTTCCCAGGGGCCCCTGCGTGGCGGGTGGAATCGGGTGTCAAACAAGGATGTGTTATTGCCCCAACTTTATTCTCCATCTTCATCGCTATGATACTTCACCTTGTTGACGGGAAGTTTCCCACTGGAGTGGAAATCATCTATCGGACAGACGGCAAGCTGATTAACCTCAGCCAAAACCAAGGACACAACATCTGTTATAGAACTCCAGTATGCTGATGACAATGTTGTCTGTGCGCATTTAGAAGAAAATCTACAAGCCACTCTAAACACCTTCGCAGAAGCATACGAGAAGCTCGGCCTGTCACTGAACATTGAGAAAACCAAAGTGCTGTTCCAGCAGTCACCGGCCAACCCCTCTCCAATGCCAGAGATACAGCTTAATGGTGTCACATTAGAAAATGTTTACCATTTCCGCTCCTTTGGCAGCCACCTCTCCACCAAAGTCAACATCGACACCGAAATACAACACCGCCTGAGCTCTGCAAGTGCAGCATTTTCCCGAATGAAGCAGAGAGTGTTTGAGGACCAGGACATCCGTAGGGATACCAAGTTGCTTGTCTATAAAGCTATTTGTCCTACCAAACCCTGCTATACGCCTGCAAAACGTGGACTGTCTACAGATGTCACATGCAACTCCTGGAACGATTCCATCAGCGCTGCCTCCGGAAAATCCTGCAAATCTCTTGGGAAGACAAGCGGACAAACGTCAGCGTGCTGGAAGAAGCAAAGACCACCAGCACTGAAGCAATGCTCCTCTGCCATCAACTCCGCTGGACTGGCCACATTGTCCGGATGCCCGACCACCATCTCCCAACTCCGAGCTCAAGAACGGAAAACGGAATATTGGAGGACAGGAAAAGAGATTTAAAGATGGCCTCAAAGCCAACCTTAAAAACTCTGGCGTAGACGCCAAGAACTGGGAAGCCCTGGCCCTTGAGCGCTCCAGCTGGAGGTCAGCTGTGACCAGCAGTGCTGCAGAATTCAAGGAGGCACGAGTGGAGGGTGAAAGAGAGAAACGTGCCAGGAGGAAAGCGCATCAAGCCAACCCCGACCGGGACCGCCTTCCACCTGGAAACCAATGCCTTCACTGTGGGAGAAGATGCAGAGCAAGAATAGGGCTCCACAGCCACCTACAAACCCACAAAAATAGTCATCAAGGAAGTCCATCTTACTCGTCCAACGAGGGATCGCCTAATGCAGTGGTTCTCAACCTGGGGTCCCCAGATGTTTCTGGCCTACAACTCCCAGAAATCCCAGCCAGTTTACCAGCTGTTAGGATTTCTGGGAGTTGAAGGCCAAAAACATCTGGGGACCCCAGGTTGAGAATCACTGGCCGAATGGAATGGAATGGAATGGGCCCTGGATCTGGTTCCTATTGGCGGGGAGGGAGCATTCGGCGGTTTCCAGGGGTGCCGTGTCATGTGGCCCGGTATTGTGCCAGTGGGCTCATCAGGTATCGGTCAGGAGCGGGCTGATCGATCTTGATCCGGAACCCATGCCTAGCAGCCAACCCTGTGTTCCTGTAATTAATAAATTAAGTTGTCGCCATTTTTACTCCATCTATGTGTCTGTGTCATCTCTGGTTCTGCGGGCGCGAGGAGTGTCGCCCATCCACACGCAACATCATCTATGCCAGTGGTTCTCAACCTGGGGGTCGCGACTCCCAGGGGGGTCACCTGGCCATTTCGGAGGGGTCGCAAGGTCGCCTCCGTTGGCCCCGCCCCAAGGGCGCAGGCCAGGTGAGGGCTCCTTCGCCTGCCGCAAACTCCCATTCGGCGAGGGCGAGAGGCGGGCGAGGGGGACCCGGCACAAGGCCTAGCGCCGCGCCAAGCCTCCTCGCCCACCTCCCGCTTTCGCCGTCGTTGGGATCCCTGAGCTGGCCGCAGGACCATCTGTTGACCATGGGGCGTCTGTGTGGTAAGTTTGGCTCAATTTTATCATTGGTGGGGTTCAGAATGTCTTTGATTGCAGTTGAACTCTAAATCCCAGCAAATATAGCTCCCAAATGTCAAGGTCTATTTTCACCAAACCCCACCACTGTTCACGTTTGGCCATAATGAGCATCCGTGCCAAGTTTGGCCCAGATTTATCATTGCTTGAGTCCACAGTGCTCTCTGGATATAGGTGAACTACAACTCCAAAACTCAATTCCCATCAAATCCTTTCAGTATTTTCTATTTGTAATGGAGCTCTGTATGCCAAGTTTAGTTCAATTTCATCATTAGTGGAGTTCTGAATGCACTTTGATTGTAGGTGAACTATAAATCCCATCAACTACAACTCCCAAATGACAAAATCTCTCTCCCCCCCCCCCCCCCCCCCCCCCCCCCAACCCCAGCAGTATTCAAATTTGGGCCTGCATATCAGATATTGACATATACAACCTGCATATCAGATATTGACATTACGATTCATAACAGGAGCGACGTTACAGTTATGAAGTAGCAACGAAAATAATTTTATGGTTGGGGGTCACCACAACATGAGGAACTGTATTTAGGGGTCACAGCATTAGAAAGGTTGAGAACCACTGATCTATGCTATGACGTCTATAAATACAACTCCCATCATGCCAGACTAACCCCCTGAAACTCCATTAGTGGTTAAAATTTCTCAACTTAGGCAAGTTTGCTCATTGGTGGGGTCCATAGGGTGAACTACAGCTCCCACCATGATGACTCAGCCCTCTCAAATCCCTACAGTAGGTAGAGTTGCTCATGGAGGATTTGTGTGCCAAGTTTGGTCCCGGTCCGTCATCGGTAAAGGTCACAATTTATGTGGTTGTGGGTGAACTACAACTTCCAGAATTGAAGGTCGGGTTTCCCTCAAACCCTTCCAGTATGTTCAGTTGCTCGGAGCTTCTTGATGTTCAATGAGATGCAGAGCTTCTTGTATGCTTCTGCAAAGGTGTTTAGAGTGGCTTGTAGGTCTTCTTCCGAATGCGCACAGAGTATGTTATCATCGGCATATAGGAGTTTTATAACAATGTTGTAAGTCTTCTTCTGAGTGTGCATAGACTACATTACCATTGCTATATTAGAGTGCCATAACAATGTTTTAAGTCTTCTTATGAATGCACACAGGCTACATTATCATTGGCATATTGGAGTTCTATAACAATGTTGTATGTCTTCTTCTGTTGTACGACCATTAAAACATAATACCTCAAATGGACATGACATATGAGGGTTAACTGTTATTACTTTTCTTTTCAAACTTGTATGTTTTCTTCTGAATGGGCACAGACAACGTTATCATTGGCATATTGGAGTTCTATAACAATGTTGTAAGTTTTTTTCTGAATGTGCACAGGCTATGTTATCATCGGCATATTGGGAAAATGCTGCACTCGCAGAGCTCAGGCGGTGTTGTGTTCCAGTATCAGTGTTGACTTTTGTGGAGAGGTGGCTGCCAAGGGAGCGGAAATGGTCAACATTTTCTAATTTTACACCATTAAGCTGTATTTCTGGCATTGGAGAGGGATTGGCTGGTGACTGCGCACAGATGATGTTATCATCAGCATATTGGAGTTCTATAATATTGTAAGTCTTCTTCTGAATGTGCACAGATGACATTATCATTGGCATATTGGAGTGCTATAACAATGTTGTAAATCTTCTGAATGCGCACAGATGACATTATCATTGACATATTGGAGTGTTATAACAATGTTGTAAGTCGTCTTCTGAATGCGCCCAGATGACATTATCATCAGCATATTGTAGTTCTATAACAAAGTTGTAAGTCTTCTTCTGAGTGTGCATAGACTACATTACCATTGGTATACTGGAGTGCTATAACAATGTTTTAAGTCTTCTTATGAATGCACACAAGCTACATTATCATTGGCATATTGTAGTTCTATAACAATGTTGTATGTCTTCTTCTGAGTGTGCATAGACTACATTATCATTGGCATATTGGAGTTCTATAATGTTGTATGTCTTCTGAATGCACACAGATGACGTTATCATCAGCATATTGGAGTTCTGTAACAATGTTGTACGCCTTATTCTGAGTGCGCACAGACTACATTACCATTGGCATATTGGAGTGCCATGACAATGTTGTATGCCTTATTCTGCGTGTGCACAGGCTACATTATCATTGGCATATTGTTCTATAACAATGTTGTAAGTCTTCTGAATGCGCACAGATGACATTATCATCAGCCTATTGGAGTTCTATAACAAAGTTGTAAGTCTTCTTCTGAGTGTGTGTAGACTACGTTATCATCAGCATATTGGAGTTCTGTAACATATATTTTTGTGACCTTGGTTTTGGCTTTCAGTCTGCTGAGGTTAAACAGCTTGCCATCTGTCTGATTGAGGATTTCCAAAAGTGTTTTTGGATTTTGGATTTGGGACGTGAAGTATCTTGGAGACGGGACCCGAGTCTAAACACAACGGACTTTTGGAGTGCTTCCATATCTCTTTAGCCTTGAATTATTATTATTACGATGTCGATGCAAAGAGTTGGAGATGAACCTTTCCCGTCAAGGGCACGTCTTTAGTAGGGCAGAGTTTCAGGTGTCGGTTTTCATGACCAGAATCACTAGGTGGTTGTGAGTTTTCCGGGCTGCCTGGCCATGTTCCAGAAGCATTCTCTCCTGACGTTTCACCTGCATCTATGGCAGGCATCCTCAGAGGTTGGGAGATCTCTTTGCCCAAGTACTTATCTAATGTTGCAGTTTCTGGCTCCTCTGACCTCTGAAAATTGGGTTTATATATCTGTAGAATGATGTCCAGGGTTGGGAGAAAGGACTCTTGTTTATTTGAGAACAGACATCACAACCTCTAAAATAATAATAATAATAATAATAACAACAACAACAACAATAACAATAATAATAACAACTATTATTATTATTATTATTATTATTACTTTAGAGTTCTTGTTGTTGTTGTTGTTGTTGTGGAAGGGGGGTGTTCAAGCCAGAGATGAAACTATTATTATTATTATTATTATTATTGTTATTGTTATTATTAATGATAAAGATATGTTGTTGTTGTTGTGGAAGGGTTGTGTTCAAGCTACAGAGATAAAACTAAAATAATAATAATAATAATAATAATAATAATAATAATAATTTGTTGTTGTTGTCATGGAAGGGAGGTATTCAAGCCACAGAGATGAAACTACTCTAATGTGATATTAATTATTATTAATAATAATTTGTTGTTGTTTTATGGAAGGGATGTGTTCAAGCTGCAGAGATAAAACTACTCTAAAATAATAATAATAATAACAACAACAATAATAATAATATGTTGTTGTTCTTGTTGTCATGGAAGGGAGATATTCAAGCCACAGAGATGAAACTACTCTAATATAATATTAATTAATTAATAATAATAATTTGTTGTTGTTGTTTTATGGAAGGGATGTGTTCAAGCTACAGAGATAAAACTATAATATAATAATAATAATAATAATAATAATAATAATAATAATAATAATATGATAATAATAATAATAATAATTTGTTGATGTTGTTGTTGTCATGGAAGGGAGGTATTCAAGCCACAGAGATAAAACTACTCTAATATAATAATAATAATAATAATAATAATAATAATTTGTTGTTGTTGTCATGGAAGGAAGGTGTTCAAGCCACAGAGATGAAACTACTCTCATATAATAATAATAATAATAATAATAATAATAATAATAATAATAATAATAATAATAATTTGTTGATATTGTGGAAGAGAGGTGTTCAAGCCACAGAGATGAAACTACTTTAATATAATAATAATAATAATAATAATAATAATAATAATAATAATAATAATAAGTTGTTTTGTTGTTGTTGTTGTTGTGGAAGAGAGGTGTTCAAGTCACAAAGATGAAACTACTCTCATATAATAATAATAATAATAATAATAATAATAATAATATGTCGTTGTTGTTGTTGTTGTTGTGAGAGGGAGATGTTCAAGCCACAGAGATGAAACTACTCTAATATAATATTTAATAATAATAATAAGAAGAAGAACAATAAATAATTATTATGATATGTTGTTGTTGTGGAAGAGAGGTGATCAAGCCACAGAGATGAAACTATGGTACTTTAATGAACTACTCTATAATGATAATGATGATGATAATACTATTTATTTATTTATTTATTTATTGTGTCAGGAGCAACCAGACAATTGTATTACATTTTTAACAATTTTTTAACAAACAGATAAAACAGAGTTTGTGAGTTTGGTAGTTGATTACATGTCCTTAGAGCAGTCTCTGGCCACTTGGAGTGCCTCTGGTGTTGCCGCAAGAAGGTCCTCCCTTGTGCATGTGGCGGGCTCAGGGTGCATTGCAGCAGGTGGTCAGTGGTTTGCTCCTCTCCGCACTCGCATGTCGTGGATTCCACTTTGTGGCCCCATTTCTTGAGCTTGGCTCTGCATCTCGTGGTGCCAGAGCGCAGTCTGTTCAGCGCCTTCCAAGTCGCCCAGTCCTCTGTGTGCCCAGGAGGGAGTCTCTCATTTGGTATCAGCCACTGGTTGAGGTTCTGGGTTTGCACCTGCCACTTTTGGACTCTCGCTTGCTGGGATGTTCCGGCGAGTGTCTCTGTAGATGTTAGAAAACTATTTCTTGATTTAAGTCGTTGATGTGCTGGCTGATACCCAAACAAGGGATGGGCTGGAGATGTCTCTGCCTTGGTCCTTTCACTATTGGCTGCCACTTCCCGGCGGATGTCAGTCAGGTGGTGCAATACTGGCTAAGCAGTGTAATTTCTCCAGTGGTGTAGGGCGCAGATACCCCGTGATAATGCGGCATGTCTCATTCAGAGCCACATCCACTGTTTTAGTGTGGTGAGATGTTTTCCACATTGGGCATGCATACTCAGCAGCAGAGTGGCATAGCGCAAGGGCAGATGTCTTCACTGTATCTGGTTGTGATCCCCAGGTTGTGCCAGTCAGCTTTTGTATGATATTGTTTCTAGCACCCACTTTTTGCTTGATGTTTCAGGCAGTGCTTCTCGTAGGTCAGAGCACAGTCCAGAGTGACTCCCAGGTATTTGGGTGCACTGCAATGCTCCAGTGGGATTCCTTCCCAGGTCATCCTCAGAGCTCGGGATGCTTGTCTGTTCTTAAGGTGAAAGGCACATGTCTGTGTTTTGGATGGGTCAGGGATCAGCTGGTTTTCCCTGTCATAGGCAGTAAGAGCACCTAGAGCAGGGGTAGGGAACCTTTGGCCCTCCAGCTGTGGTGGACTTCAACTCCCACAATTCCTTGAGGCTCGGCATTCGCCCCAAAGGCTTACCTTGGCCCAATGCCGAGCCTCAAGGAATTGTGGGAGTTGAAGTCCACCACAGCTGGAGGGCCAAAGGTTCCCTACCCCTGACCTAGAGCTTCGGAGAGCTTCTGTTCTACCATCTCAAAGCTCCCTGCTTGAGCGGTGATGGCACGATCATCAGCATAGATGAAGCTCTCTGTCCCTTCTGGCAGTGGCTGGTCATTTGTGTAGATGTTGAACATGGATGGAGGAAGCACGCTCCCCTGAGGCAGGCCGTTCTTCTGTTTCCGCCATCTGCTTCTCTGGCCCTGGAACTCAACAAAAAGCTTGTGTTCTGTAGCTGATTTCCTTGAGTGGTGATGGCACGATCATCAGCATAAATGAAGCTCTCTGTCCCTTCTGGCAGTGCCTGGTTTTACCTGTAATAGGCAGTAAGAGCACCTAGGGCAGTGATGGGCAACCTTTTGAGCGTGGTGTGTCAAAATTCGCCAAAAAACTGAGCATAATTCATGTGGTGTGTCACTTCAAGAAAAAAACCATAATTTCGCAATATTTAGTTTAAATAACAAAAAATATATAATTATAATTCCCACTTTCTCTCTTATCATGTTGTTCTACCTCTCTTTATGTAAATAATATCCTTTTTGGAGTGTTTAAAAAAATATAATTTTAAAAACCCAACAAAATATTATTTATTTTTAATTTAATTTAAATGTATTTCTAGCATTTAATATGCTATTTAATGTATTTCTAATAATAATAATAATAATAATAATAATAATGCAATAACAATAAAGTAACATTGCAAAATAATATTTTGATATTTAAGTTACCATTTCATTTAAGGCATATATATATATATATTAAGGCATATATTAAAAATATTTAAAATGCATTAAATTAAATGTCAAATTAAAATTCAATTTACCATTTTATTTAAGGCATTCTGAAATATTTAAGTAATATAGCAAAGTATTATTTATCATTTAATTTAATTTAAATATGTAACTCCTTAATATTTAGGAAACAATGCAAAATAATATTTGTTTACTTAATAATTAAATAAACCAATATTATTTTGCAATGTTACCTAAATATTAATAATTAAATATTTTTAAATTTGACATTTAATTTAATGCATTTTAATATTTGAATAATATAGCAATGTAATAGTATTTATCATTCAGTTTAAATATGAAACTCCTTAATATTTAGGTAACATTGCAAAATAATAATTTCTTCCCTATTTATTTTTTAAAATGGCATAAAATAAATAAACAAATAATATCCGGCGGGCGCGTGCCAGTAGAAATGGCTATGTGTGTCATAGGTTCGCCATCACGGACCTAGAGCTTCGGAGAGCTTCTGTTCAACCATCTCAAAGCTCCCTGCTTGAGCGGTGATGGCATGATCATCAGCATAGATGAAACTCTCTGTCCCTTCTGGCAGTGGCTGGTCATTTGTGTAGATGTTGAACATGGATGGAGCAAGCACGCTCCCCTGAGGCAGGCCGTTCTTCTGTTTCCGCCATCTACTTCTCTGGCCCTGGAACTCAACAAAAAAGCTCCTGTTCTGTAGCAGGTTTCCTATGAGGCGGGTGAGACGGTCGTCCTTTGTGATATTATACATTTTTCTCAGGAGGATATGATAATACTAATGGCTACACAACAAAGGAGGCTTGTTTCTTTTCCCCGCTATCTGACTGCCAGATTGAGTCCTGCGCATGGCTGGATCTGGGCGAAAGGTGAGCACGATGCTCCCTGTTTGGAAAGACGAAGGCAGGGATTGGCTGCCACGGGACGAGCCCTCTTTCCCCCTCTCATAAAAAAGGGATTTCTTGTGCGGCCAAGGGCTGGAGGCCAAATGGCGCAAAGGAGAGAGGGAGTGTGCAAAGGGGGCCCATTCAGAGCCCTGTTGAGTCATTGGAGGGAGTTCCCGCTTCTTGGGAGTCTTTGCAAGGCGTTCTCCCATCAGATTGCACAAGAATCCCCCCAGAAGCCCCTTTGACGGGCCTTCACTGTTTGCTGAATTAATGGATCCCAGACTCAGGCGGGGGGGGGGGGGGGTGCCTGCTTCCCTGCTTCTTGGTGCATGCTCAGCTTCTGCTGGGTCTCCTGACGTTGTCATCATCCTCATCCTCGGCTGCTCTGAGCCCCGGCATGTGATGCTGGCAAAAGGCCCTCTTACGCAACGCAGCAGGCGCACAGATGGCTGGCACGACACCGCCCGCCTTGCACCTCCGCTTCTCGGCCACTCAGACGGCCAATTTTGGCTTAGGGATGTCCCGGGGACTCCTGCACGGCCTGGTTCGGTCTCTAAAAGAGCCATGCAGTCCATCCCATAAAAGATAGACAGTCAGGGAGGTGGAAGAGTAGGTAGGTAGGTAGATCGATGGGTAGGTACAAGAAAGGAGATTCCATCTGAACATTACGAAGAACTTCCTGACTGTGAGATCTGTTCAGCAGGGGAACTCTCTACCACAGAGTGTGATAGAGGGTCCTTCTTTGGAGGCTGGATGGCCATCTGTCGGGGGTGCTTTGTATGCGGTTTTCCTGCTTCTTGGCAGAATGGGGTTGGACTGGATGGCCCATGAGGTCTCATCCAACTCTTGATTCTAGGATTATATAACTCTATGAAGGGTAGGTAGGTAGGTAAGTAGGTAGATCAATAGGTAGGTAGGTAGGTAGGTAGATAGATAGATAAATAAACAGACTCCTAGAGTTGGAAGGGGTCCTAACAGCTATCCTGTCCATCCCATAAGAGATAGATGAACAGGTAGATGGAAGGGTAGGTAGGTAGGTAGATCGTTAGGTAGGTACAAGAAAGGAGATTCCATCTGAACGTTACGAAGAACTTCCTGACTGTGAGATCTGTTCAGCAGGGGAACTCTCTGCCACAGAGTGTGATAGAGGGTCCTTCTTTGGAGGCTGGATGGCCATCTGCTGGGGGTACTTTATATGCAGATTTCCTGCTTCTTGGCAGAATGGGGTTGGACTGTATGGCCCATGAGGTCTCATCCAACTCTTGATTCTAGGATTATATAACTCTATGAAGGGTAGGTAGATAGGTAGGTAGGTAGATCAATAGGTAGGTAGGTAGGTAGGTAGGTAGGTAGGTAGATAGACAGACAGACAGACAGACAGACAGACTCCTAGAGTTGGAAGGGGTCCTAACAGCTATCCTGTCCATCCCATAAGAGATAGATGAACAGGTAGATGGAAGGGTAGGTAGGTAGGTAGATCGTTAGGTAGGTACAAGAAAGGAGATTCCATCTGAACATTACGAAGAACTTCCTGACTGTGAGATCTGTTCAGCAGTGGAACTCTCTGCCACAGAGTGTGATAGAGGGTCCTTCTTTGGAGGCTGGATGGCCATCTGTTGGGGGTGCTTTATGCGGATTTCCTGCTTCTTGGCAGAATGGGGTTGGACTGGATGGCCCATGAGGTCTCATCCAACTCTTTGATTCTAGTATTATAGAACTCTATGAAGGGTAGGTAGGATGGTAGGTAGGTAGATCAATGGGTAGGTAGATAAATAGATACAGGGATGGATGGATGGATGGATGGATGGATGGATGGATGGATGGATGGATGGAGAGAGAGAGAGAGAGATGGATGGATGGATGGATGGATGGATGGATGGATGGATGGATGGATGGATTCCTAGAGATGGATGGATGGATTCCTAGAGTTGGAAGGAGCCTTAACAGCCATCCAGTCCATCCCATAAGAGATAGATGAACAGATAGATGGAAGGGTAGGTAGGTAGGTAGATCGATGGGTGGGTAGATAAATAGATACAGGGATGGATGGATGGATGGATGGATGGATGGATGGATGGATGGAGAGAGAGAGAGATGGATGGATGGATTCCTAGAGATGGATGGATTCCTAGAGTTGGAAGAGGCCCTAATGGCCATCCAGTCCATCCCATAAGAGATAGATGAACAGGTAGATGGAAGGGTAGGTAGGTAGGTAGATCGATGGGTAGGTAGATAAATAGATACAGGGATAGATGAATGGATGGATGGATGGAGAGAAAGAGATGGATGGATGGATGGATGGATGGATGGATGGATAGATAGATAGATAGATAGATAGATAGATAGACTCCTAGAGTTGGAAGGGGTCCTAACAGCTATCCTGTCCATCCCACAAGAGATAGATGAACAGGTAGATGGAAGGGTAGGTAGGTAGGTAGATCGATGGATAGGTAGATAAATAGATACAGGGATGGATGGATGGATGGATGGATGGATGGATGGATGGATGGATGGATGGAGAGAGAGAGAGAGAGATGGATGGATGGATGGATGGATGGATGGATGGATGGATGGATGGATGGATTCCTAGAGATGGATGGATGGATTCCTAGAGTTGGAAGGAGCCTTAACAGCCATCCAGTCCATCCCATAAGAGATAGATGAACAGATAGATGGAAGGGTAGGTAGGTAGGTAGATCGATGGGTGGGTAGATAAATAGATACAGGGATGGATGGATGGATGGATGGATGGATGGATGGATGGATGGATGGAGAGAGAGAGAGATGGATGGATGGATTCCTAGAGATGGATGGATTCCTAGAGTTGGAAGAGGCCCTAATGGCCATCCAGTCCATCCCATAAGAGATAGATGAACAGGTAGATGGAAGGGTAGGTAGGTAGGTAGATCGATGGGTAGGTAGATAAATAGATACAGGGATAGATGAATGGATGGATGGATGGAGAGAAAGAGATGGATGGATGGATGGATGGATGGATGGATAGATAGATAGATAGATAGATAGATAGATAGATAGATAGACTCCTAGAGTTGGAAGGGGTCCTAACAGCTATCCTGTCCATCCCACAAGAGATAGATGAACAGGTAGATGGAAGGGTAGGTAGGTAGGTAGATCGATGGATAGGTAGATAAATAGATACAGGGATGGATGGATGGATGGATGGAGAGATGGATGGATGGAAGGGTGGGTAGGTAGGTAGATCGATAGGTAGGTAGATAAATAGATACAGGGAGGGAGGGAGGGAGGGAGGGAGAGATGGATGGATAGATGGATAGATAGATAGTCCTAGAGTTGGAAGAGGCCCTAACGACCATCCAGTCCATCCCATAAGAGATAGAAGAACAGGTAGATGGAAGGTTAGGTAGGTAGGTAGATCGATAGGTAGGTAGATAAATAGATACAGGGATGGATGGATGGATGGATGGATGGAGAGAGAGAGAGAGAGATGGATGGATGGATGGATGGATGGATGGATGGATGGATTCCTAGAGATGGATGGATGGATTCCTAGAGTTGGAAGGAGCCTTAACAGCCATCCAGTCCATCCCATAAGAGATAGATGAACAGATAGATGGAAGGGTAGGTAGGTAGGTAGATCGATGGGTGGGTAGATAAATAGATACAGGGATGGATGGATGGATGGATGGATGGATGGATGGATTGGATGGATGGATGGATGGATGGATGGATGGAAGATAGGATGGATGGAGAGAGAGAGAGAGAGATGGATGGATGGATGGATGGATGGATGGATGGATGGATGGATTCCTAGAGATGGATGGATGGATTCCTAGAGTTGGAAGGAGCCTTAACAGCCATCCAGTCCATCCCATAAGAGATAGATGAACAGATAGATGGAAGGGTAGGTAGGTAGGTAGATCGATGGGTGGGTAGATAAATAGATACAGGGATGGATGGATGGATGGATGGATGGATGGATGGATGGATGGATGGATGGATGGATGGATGGAGAGAGAGAGAGATGGATGGATGGATTCCTAGAGATGGATGGATTCCTAGAGTTGGAAGAGGCCCTAATGGCCATCCAGTCCATCCCATAAGAGATAGATGAACAGGTAGATGGAAGGGTAGGTAGGTAGGTAGATCGATGGGTAGGTAGATAAATAGATACAGGGATAGATGAATGGATGGATGGATGGAGAGAAAGAGATGGATGGATGGATGGATGGATGGATAGATAGATAGATAGATAGATAGATAGATAGATAGATAGACTCCTAGAGTTGGAAGGGGTCCTAACAGCTATCCTGTCCATCCCACAAGAGATAGATGAACAGGTAGATGGAAGGGTAGGTAGGTAGGTAGATCGATGGATAGGTAGATAAATAGATACAGGGATGGATGGATGGATGGATGGAGGATGGAGAGATGGAGAGAGAGAGATGGATGGATGGAAGGGTGGGTAGGTAGGTAGATCGATAGGTAGGTAGATAAATAGATACAGGGAGGGAGGGAGGGAGGGAGGGAGGGAGAGATGGATGGATAGATGGATAGATAGATAGTCCTAGAGTTGGAAGAGGCCCTAACGACCATCCAGTCCATCCCATAAGAGATAGAAGAACAGGTAGATGGAAGGTTAGGTAGGTAGGTAGATCGATAGGTAGGTAGATAAATAGATACAGGGATGGATGGATAGATAGATGGATTCCTAGAGTTAGAAGGGGCCCTAACTGCCATCCTGTCCATCCCATAAGAGATAGAAGAACAGATAGATGGAAGGGTAGGTAGGTAGGTAGATCAATAGGTAGGTAGATAAATAGATACAGGGATGGATGGATGGATGGATGGATGGATGGATGGATGGATGGCTAGATAGATAGATAGATAGATAGATAGATAGATAGATAGATAGATAGTCCTAGAGTTGGAAGAGGCCCTAACGGCATCCAGTCCATCCCATAAGAGATAGAAGAACAGGTAGATGGAAGGGTAGGTAGGTAGATTGATAGGTAGGTAGATAAATAGATACAGGGATGGATAGATAGATAAATAGATAGATATATTCCTAGTTGGAAGGGGCTCTTAACAGCCATCCAGTCCATCCCATAAGAGATAGACAGACAGGTAGATGGAAGGTTAGGTAGGTAGATTGATAGGTAGGTAGATAAATAGATATAGAGATGGATGGATAGATGGAAGGATGGATTCCTAGAATTGGAAGGGGCCCTAACAACCATCCAGACCATCCCATAAGAGATATACGAAGAGGTAGATGCAAGGGTAGGTAGGTAGATAGATCGATGGGTAGGTAGATCAATTGATACAGGGATGGATGGATGGATTCCTAGAGTTGGGAGGGGCCCTAATGGCCATCCAGTCCATCCCATAAGAGATAGGTAGATGGAAGGGTAGGTGGGTAGGTAGATCAATGGGTAGGTAGATAAATAAATACATGGAGAGAAAGAGAGAGAGAGAGATAGATCGATTGATCGATCGATCGATCGATCGATAGATAGATAGATAGATAGATAGATAGAGGTGTTGATACATAGATAGATACTTAGAGGTGTCAATAGATAGATAGAGAGAGAGAGAGGTGTAGATAGATAGATAGATAGATAGATAGATAGATAGATAGATAGATAGATAGATAGATAGATAGATAGATGTGTCAATAGATAGAGGTGTCGATAGATAGATAGAGAGAGGGGGGTGTAGATAGATAGATAGGTAGATAGATAGATAGAGGTGTCAATAGATAGATAGATAGATAGATAGATAGATAGATAGATAGAGGTGTAGATAGATAGAGGTGTCAATAGATAGATAGAGAGAGGGGGTGTAGATAGATAGATAGATAGATAGATAGATAGATAGATAGATAGGATAAATACGCATAAGAGAAAGAGAGAGAGAGAGAGGGATTGATTCCTGGAGTTGGAAGGGATCTCAAGGATCATCCATGAATGAATGAATGAATGAATGAATGAATGAATGAATGAATAAGAGATAACAGATGGAATAAGGGATAAGGAGGACCCAGTCAAAGCCTTCCTGACAGATGGCCACCCAGCCTCTGGTTCAAAGATTTCAAAAGGTGGAGACTCCATCCATTCCGTATTGAAAGTTCATCGAATCCTAGCATGGAAGGGTGGATAGGTAGGTAGGTAGGTAGGTAGGTAGGTAGATAAATAGATACAGGGATGGATGGATAGATAGATAGATAGAGTTGGAAGGTGCCCTAACAGCCATCCAGTCCATCTCATAAGAGATAGACAGACAGGCAGATGGAAGGGTGGATAGGTAGGTAGGTAGGTAGGTAGATAAATAGATAGAGGGATGGATAGATGGATATATAGATAGAGGCCACCACCCAGTCTGATCTTTTCTGCCACATAGGAGGACACAATTCAAGCCCTCCCAACAGATGGCCATGCATCTATTGAAAAGGAAGGAGACTCCCAGGCTGCCAATCCCGCATGACAGTCCTTGTGCCCTTTGCACCGGAAAGCGGGCATCCTCCTCCTCGCCCCAGTCTTTGCCTCCCTGGTGTGATATTATTATTTTTTGATGACGTCAAAAGGCATCCACCACCTCTCCCACTAGACGCGCCTCCTTATCTCGGAGGCCAGGTGAGTCAGGAGAGCAAACACAGCCGGCGTTGGAAGGAGGAAATGGCCAAAATCTCATAAAGATAGGAGCAGGACACAGGTGTTGATCATGTACCGTATTGCATCATAACGCACAACTCAAATTTCCAAAACTCTCAAACCAAAATAGTATTTGTTGGCAAATGGCTCTAATGCCATTTTCGGAATTGGCAACCCCAAAAACCTCAAGAACAGGTCAAAATACCAGGGCTATCTATTTATCTCTTTGAAAAGCAGCAGATCACAGGAGCTGTCTTCATAGACCTGTCAGCAGCCTATGAGCCTGTGAACCACTGCCTCCTCCTGAGAAAAATGTATAATATCACAAAGGACGACCACTTCACCCGCCTCATAGGAAACCTGCTACAAAACAGAAGCTTCTTTGTTGAGTTCCAGGGCCAGAGAAGCAGATGGCGGAAACAGAAGAACGGCCTGCCTCAGGGGAGCGTGCTTGCTCCATCCATGTTCAACATCTACACAAATGACCAGACACTGCCAGAAGGGACAGAGAGCTTCATCTATGCTGATGATCATGCCATCACCGCTCAAGCAGGGAGCTTTGAGATGGTTGAACAGAAGCTCTCCAAAGCTCTAGGTGCTCTTACTGCCTATTACAGGGAAAACCAGCTGATCCCTAATCCATCTAAAACACAGACATGTGCCTTTCACCTTAAGAACAGAGAAGCATCCCAAGCTCTGAGGATGACCTGGGAAGGAATCCCACGGGAGCATTGCAGTGCACCCAAATACCTGGGAGTCACTCTCGACCATTCTCTGACCTACAAGAAGCACTGCCTGAACATCAAGCAAAAAGTGGGTGCTAGAAACAAGATCATACGAAAGCTGACTGGCACAACCTAGGGATCACAACCAGATACAGTGAAGACATCTGCTCTTGCGCTATGCTACTCTGCTGCCGAGTACGCATGCCAAGTGTGGAACACACCTAACCACGCTAAAAGAGTGGATGTGGCTCTTAATGAGACATGCCGCATTATCACGGGGTGTCTGCGCCCTACACCACTGGAGAAATTACACTGCTTAGCCGGTATTGCACCACCTGACATCCGCTGGGAAGTGGCAGGCAATAGTGAAAGGACCAAGGCATCTATCTATCTATTAGGCCTGGGTAACAACGGAAAAATTTGTTTCTAAAATCGATTCGTTTTTTGGGGGGTTTTGCGTTTCGTTATTTAAAATAATTACAAAATTTTCCTTTTAAAAAGTTCGATATTTACGAAATTTCGTAAATGTGAAAAAATTACAAAACATTAACGAATCGATTTCCGAAACAATAACGAATCGATTCGTTAATGGCGGACGCGACCGCGAAATATGCTAAAAAACCTCCAGAAACTTCTGAAGCTTCCCTCTCCCTCTGTTGTTGACTGTTGGTGTGATATTATAATTTTTTTTCACTAATTAAACAAAAAACAACCATAAAACTTGCCCCAGACATGCGGAAATAATAACGAAACGACCTCAAAACAATAACGAAACGAATACAATAACGAAATACGAAGCATTTACAAAACTATTTAAAAATTCGTTTTTTTAAAAAATTGCTCCAGAAGGGTCCTTATCGTTTTGTAATTTAAAAAATTAACGAATTATTAACGAATTACGAATTAACGAAACGAAACCACCCAGCCCTACTATCTATCTATCTATCTATTAGGGCTGGGCTGTTTTGTTCATTAATTTCGTAATTCGTTATTAATTCGTATTTAAATTAGCTTACGATCCGATATTGAGCCATGCAGGAATAGTGTGAGGAGTAAATTAGATTCGAAACATTTTTTTCAATTTATTTCGTTATTGTTTCGTTATTGTTTCGTTATTATTTCGAAATTATTTTCGCATGTCTGGTGCAAGTTTTATAGTTGTTTGTTTTATCACACCAACAGCCAACAACAGAGGGAGAGGGAAGCTTCAGAAGTTCCTCCTGTCCCATTTGGAGGTTTTTTTTAGCATATTGCGCAATCGCGTCCGCCATTAACGAATCAATTCGTAATTTTACGAAATTTCGTATATTTCGAAATTTTTAAAAGGAAAATTTCGGAAGTATTAAAAAAAACGAAACGCAAGGGCCCCCTAAAAACGAAACGAGTTTAGAACCAAATTTTTCCGTGGTTACCCAAGCCTATTTGCTATCTGCTTATTTATTTATTTACTTTATTATTTACTTTATTTGTATACCGCTCTTCTCAGCCAATTAGGCGACTCAGAGCGGTTAACAATAAGAAGCGGCAAAAATTCAATGCTACACCATACAGCCATTTAAAAAACAATTGACACACTAACACACTAAGCAAATAACATCAGTGACCATCAATAACATCAATAACCAGTTCAATAGCGTCTCATAACTAAAATCATAATCCAAGTTCGTCATCCATTGTTCCGATTCCTATAATTCATTGTAATTCATTGCACTGCCTATTCAAATGCCTGTTTGAATAACCAGGTTTTAACTTTCTTCTGAAATGCCATTAATGAGGGGGCTGATCTGATGTCTATGGGTAGGGCGTTCCACACCTGAGGGGCCACTGCCGAGAAGGCCCTGTCCCTCGTCCCCGCCAACCGCGAGGGGACTGTCTACATATCTAGTGACATATATACATGCCTATGTACCCATTTATTTGTCATCATTATATCTATCTCTATCTTGTTATCCTGCTCTCAGGGGCGGCGCAAGCATTACGCAGAGTAAGCCTTTGCAGTATACTTCGTTTTGTCCAGGGGCGCCAAGCCTGGCGAGGAAGGAGCACAGAGCAGCGGAGGGGCGAGGGGGAAGCTGCCATCGCTGCTGAGGCCCTCTTTGGCAGCGGCCCCCTCCTTGCCCCTCTATTGCTCCGTGCCTTAGAGGGTCCCTTCCTTGTCAGGCCGGGCTCCCAAGCCTGGCACCCAGCCTGACAGGAAGGAACACGGAGCATCGGAGGGGGAAGCTGCCGCCGCTGAGACCCTCTTCGTACCTATATGTAGTGATTGCTTGGGGGGGGGGGCAAATTTCTGTTTGCTTACATTTGAAAATTACCTGGGACCGTCCCTGCCTGCTACCTACCTACCTACCTACTTTCCATTCATCCATTTGCTTGCCTATCTACCTACCTACATACTTTGCTGTTTATCTGTCCTTCTGCGTATCTAGTGACGTACATACATACCAATCTACCCATTTTTCTATCATATTTATATCTATCTATCTATCTTGCTGTCTGTCTGTCTGTCTGTCCGTCTACCTGTTTATCCATCCATCTATCCATCTATTTGGTTGTCTACCTACCTATTTTTCCATCTGTTTGTCTGTCTACATACTTAGCTACCTATATACATACTTATCTGCCCATTTCTCTTATCCATCATCTTTCTATCTATCCTACCTACTTATCTATCCATCCATCCATCCATTTGGTTGTCTACCTACCTACCTACCTACCTACCTACCTACCTACCTACCTACCTACCTACCTACTTTTCTACCTGTTTGTCTGTCTACATACTTAGCTACCTATATACATACCTATCTGCCCATTTCTCTTATCTATCATCTTTGTATCTATCCTACCTACTTATCTATCCATCCATCGACTTGGTTGTCTACCTTCCCACCTACCTACCTACCTACCTACCTATTTACTTTGCTATCTGTTTGTCTGTTTACATACTTAGCTAACTATATGCAAACTTATCTGCCCATTTCTCTTATCCATCATCTTTCTATCTATCCTGCCAACTTATCTATCTATCCATCCATCCATTTGGTTGTCTACCTACCTACCTACCTACCTATTTTTCTATCTTTTTGTCTGTCTACATGCTTAGCTACCTACATACATACTTATCTGCCCATTTCTCTTATCCATCACCTTTCTATCTATCCCACCTACTTATCCATCCATCCATCCATCCATCCATTTGGTTGTCTACCTACCTACCTACCTACCTACTTTTCTATCTGTTTGTCTGTCTACATACTTAGCTACCTATATACATACCTATCTGCTCATTTCTCTTATCTATCATCTTTCTAGCTATCCTGCCTACTTATCTATCCATCTATTCATTTGGTTGTCTACCTACCTACCTACTTTACTATTGGTTTGTCTGTCTACATACTTAGCTACCTATATACATAACTATCTGCCCATTTCTCTTATCTATCATCTTTGTATCTATCCTACCTACTTATATATCCATCCATCGATTTGGTTGTCTACCTTCCCACCTACCTACCTACTTACTTTGCTATCTGTTTGTCTGTTTACATACTTAGCTAACTATATGCAAACTTATCTGCCAATTTCTCTTATCTATCATCTTTGTATCTATCCTACCTACTTATCAATCCATCCATCCATTTGGTTGCCTACCTTCCCACCTACCTACCTATCTACCTACCTACTTACTTTTCTACCTGTTTGTCTGTCTACATACTTAGCTACCTATATACATACTTATCTGCCCACTTCTCTTATCCATCATCTTTCTATCCATCCTACCTACTTATCTATCCATCCATCCATTTTGTTGTCTACCTACCTACCTACCTACCTACCTCCCTACTTTTCTATCTGTTTGTCTGTCTACCTACCTACCTACCTACCTACCTACTTTGCTATCTGTTTATCTGTCTACATATCTAGTGACGTATATACATACCCATTTATCTATCATCTTTATATCTATCTCTCTATCTTGCTATCTATCTCTCTTTCTTGCTACCTACTTATCGATCCATCCATCCATCCATTTGGTTGTCTACCTACCTACCTACATAGTTTGCTATCCATTTATCTGCCTGTCTACATATTCTAGTGACATATATACATACCTATCTACCCATTTCTCTGTCTATCATCTTTATATCTATTTATTTTCCTATCTATCTATTTCTCCCTACCTACCTACCTACCTACCTATTTTGCTACCCGTTGATCTGTCTACCTAGCTAGCTACCTATAGACATACCTATCTACTCATTTCTCTATCATCTTTATATCTATTTATCTTCCTATCTATCTATTTCTCTCTACCTACCTACCTATTTTGCTACCTGTTGATCTGTCTACCTACCTAGTTACCTATAGACATACCTATCTACCCATTTCTCTATCATCTATCTATCTATCTATCTATCTATCTATCTATCTATCTATCTATCTTTACACCTATTGATCTTCATCCCTATCTACCTACAGGTATATTGTCACAAGGTGCAAGAAATGCAGGAAAGGAGAGGGACTTTGCTCCGGCAAGGCCCAAAGCGGCTTAGGCCCCCAAATGACATGGCGGGCGTCCAGAGCCCTTTGCGACCTCCGTCTGCACACAAGGCTCCCGTTGTTTCTCTTTGGGGGGGGGGCTTTGTCAAAGCCTTTTCCTCGCTAAACCGGAGCTCCGTTTGTCCCCCTTCGTTAGCAGCGGATAATGACCCCAGGGACTTAACGAATATTCAGGAACATTCAGGAAAACAAACCTAGCTTCACCTTTCCTCAAAGGACACAACGCTGTCGCCTCCACCAAAGCCCCAAATGAAGACGATAATTAAACCAAACATAATTCCATTTTTGGAAAAGGCACAGAGGCAGCTGAGAGGAGAGCTAACGGGAGGCGACAAAGTTTGCTTCTTTCCCAGGACCTTCAAGAAACCTTTTTTTGGGAGAAAGCAAATTGGATTATGTCGCCCGCCAAATGGAGACGAGGCTCTCCAACTCTCTTTATGTTGCCCAAAGTGGTGCTTTTTCCTACTGAGTTCCCCCTACACTACACCAGAATGTACAGTGGACATAGGGGAGGTCTGTGTGCCAAGTTTGGTCCAGGTCCATCATTCATGGGGGTTGCAGTGGACTTAGGAAGTGAGTGAAGGTACTGAAAACCCCATAATCCATGGTCCGTACTCCCCCAGACCGCACCAGGACATACTGTGAGCATGGGGGAGGTTTGTGTGCCAAGTTTGATCCAGGTCCGCCATGAGTGAGGGTCGCAGTGGTCGCAGGAAGTTAGTGAAGGTACTGAAAACCCCATAATCCATGGTACTCCCCCAAACCGCACCAGGATGTATGGTGGGTCATTGGGGTGTGCCGGTCCATCATTTGTGGGGGTTGCAATGGTCACAGGAAGTGAGCGAAGGTACTGAAAATCTCATAATCCATGGTCTGTACTCACCCAAACCGCACCAGGACATACTGTGAGAATGGGGGAGATCTGTGTGCCAAGTTTGGTCCAGGTCCATCATTCGTGGGGGTCGCAGTGGTCTTAGGAGGTGAGTGAAGCATGGGGGAGGTCTGTCTGCCAAGTTTGATCCAGGTCTGCCATGAGTGAGGGTCGCAGTGGTCGCAGGAATTGAGTGAAGGTACTACAAATCCCATAATTCATGGTCCATCCTCCAAACCACACCAGGATGTATGGTGGGTCATATGGGGGGAGGGTCTGTGTGCCAAGTTTGGTCCAGGTCCATCATTCATGGGGGTCGCAGTGGTCGCAGGAAGTGAGTGAAGGTACTGAAAACCCCATAATCCATGGTCCATCCGCCCCCAAACCTCACCAGGATGTACAGTGGGCATGGCGGAGGTCTGTGTACCAAGTTTTGTCCAGGTCCATCATTTGTGGGGGTCGCAGTGGTCGCAGGAAGTGAGTGAAGGTACTGAAAACCCCATAATCCATGGTCCATCCGCCCCCAAACCTCACCAGGACGTACAGTGAGCATGGGGGAGGTCTGTGTGCCAAGTTTGGTCCAGGTCCATCATTCGTGGGGGTCCCAGTGGTCTCAAGAAGTGAGTGAAGGTACTGAAAACCCCATAATCCATGGTCCATCCGCCCCCAAACCACACCAGGACGTACAGTGGGCATGGGGGAGGTCTGTGTGGCAAGTTTGGTCCAGGTCCACCATGAGTGAGGGTCGCAGGAAGTTAGTGAAGGTACTACAAATCTCATAATTCATGGTCCATCCTCCTCCAAACCACACCAGGATGTATGGTGGGTCATGGGGGAGGTTTGTGTGCGAAGTTTGATCCAGGTCCATCATTCGTGGGAGGCGCAGTGGTCTTAGGAAGTGAGTGAAAGTACTGCAACTCCCATAATCCATGGTCCATCCTCCTCCAAACCACACCAGGATATACAGTGGTCTGGGGGGGGGGAGGGTCTGTGTGCCAAGTTTGGTCCAGGTTATGTTTTCTTGCCCTGGTGAAGGGAGTTGGACTGGATGGCCTTCAGGCAGCATTTCTCAACTTGGGGTCACCGGCGAGGGGATAGGGTCACCAAAGACTACCAGAAAACACAGTATTTTCTGTTTGTCAAGAGGGTTCTGTGTACCAATTCCAGCCCAATCCCACTGTTGGTGGGGTTCAGAATACTCTTTGATTGTAGATGAACTATAAATCCCAGGAACTAGAATTCCCAAATGGCAAGGTCTATTTCCTCCAAACTCCATCTGTGTTCATATTTCGGCATATGGAGTATTCATACGAAGTTTGGTCCAGATCCATCATTGTTTGAGTCCACAGCGATCTCTGGATGTAGGTGAACTACAACTCCAAAACCAAAGAACACTGACTACCAAACCCTTTCAGTATTTTCTGTTGGTCATGGGACATACATTGGGTTGTTAGGTGTCTTGTGTCCAAATTTGGTGTCAATTCGTCCAGAGGTTTTTGAGTTCTGTTAATCTCAAAACATGTGTGTGTGTGTGTGTGTGTGTGTGTGTGTGTGTGTGTGTGTGTGTGTATACTAGCCGTCCCCTGCCACGCTGTGGCCCAAATGGGGGTCTGTGTGGGAGGTTTGGCCCAATTAGATGGTGTTCAGAATGCTCTGTGGTTGTAGGTGAACTACAAATCCCAGAAACCACAACTCCCAAATGTTAAGATTCTATTTTCCCCAAACTCCACCAGTGTTCACATTTGGGCATATTGAGTATTCGTGTAGAGTTTGGTCCAGATCCATCATTATTTGAGTCCATAGTGCTCTCTGGATGTAGGTGAACTATAACTCTAAAATTCAAGGTCAATGCCTACCAAACCCTGTTGGTCCTGGGAGTCCTGTGTGCCAAGTGTGGTTCAATTCCATCATTGGTGGGGTTCAGAATGCTTTTTGATTGTAGGTGAACTATAAATCCCAGCAACTACAACTCCCAAATGAAAAAAAATTAGTGATGGTCACTCCTTGTGTTGCGAGACGTTTTGTTGCCAAATTTGGTGTGATTTCGTTCATTAGTCCTTTTGTTTTTAAGCTACTCATGACACATAGAACATATATATATATATATATATATATATATATATATATATATTAGGTGAACTTGGGTTAGTAGGTGTCTTGTGACCAAATTTGACGGCAATTCGTCCATTGGTTTTCGAGTTCTGTTAATCCCACAAACGAACATTACATTATTATTATTATTATTATTATTATTATTATTATTATTATTACTATTGTTATTATTATTATTATTATTATTATTATATTCCAATATGGGGTTCATTATGATTTATAACAGTGTATTTCTTCAATTTTAAGACTTAATTTCAGGTAGGTAGGTAGGTAGGTAGGTAGGTAGAAAGATAGATAGATAGATAGATAGATAGATAGATAGATAGATAGATAGATAGATATTTGTTTATTGGTACATGGATAGATATTGGTTTATTGGTAGTATTTGGGGATACTACCTGGAATGGGCCGAGAACCTTCCAGAAGAACGGGGTTTCCACAACTTACAAGAACGAGAGTGAGGTGGAAGGCCTTGGGGTCGGCTTGCTCGCCTTCTTGCTCAGCAATCTCTTAACTGGATCTTCTCTCTTCTTCTTCTTCTTCTTCTCTGGTCAGCAGATGACCGCTCGGTTGATGCTGGCCGTGGGAGGAGCGGTCATTGGCTCCTTGCAGTTCGGATACAACACCGGCGTCATCAACGCCCCGCAAAAGGTAAGAATAATAACGTTGCCATACTACTAATAATACTAATAACGCTAATATATCCTATATGGTATGTTGTACTTACAAAACTAGAAATCGACAATAACGAAATAATTTTGGAATTCTGAAAGTTTTGTTAGAGTCCTGAAATTTTCACCACCTGAACTTTAGCAACACTTTAGAAGCAAAGCACCAGCGCCCTCTAGTTTTGTAAGTACTTTAGAACCATTTAGAACCATGGATTGCTCACACCATCCAGATAGATGTGTTGCTAAAGTTCTGGTGGTGAAAATTTCAGAACTCTAACAAAACTTCCAAAATTTCATTATTTTGTTATTGGCCACTTTTATGACAGAACTCTAACAAAAATTTCAAAATGTTGTTATTAATGGCAGTTCCTAATCGACAATAAAAATAGACAATAATGAAATAATTTTGAAATTCTGAAAGTTTTGTTAGAGTTCTGAAATTTTCACCACCAGGACTTTAGAAACAAAGCACCAGCGCCCTCAAGTTTGTAAGTACTTTAAAACCATTTAGAACCATGGATTGCCCATGCCATCCATATAGATGTGTTGTTAAAGTTCTGGTGGTGAAAATTTCAGAACTCTTAACAAAACTTTCAAAATGTCATTTCGTTATTGGCCATTTTTATGACAGAACTCTAACAAAACTTTCAAAATTTTTGTTATTAATGTCAGTTCCTAATTGGTTCTGTCATAAAAATCGACAATAATGAAATAATATTGAAATTTTAAAAGTTTTGTTAGAGTTCTGAAATTTTCACCACCTGAATTTTAGCAACACTTTAGAAGCAAAGCACATGCGTCCTCTAGTTTTGTAAGTACTTTAGAACCATTTAGAACCATGGATTGCCCACGCCATCCATATATATATATGCGTTGCTAAAGTTCTGGTGGTGAAAATTTCAGAACTCTAACAAAACTTTCAAAATGTCATTATTATTTTGTTATTGGCCATTTTTATGACAGCACTCTATTGTCATAAAAATCGACAATAACCAAATAATTTTGAAATTCTGAAAGTTTTGTTCGAGTTCTGAAATTTTCACCACCAGGACTTTAGAAGCAAAGCACCAGTGTCCTCTAGTGTTGTAAGTAGTTTAGAACCATTTAGAACCATGGATTGCCCACACCATCTATATATAATATACTAGCCGTCCCCTGCCACGCATTGCTGTGGCCCACATGGGGGTTTTGTGTGGGAAGTTTGCCCCAATTCTGTCGGTGGTATTCAGAATGCTCTGTGATTGTAGGTGAACTACAAATCCCAGCAACTACAACTCCCAAATGTCAAAATTCGATTTTCCTCAAACTCCACCAGTGTTCACATTTGGGCATATTGAGTATTCATGTAGAGTTTGGTCCAGATCCATCATTATTTGAGTCCATAGTGCTCTCTGGATGTAGGTGAACTATAACTTCAAAATTCAAGGTCAATGCCCACCAAACCCTTCCAGTACTTTCTGTTGGTCATGGGAGTCCTGTGTGCCAAGTTTGGTACAATTCCACTGTTGGTGGGTTCAGAATGCTTTTTGATTGTAGGTGAACTATAAATCCCAGCAACTACAACTCCCAAATGACAAATTCATATTTTTTTGGGTGATGGTCACGCCTTGTGTTGTGAGACGTTTTGTTGCCAAATTTGGTGTGATTTCGTTCATTGGTTCTTTTGTTTTTAAGGTACTCATGACGCATAGAACATTTTTATATATATAGATATATATTCAGTACGCATGTTCAATGCATAGATATATATTCAAAACTAAAGTTCTGGTGGTGAATATTTCAGAACTCTAACAAAACTTTCAAAATTTAATTATTATTTCATTTTTGGCTATTTTTATGCCATTTATAATGAAATTTTGAGAGTTTTGTTAGAGTTCTGAAATTTTCACCACCAGAACTTTAGTTTTGTAAGTACTTTAGAACCATGCATTGAACAGGTGCAAAAATTAGCCCTGTATTTATTTGTGGGCCCTGTGTAGTGAACTTGGGTGGCTGTCTGTCTCTAATAATACAAAATGGAAACAAATGCCCTTTTCCCCACGAAATCGAGAAAACGGTCGGGAATGTTCCCGTTTCCCTGCCAAGTGTCCGTCCGGTGAGCCGGCTTATTGTCGGCAGTAATGGGATTTCCGCAAAGGGTTCCCAGGAGCATTAAAACCTCCTTTCCCCCTCCTCGGGCCGAGAAGGGTTTTTGCATCAATGCCGTCCCCTGTTTGGTTAATACTCGCAAAACCCTCGAGGCGGACTTTGGAATGGGGTTTACCGCTGACCAAAGGGATTTGCAAGGCCGGATCAGGCCGGCGTTTTGGACCTTGGACAGAAAAGGCCTCCGAAATCTCAGAAGTTGGGCTAAAACAAGCAGCACTCTTTTTTTAAAAAAAATAATAATAATATTTATTTATTTTATTTATTAATTATTATTATTATTATTTGTTTTTATTTATTGGATTATTATATTATATTACTAGCTTGGGGGACCCGGCAGTGCCCGGGTTATTTGAGAAAGGCATTGTTTGTCTGTGCTCCAAGTTTAGTCTAGATCACTCCAGAAGTGAGTACTACAAGTCCCATCGTCCCATCGTCCATGGTCCGTCATCCCACTGACCATACCAGGACGTAGAGTGGGTCATGGGGACTCTTTGTGCCATGTTTGGTCTTGATCCGTCAGAGGAGTGGGTCACAGTGGTCTCAGGAAGTGAGTGATGGTACTGCAAGTCCCATCGTCCATTGTCTGTCATCCCACCTACCTTACCAGGATGTAGAGTGGGTCATGGGGACTCTTTGTGCCATGTTTGGTCTTGATCCCTCACTGGTGTGGGTCACAATGGTCTCAGGAAGTGAGTGATGGTACTACAAATCCCATCATCCATGGTCCGTCATCCCACTGACCGTACCAGGATGTAGAGTGGGTCATAGGGACTCTTTGTGCCATGTTTGGTCTCGATCCCTCACTGGTGTGGGTCACAGTGGTCTCAGGAAGTGAGTGATGGTACTGCAAGTCCCATCGTCCATGGTCCATCATACCACAAACCATACCAGGATGTAGAGTGGGTCATAGGGACTCTTTGTGCCATGTTTGGTCTCGATCCGTCACTGGTGTGGGTCACAGTGGTCCCTAGAAGCGAGTGAAGGTACTGTAAGTCCCATCATCCATGGTCCTGCCTCCTCCGAACCACACCAGGATGTAAAGTGGGTCATGGAGGGTGCCAAGTTTGGTCCAGTTTTGTCATTTGTGGGCATCACAGTGGTGTATGGGAGATATATTGGATGAAGATACTGCAAATCCCATCATTCGTGTTTGGGCCCCCCACCAAACTGCACCAGGACATTAAGTGTGCCAAGTTTAGTCCAGGCTCGTAATTCATGGGGGTTGTAGTGATCTCTGGAAGTGAGTGAAGGTACTGCAAATCCCATCATCCATGGTCCATCCTCCCCCAAACTGCACCAGGACGTAAAGTGCGTCATGGGGGTTATGTGTGCCAAGTTTGGCCCAGTTCCATCATTGGTGGGCATCGCAGTGGTCTATGGGAGCCAAAGCAATTGAAAGTACTGCAAATCCCGTCAACTGAGTTCAGGGTGAACTACAACTCCCAGATCCAAGGTCAATCATCCTCAAACTAGGCTTGTATGCACACTTGGCCATGTGAGGTCTGTGTGCCAAGTGTGGGCCAAATCCGACCGGCTGGGTTCAGGGCTCTCTGGATAAGGGTGAACTACAACTCCCAAAAGCAAGTTCAATGCCCACAACTCCCTGCAGAATGTTCAGTTCTTTGTGGGCTTTGTGCAAATTCCACACGTGCAGAGAGAGAAAGGAACCCTGGGATGTGGCACTCACTGTAATCTGCAGTCCCTGTTTGCTGTGTGCCATATGAAAGGGTAGGAAAGGGTTAAGGGAGAGGCAGTGGGTAGGGCTGTGCAAATTCCACACCTATGGAGAGAGAAAGGAACCCTGGGATGTGGCACTCACTGTAACCTGCAGTCTCTGTTTGCTGTGTGCCATAAGAAAGGGTAGGAAAGGGTTAAGGGAGAGGCAGTGGGTGGGATTGTGCAAATTCCACACATATGGAGAGAGAAAGGAACCCTGGGATGTGGCACTCACTGTAACCTGCAATCTCTGTTTACTGTGTGCCATTGGAATATAATATTAGGATATATATATATATATATATATATATATATATATATACACACACACACACACACACACACACACATACATACATACATACACAAACTATAGAGGTTTGGAAGACCCAAAACCCCATACAATATATTATATTATATTATATTTTTATATTATTATATTATATTATATTATATTATGTTATATTATATTATTATCATATATACACAAACTATAGATGTTTGGAAGACCGAAAAGCCCTCCTGACGTGCTTGCAATAAGTTGTTGTTTTGATGCCGTGAGCCGTGAAAGGACACGCGGCTACTTAAAGCTCCGAAATGCCCCGAAAGCTTCCCCTAAACGCATCCTAATCCTCGGCTCTCGAGACTTAAAATATTAATTTGAGCCGAAAAGAGACTTTCCTTCGTTCCCTCGCTGGCTAATTAGGAGTACCTAATAATCTCTGACATCTGAAATGGTTTTAAAGCTATACGCGGTACCTAAATTTCCTACTTGACAGATGCAACTGTCTTTTGGGCCGCATAGGTCAACAGCAAGCTAGGTAAATAGTCGGGAGCTTACTCCGACCCGGGCTGGCTTCAAACTCATGGCCTTTCAGTCAGCAGTGCTTTTTAATGCAGCAGATTATTTAGAATGCATGCTTCATTGTGACTCAGCATATGCAACCTGATCCCGGAGGGAGGTTTTTTGTGTTGTGTGTTGATGATTCAGTAACAGGTGAAAGTGTCCCATTTCCTCTTTGACTTAACCTGTTTGGCCCAGGACTCTCCAGCCAGAGAGAACACTGAACCCCACCCATGATTCACCTAGAGCAAACTTGCCCAACATCACAAACTAGATTATATGTGCTTCCTCCACCACAGACATCCCAGTGTTCCTTACTCTCTTCATTGGCACCATGAACATGTCCAAGAGCTCTGCTAATGTACTCCACCAACACCACACTGCCCACCACCCAGGGAAAGGCTTACATACAGGGACAATTCCATCCTAGATTGTATGTGTTTCCTCCACCACAGGCATCCCAGTGTTCCTTACTCTCTCCATTGGCACCATGAACATGTCTAAGAGCTCTACTAACGTCCTCCACCAACACCACACTCCCCACCACCCAAAGAATGCTTCCATACGGGAACAATTCAATCCTAGATTGTATGTGTTTCCTCCACCACAGACATCCCAGTGTTCCTTACTCTCTCCATTGGCACCATGAACATGTCCAAGAGCTCTGCTAATGTCCTCCACTAACACCACACTGCCCACCACCCAGGGAAAGGATTTCATATCGGGAAAATTCCATCCTAGATTGTACGTGTTTCCTCCACCACAGGCATCCCAGTGTTCCTTATTCTCTCCATTGGTACCTTGATCATGTCCAAGAGCTCTGCTAATATCCTCCACAAGCACCACACTGCCCAACGCCCAGGGAAAGGCTTACATACGGGGACAATTCCATCCTAGATTGTATGTGTTTCCTCCACCACAGGCATCCCAGTGTTCCTTACTCTCTCCATTGGCAACATGAACATGTCTAAGAGCTCTACTAACGTCCTCCACCAATGCCACACTCCCCACCACCCAGGGAAAGGCTTTCAYATGGGGACAATTCCATCCTAGATTGTACGTAGACATCCCAGTGTTTCTTGCTCTCTCCATTGGTGTGGAATTTGCATGACCCTGCCTACTGCCTATCCCATAGTGAGCGCCATGAACATGTCCAAGAGCCCTGCCAATGTCCTCCACAAACGGGGACAATTCCATCCTAGATTGTATGTGTTTCCTACACCACAGGCATCCCAGTGTTCCTTTCTCTCTCTATTGGTGTGGAATTTGCATGATCCCCGCCCACCGTCTCTCCCTTAACCCTTTCCTATTCTTTTCTATGGCACACAGCAAACAGAGGGATTGATCAGCAACTGAGAGAGGTTTAGGGAGAATTCACCATGATTTATAGAAGTTGTAAGTCCTGGGATGTATAGTTCACCTGGGATGTATAGTGCAATCTAAGAACCGCACTCTGAACTCCACCAATGATGGATCTGGAACTCATTTGGCACACAGAAGCCGCATGAGCACCAAAACATACTGAAGGTCTTTGGAGGGATTTGTGGGAGTTGTAGTTCACCTACATCCGGAGCGCACTATGAATTCAAACAATTATGGATTTGGACTAAACTTGGCATGCATATCCGATATGCCCAAATTTGAATGCTGGTTGGTTTTGAGGGGAATTGGCCAGGACATTTTGGCATTGCAGGTGCTGGGATTTATAGTTCACCTGCGTTAAGTGAGCACTCTGAACTCCACCAAAGATGGATCTAGACCAAACTTGGCACACAGAGCCAACATGACTAGCAAAACATTCTTGAGGTCTGGGGGGCGGGGGGGATTCACCTTGATTTGTGGGAGTTGTAGTTCATCTCCATCCAGAGAGCACACTGAACCCAAACCGAGGGATCTGGACCAAACTTGGCATGCATACCCAATATGCCCAAATTTGAATGCTGGTTGGTTTTGAGGGGAATTGACCTGGACATTTTGGCATTGCAGGTACTGGGATGTATAGTTCACCTGCAATCAATAAGCACTCTGGACTCCACCAAAGATGGAATTGGACCAAACTTGGCACACAGAGCCCCCATGACCACCAAAAATACTGGAGGTCTTTAGGGGAAATTCACCTTGATTTGTGGGAGTTGTAATTCACAAACCTGATATGCTGAAATTTGATTATTGGAGGGGTTTGGGGGGGGGATCGGAACTGATCTTCCTTTCTGGGAGTTATAGTTCACCCATAACTAGGGAAACTGTGACCTCCATTGATGATGGACTTGGACCAAACTTGGCACACAGAACCCCCATGACTAACTCAACCTACTGGAGCGGGTGGAGCGGACTGGCTCACCATAGTGGGAATTGTAGTTCACCCTCCAGCCAGAGAGCACACTGAACCCCACCCATCATGTGTCTAAAGTAAATTTAGCCAACATAACAAACTAAGGGGGGGTTGGACTGGATGACCTCCTGGGTTTCCATTATTATTATTATTATTATTTACAAATGCTGGTTGGCCATCTGTCGGGAGTGTTTTGATTGTGCTGATGGAGTTTTTCGGGGTTAACCTGGCATAATGGGAGTTGTAGTTCACCCAAAACGTTATGAATATTGAAAGCTTTGCTGTCTCTCGGCAGGTGATTGAGGAGTTCTACAACGAGACGTGGTTCAGCCGCTACGGGGAGTTTGTGAGCCGTGGGACCCTCACCACGCTCTGGTCGCTCTCCGTCTCCATCTTCTCCGTCGGGGGCATGATTGGGTCCTTTTCCGTCGGGCTCTTCGTCAACCGCTTCGGGCGGTGAGTAAGGTCTCAAGGCGTGCAAGGAATAATAATAACAATAATAACAATAATAACAATAATACAAGATGTCCACAGCATATTATTATTATTATTATTATTATTATTATTATTATTATTTAGAAATACTGGTTGGCCATCTGTTGGGAGTGTTTTGATTGTGCTTTTCCTGCCTGGCAGAAAGAAGGGGGCTGGACCGGATGACCTCTGGGGTTTCTATTATTATTATTATTATTATTATTATTATTATTATTATTATTTACAAATGGTTATTTACAAGAAACTTTTGGGTGTTGCTGGGAGCGGTTATGCAGCATCTTGAAGTTGAACCATTTGGAGTACCAAGGAAACTGCTGGTTGGCCATCTGTTGGGAGTGTTTTGATTGTGCTTTCTCTGCATGGCAGAAAGGAGGAGGATGGACTGGATGACCTCTGGGGTTTCTATTATTATTATTATTATTATTATTATTTACAAATGCTGGTTGGCCATCTGTCGGGAGTGTTTTGATTGTGCTTTTCCTACATGGCAGAAATCAGGGGATTGGACTGGATGACCTCTGGGGTTTCTATTATTATTATTATTATTATTATTATTATTATTATTATTAGAAACACAACAAGATGAGTCCACAGCATATTATTATTATTATTAGTATTAGTTAGAAATACTGGTTGGCCATCTGTTGGGAGTGTTTTGATTGTGCTTTTCCTACATGACAGAAATCAGGGGGTTGGACTGGATGACCTCTGGGGTTTTCTATTATTATTATTATTATTATTATTATTATTATTATTATTATTGTGTGAAACACAAGATGAGTCCACAGCAGACAAGATCACTCTCGTCTATTATTATTAGTATTATTATTATTATTATATTGTCTATTATTATTATTATTATTAGAAGAAGAAGAAGAAGAAACACAACAAGATGTGTCCACAGCATCATATTATTATTATTATTATTATTATTATTATTATTATTATTATTATTATTATTATTTACAAATGCTGGTTGGCCATCTGTTGGGAGTGTTTTGATTGTGCTTTTCCTACGTGGCAGAAATAAGGGATCTGGACTAGATGACCTCTGGGGTTTCTATTATTATTATTATTATTATTTACAAATGGTTATTTACAAGTAACCTTTGGCTGTTGCTGGGAGTGGTTAGGCAGCATCCTGAAGTTGAACCATTTGGAGTACCAAGGAAACTGCTGGTTGGCCATCTGTTGGGAGTGTTTTGATTGTGCTTTTCCTACATGACAGAAATCAGGGGGTTGGACTGGATGACCTCTGGGGTTTTCTATTATTATTATTATTATTATTATTATTATTATTATTATTATTGTGTGAAACACAAGATGAGTCCACAGCAGACAAGATCACTCTCGTCTATTATTATTAGTATTATTATTATTATTATATTGTCTATTATTATTATTATTATTAGAAGAAGAAGAAGAAGAAGAAGAAACACAACAAGATGTGTCCACAGCATATTATTATTATTATTATTATTATTATTATTATTATTATTATTATTTACAAATGCTGGTTGGCCATCTGTTGGGAGTGTTTTGATTGTGCTTTTCCTACGTGGCAGAAATAAGGGATCTGGACTAGATGACCTCTGGGGTTTCTATTATTATTATTATTATTATTATTATTATTATTATTATTATTATTTACAAATGGTTATTTACAAGTAACCTTTGGCTGTTGCTGGGAGTGGTTAGGCAGCATCCTGAAGTTGAACCATTTGGAGTACCAAGGAAACTGCTGGTTGGCCATCTGTTGGGAGTGTTTTGATTGTGCTTTCCCTGCGTGGCAGAAAGAAGGGGGTTGGACTGGATGACCTCTAGGGTTTCTATTATTATTATTCTATTATTCACGTCACCCTTCCGTAAGTCCTCCCTGCATTCTGACGCTCAGCTGACGGCTTTCCTTCCGTTTCCAGGCGGAACTCGATGCTGATGTCCAACAGCCTGGCCTTCCTGGCGGCCATCCTGATGGGCTTCTCCAAGATGGCCTCCTCCTTCGAGATGCTGATCCTGGGCCGCTTTGTGATCGGGGTCTACTCCGGCCTCACCACAGGCTTCGTGCCCATGTACGTGGGGGAGGTCTCGCCCACCGCCCTGCGCGGCGCCCTCGGCACGCTCCACCAGCTCGGCATCGTGGTCGGCATCCTGGTGGCCCAGGTGAGCAGGCCCACTCCACACCTGGGAACACCTTGTTGTTGTGTCTACACTGTGGACACCACAACAGCAATAATTCACCTGGGAGAAGACCTCTCTAGGCATCTCTAGGTCTTTCGGCAAGACTCAGGGTCCATCTGAAATATGGAAATAATAATAATAATAATAATAATAATAATAATAATAATAATAATAATAATAATAAATGCAGACCAAAACAACCCTCCACTATTTGGCTTTACCTGGGAGAAGACCTCTGTAGGCATCTCTAGGTCTTACAGCATGGCTCAGGGTCCATCTGCAATATGGAAACTATTATTATTATTATTATTATTATTATCATTATTATTATTATTATTATTATTATTATATTAATAATAATAAATGCAGACTAAAACAACCCTCCACTATTTGGCTTTATTTGAAAGAAGACCTCTGTAGGCATCTCTAGGTCTTTCGGCATGGCTCAGGGTCCATCTGCAATATGGAAACTATTATTATTATTATTATTATTATTATTATATTAATAATAATAAATGCAGACTAAAACAACCCTCCACTATTTGGCTTCACCTGGGAGACCTCTATAGGCATCTCTAGGTCGTACATCATGGCTCAGGGTCCATCTGCAATATGGAAATTAATTAATAAATAATAATAATAATAATAATAATAATAATAATAATAATTGCTAACTATAACAACCCTCTGCTAATAGGCTTTACCTGGGAGAAGACTTCTGTAGGCATCTAGGTCTTTTGGTATAACAACAATAATAATAATAATAATAATAATAATAATAATAATAATAATAATAATAACGACAACAATATATTTATTATTATTTTGCCCCACTTCGAGCACAAGATGAGTGTAAATAATAATAAATGTACGTATAAATATATTATAATATTTATAAAATAATAGTAATATAATATATAAACACATAATATTGTATAATTATAATATATACAGTATTTGTCATATTATTTAATCATAATATATATAATATAATAATTATGTAATAATATACTATATATATAAAATATTTTACTGTATATAATTATTCTTATATATATTATTACGGCATAATTATAATTATATATGTATAGTTTACATGCAGAATATATAATTATTATATTATGCATTATCATTTTATATTCATATTTTACATACATATATTCTAATATTACAATATGTTATAATATTATATCATTATTAGTTTGTGGGATTAACATAACTCAAAAACCATTGGAGGAATTGACACCAAATTTGGACACAAGACACCTATTATGTCAACGAGTGACCATCACTCATAAAAAAATGGAATAATACAGTGGAAGAAATTTTAAAAGCCAAAAAATAAAAAAATACATTACAATGCACGTGCAAAACAACATATTTTCACATATACACAAATATATAGACACACATATACATATATATACAAAACACATATACATAGACTGGGCCACAGCAACGCGTGGCAGGGGACGGCTAGTATATTTATATTTTACATACATATATATTACATTATTTCCATTATTTATATATTTATATTATATATATATATATATATATATATATATATATATATAGTATTATATCCTTATATATTTTTGCATACATATATATTACATTATTTTCATTATAAATTTATATTTTACATACATATGTATATATTATAATATTACAATATACATTATAATATTATATCATTATCATTGTATAGTTATATTTTACATATATATATAGTATTATATCCTTATATATTTATATTTTACATACATATATATTACATTTTTACATTATTATTATTACATTATTACATATATTACATTATTTCCATTATTTATATATTTATATATTACATACATATGTATATATTATAATATTATAATATTACAATACATATTATAATATTATATCATTCACTATACAGTTGTATTTTACATATATAATATTATATCCTTCATATATTTATAATTTACATACATATATATTACATTATTTTCATTGTATATTTATATATTACATGCATATGTCTATATTATAATATTACAATATATATAATAATATATCATTATCATTATACAGTTATATTTTACATATATATATATAGTATTATATCCTTATATATTTATTTTTGCATACATATATATTACATTATTTTCATTATATATTTATATATTACATGCATATGTCTATATTAAAATATTACAATATATATTATAATATTATATTATATCATTATCATTATATAGTTATATTTTACATATATATAGTATTATATCCTTATCACATATTTATATTTTTACATACATATATATTACATTATTTTCATTATATATTTATATATTACATGCATATGTCTATTATAATATAATATTATAATATATATTGTAATATTATAATATTACAATATATATTATAATATATCATTATCATTGTATAGTTATATTTTACATATATATATAGTATTATATCCTTATAATATATTTATATTTTTACATACATATATATATATATTATAATATTACTATATTATAATATATTAACATTATATAGTTCTGTTGTTATATATATATATATATATATCATAATGTATAATTATAATAATTATTATACACATATATTGTCAGAGTGAAAAATCGGGAGTGAAAAATGCGCAGCGGAATAGGTTGCTAGATCAAACAGACACGGGACTCCAACAATTCCAGGACTCTGCAGTTTTCCAGTTTTAAAATAACATAAAGTTTACTAAGTACATCTCAATACACGTCTACTTCTAAGCGGGCAAAATCGGGAACTACAAAGCACAGCTACATTACGGTTTCAGAACATCTGCTTATCAGGCTCTCTGGCTGCAAGCCGGATACTCCCTATTTCTTCCCAGCCAGAGAAACTCGTTATCTAACTTCTGTCAAGGTCTCTTCTCTCTCTACCTCTCTGTCTCTTACAACAGTTCCAACACCTAATTGAACATAACAGAATCCATCTTGAGTACATATTAATACCATTCTTAATCATATAGATACGCATTGAAAAAACATACATGCATACTTTCAATAATCCTGACATACATGTTATGATATTACAATATATGAGTGTTTCAATTGCTTATATGTTCCTCTTCTTCTCCTCCTCTTTCTCCAGATCTTCGGCATGGACCTGATCATGGGGAGCAAGGAGCTGTGGCCGCTGCTGCTGGGCTTCGTCTTCATCTTTGCCTTGATCCAATGCGCCATGCTGCCCTTCGCCCCCGAGAGCCCCCGCTTCCTCCTCATCAACCGCAACGAGGAGAACAAGGCCAAGAGCGGTGAGCTGATGACCCTGTTTTTAAAGTCTCTTCCTCAGTCCCCTTCCTCCTCCTAGCTGGCTTGGGAGGGGGAGAGAAGCAGCAGGATTTCCTCCTTCTCCTCCTGAGGTGGCAGGCAGATGTAGTAAGCAACAGCCAGGAGACAGGTGTTTTTTAAAGTCTCTTCCTCAGTCCCCTTCCTCCTCCTAGCTGGCTTGGGAGGGGGAGAGAAGCAGCAGGATTTCCTCCTTCTCCTCCCGAGGTGGCAGGCAGATGTGGTAAGCAACGGCCAGGAGACAGGTGTTTTTAAAGTCTCTTCCTCAGTCCCCTTCCTCCTCTTAGCTGGCTTGGGAGGGGGAGAGTAGCAGCAGGATTTCCTCCTTCTCCTCCTGAGGTGGCAGGCAGATGGAGTATTGTTGGTGGGGGGAGGGGCACCCAACTGATGACCCAGGAGACATGGTGGAAATCTGTCTTCCTGGCTGCCCCTCTTCACTCTATATGTTTAGTCTATATAGATACAGATAGATAGATAGATAGATAGATAGATAGATAGATAGATAGATAGATAGATCTATATCATATCTGTGGCCATTTATTTTTTGCTGGGTGGCCATCTGTTAGGAGGGATTGGGTTGTGCCTTTCTATTGGGTCGAAGTAGATGGCCCTTGGGGTCCCTTCCCAAGTTTAGGATTCTATGATATCTATATCTATATATATTAGTCGTATCTATGGCCATCTACTAGATAGATAGATAGATAGATAGATAGATAGATAGATAGATAGATAGATAGATAGATAGATAGATAATCAGATAAAAGGATGGATGGATGGATGGATGGATGGATGGATGGATGGATGGATAGATAGATAGATAGATAGATAGATAGATAGATAGATAGATAATCAGATAGATGGATGGATGGATGGATGGATGGATGGATGGATAGATAGATAGATAGATAGATAGATAATCAGATAGATAGATAGATAGATAGATAGATAGATAGATAAGTAGATATGACAAGAGATAGATAGACAGAGAGGGAGGGAGAGATGGATCTACCTGTTCTGCCAGGAAGGAAGGCATAATCAATCCCTCTCTACAGATGGCCACGCAGCCTCTGCTTAAGAACTTCCAGAGAAGGAAGGAGCCTCCACCAGGCTCCCAGACAGCCTATATTGAACCGCCTGATGTTTCTCCTCCGAGCTCAACGTGCCTCTGTTTCCTTCCAGTCCTGAAGAAGCTTCGCGGCACGACAGACGTGAGCAGCGACCTGCAGGAGATGAAGGAGGAGAGCCGGCAGATGATGCGGGAGAAGAAGGTGACCATCCCGGAGCTCTTCCGCTCCCCCATGTACCGGCAACCCATCCTCATCGCCGTCGTCCTCCAGCTCTCCCAGCAGCTCTCCGGCATCAACGCGGTAAGGAGGAGGCTCGCAAACATCATTTGCATATATATATTTGCATATATTTGCATATACTAGCTGTCCACTGCCACGCGTTGCTGTGGCCCAGTCTGTGTGTATGTGTTTTGTGTGTATATATAAGAATATATATGTGTGTTTGTGTATATGAATGTGGTTTTGTGGGAAGGATGGGGGCGGAGCCACGGGAGTCATTTTTGTGCATGCACTGTCCCTTGTTTTTATTATTTTTGGCGTTTAAACTCCCTTCCGCTGTGTTTTTATAAGTGATGGTCACTCGTTGGCCTGAGAGGTGTCTTGTGTCCAAATTTGGTGTCAATTCGTCCAGTGGTTTTTGAGTTCTGTTAATCCCACAAACTAACATTATATTTTAGGGGGCGGAGCTACAGTTGTTTTTGTGCATGTGTTGTACCTTGTTTTTATTATTTTTGACTTTTAAAGTCCCTTCCGCTGTGTTTTTATGAGTGATGGTCACTCGTTGGCCCGAGAAGAGTCTTGTGTCCAAATTTGGTGTCAATTCGTCCAGTGGTTTTTGAGTTATGTTAATCCCACAAACTAACATTACATATATATCGTTTTGCGCATGCGTTGTAATGTATGGGGGGGTTAGGCCCCTTCCGCTGTGTTTCTCAGTGTTTTTATGAGTGATGGTCACTCGTTGGCCTGAGAGGTATCTTGTGTCCAAATTTGGTGTCAATTCGTCCGGTGGTTTTTGAGTTATGTTAATCCCACAAACTAACATTACATATATATGGTTTTGCGCATGCGTTGTAATATTTTGGGGGAGAGTTAAGCCCCTTCCGCTGTGTTTTTCAGTGTTTTTATGAGTGATGGTCACTCGTTGGCCTGAGAAGAGTCTTGTGTCCAAATTTTGGTGTCAATTCATCCAGTGGTTTTTGAGTTATGTTAATCCCACAAACTAACATTACATATATATGGTTTTGCGCATGCGTTGTATTTGGGGGGGGGGGTTAAGCCCCTTCCGCTGTGTTTTTCAGTGTTTTTATGAGTGATGGTCACTCGTTGGCCTGAAATGTGTCTTGTGTCCAAATTTGGTGTCAATTCGACCCGTGGTTTTTGAGTTATGGTAATCCCACAAACTAACATTACATTCATATATAGATATATATATATATCTACATAACCAATTCACATAACCTAAAAAGTCATTTTGTACACAGAATATACACAAACCTTTAAGCGGCAGGATGCAAAACTCTACTGTGAAGTTCGGACTAAAGCCCGGAGCGGACGTGAACACTCTATGCAGTTTAGGAGCCATCAGCAAAGATTTGTGTTTTGCGATACCTCATCCCTAAGAGATCTCTCTCTGTGTTCTGGACTTTTCCGTGCAGGTCTTCTACTATTCGACGAGCATCTTTGAGAAATCCGGGGTCCAGCAGCCCGTGTACGCCACCATTGGCTCCGGGGTCGTCAACACGGCCTTCACCGTCGTCTCGGTGCGTAGCTCCCTTTTGGGAAAAACAGGGGAATCTCTCTCTATAATAATATTATATTAATAATAATTATTAATTATTATTAATAATAATTTATTATTATTTATTATTATTATTAATTATTATTAATAATAAATATTAATTATTAATAATTATTAATAATAATTAATAATTAGTACTTATTAATAATCATTTATTAATAATAAATATAAATAATTACTACTAATAATTAATCTCCATCATCTTCTTCCAAACCCATGAAGAATAATGACATTTCCCATTCAAGACTGAACAAATAAAATGTATTATTATCACTATATAATAGTCATATTAATATAACATAATTACCATTTTGTTATTATCATTAATAATATTATTATTACATTACGTTATTAGCATTACAATAATATTAATAGCATGAATTTATTACCTTTTCATTATTATTAATAGTAGTAATTTTATTGATTAGCCCTTAGGCCATTCACAATGCCAAACAAAACAGCAAGGCTTGTTATATTATTAATATATCATAATTATTAATAATATAATAATATTACTATTGCATTATAATTATATAGATAAAATAATAATATAATAGTGTATTATTATGATTTTATCATTATATAATTATAATGTAATGTAATTATATTACATTATGGTTATTACATTTTATTATCCTGTTACGTTATTTTTTATTATTACATTATTGTTTTTATCATTATATTATGTTACATCATATTTATTGTATTTTTCTTATCATTATATTCCTTTTTCTTACTACATTATTATATCCTATCATTATTACAGTTTATTCTATTACATTATTTTTATTATTATATTATTTTTTCTTAGATTCTTTTTTATCATTATATAATATAATAATAAAAAGAATATAAAAGTAATATCATAATAAAATGTCTTATAATAATGTGATATAATAATATAATATAAGAATACAATAATAAATACAATGTAATAATACAGTGATATAATATTAATGTAATAATAATATAATGATAAAAAGGAATATAAAAAGGATACTATAATAATAAATATAATGTAATATAATATTCATGATTATATTATATTTATATTCTTTTTATTATTGTATTCTTATTTTTATTATATTATTATATCACATTATTATATGACATTTTATTTATTAGTATATTATTCTTAGTTTTATTATCATTATATTCTTTTTCTCATCATTTTCTTCTTATTATATCATATTATTATTATTACATTTTATTGTATTACATTGTATTTATTGTTATATTATTCTTGTTATTATATGTTTATTATATTATTATATCACTTTATTATTTTTAACATTTTATTCATTTATTATATTATTCTTATTATTTCACGTTATTATAATATTACATTTTAATTATTATTCTTATTTTATTACATGTTTATTATATTATTATATCACTTTATTATTTTTTACATTTTATTCATTTATTATATTCTTATTTTTATTAATTATATTATTTTTATTATTTCACGTTATTATAATATTACATTTCATTTATTCTTATTTTATTACATGTTTATTATATTATTATATCGCTTTATTATTTTTTACATTTTATTCATTTATTATATTATTCTTATTTTTATTAATTATATTATTTTTATTATTTCACGTTATTATAATATTACATTTTAATTATTCTTATTTTATTACATGTTTATTATATTATTATATTGCTTTATTATTTTTTACATTTTATTCATTTATTATATTATTCTTATTTTTGTTTATTATATTATTTTTATTATTTCACATTATTATAATATTACATTTTAATTATTATTCTTATTTTATTACATGTTTATTATATTATTATATCGCTTTATTATTTTTTACATTTTATTTATATTCTTATTATTTATATTCTTATTATTTCACATTATTATAATATTACATTTTAATTATTATTAGTCTTATTTTTCTCATGGTCTTCTTCCTTTGTCCGTAGCTCTTTGTGGTGGAGCGGGCCGGGCGGCGGACGCTGCACTTGGTGGGCTTGGCCGGCATGGCGGGCTGCGCCGTCCTCATGACCATCGCCTTGGCCCTCCTGGTGAGTCGCGCGGAAAATTCACGAAAACGAACAAAATGCGCAGAACTTGGACTGTTTGCCGCTTGGGAGTCCAGTGGAGTCTCGTTCTCTGGAAATTTGAAGCAGAGGCTGGGTGGACATCTGTTGGGAGGGATTGGATTGTGTCTAGATGGGTGTCCCTTCCAACTTTTGCATTGTATATATAGAATGCAAAAGTTGGAAGGGACACCCATCTAGACACAGTCCAATCCCTCCCAACAGATGTATCCTATATTTTATATGTATACTAGCTGTGCCCTGCCACGCGTTGCTGTGGCCTATAGTAAAACTTATCAAAGTTGAGGTAGATATCTGGACTATTATGAAAGAGAGGTCCCTACCTATTCCTTCCCCCTTTTCCTCCCCCTTTCTCTCCTTTCTTCCTTCTCTACCTCTTTCTTTCTTTCCTTCTTTCACTCCTTGGTTTCATCCTTCTCTCTTCCCTTCATTCCCTCCCCCTTTCTTCCTTTGCCTTTCTTCCCTCCCTGTTTGCTTCCTTCTTTCACTTTTTATTTCCTTTTATTTCACCACCATCATAACAATAACAATAATGCAATGCATTGCCTCCGGGACCTGACACCTCTCCCATTCCCCCTAAAAGGGTCTCATAGGAACAATAGCATCATAATAATCATAGAAATAACAACCTTTACCCGCCACGTGTTGCTGTGGCCAACCTTCCCTCTTTCTCTCCTTCTTTCCCTCTTTCCTTCCTTCCTTCCCTCCCATCTTTCCTTCTCCTCTTCCTTCTCTACCTCTTTCCTTCCTTCCCCCTTTTTCTTTCTCTTCTGGTCATTTTTCTTTCTCTCTTTCCTTCTTTCCTTCCCTCCCTCTTTCTCTACATCTTCCCCTTCCTTCACTCCCTCTTTCCTTCCTTCATTCCCTTTTTTCTTTCCTTCTCTCCTTCCTTCCTTCCCCCTTTTTCTTTCCCTCCCTCTGTCTCTCATTTCTTCCTTCTCTACCTCTTTCCTTCCTTCCCCCTTTTTTTTCTCTTCTGCTGTGCGCCAATGCGCATGCTCAGTTGTTTTGTCGTTTTGTGAGTGTGTTGTTGTGTTGTTTTTCATTTTGAGTAGATATGTTTGTACCTTGTGGGTTGTGTTATGGGCATGGGAATTTTGGTTAAGTTTCGTTGGGGGTTTTAGAGTTTTGCTGTCCCGTTGAACCAACCTAACAGATTTATATATATAGATAATATCACCATGTATCTTTGGCTGGATGGTCATCTGTCAGTAGGGATCAGATTGTGCCTTTCTGTTGGGTTGAACTAGATGACCCTTGGGATCCCTTCCAACTAGCATTCTGTGATATATTGAGCCCCTCTCTCTATATATATATCTATCTATCTATATCAGTGTTTCTCAACCTTCCTAATGCCGTGACCCCTTAATACAGTGCCTCATATGGTGGTGACCCCCAATCATAACATTATTTTCATTGTGACTTCATCACTGGAATTTTGCTACGGTTATGAATTATAATGTAAATATCTGATATGCAGGATATATTTTCATTTACTGTAACAAATCTGGCACAAATACCCAAGACTCCCAAATTTGAATACTGGCGTGGTTGGGGGGGGGGGGGATATTGATTTTGGCATTTGAGAGTTGTAGTTGCTGGGATTTATAGTTCACCTCCAATCAAAGAGTATTCTGAACTCCACCAACGATGGAATTGAACCAAACTTGGCACAGAGAACTCCCATGACCTATAGAAAATACTGGAAGGGTTCGGTGGGAGTTGTAGTTCCCCTTCATCCAGAAAGCACTGTGGACTCAAGCAATAATGAATCTAGCTCAGGCAGGGAGACAGTAGTGCAGCAGGGTGGTCGGTACACTAATAGAATCCCCGTCCTGTCCTGGTCAGCTTGGCACACATACTCAATATACCCAAATGTCAGTGGAGTTTGGGGAAATACATGTTGACATTTGGGAGTTGTAGTTGCTGGGATTTATAGTTCACCTACAATCAAAGAGCATTCAGAACCCCACCAACGATGGAATTGGGCCAAACCTCCCACACAGAACTGTATTTTCTGATGGTCTTTGGCGACCCCTCTGACACCCCCTTGTGACCCCTCCAGGGGTCCCGACCCCCAGGTTGAGAAACACTGATCTATATATATATCTATATATATAAAAATGTTCATGTCGTCGTGAGTACCTTAAAAACAAAAACAAAAAACTATGGGGCCAAATGACCCCAACTTCGGCAACAAAACGTCTCACAACACAAGGTTTGACCAACAATAATAAAGAAAACAAAATATACTTACAACTCCTAAAAAAGGAGTCCCTTCCAACTCTAGCATTCTAATATATATATATATATATATATATATATATATATATGGATGGCCATCTATTGGGAGGGATCAGATTGTGTCTTCCTGTTGGGTTGAACTAGAAGACCCTTGGGGTCCCTTCCAGTTCTAGCATTCTATGATATATCTAGCAGATAGATAGATAGATAGATAGATAGATAGATAGATAGATAGATAGATAGATATGGATGGCCATCTATTGGGAGAGATTGAATTGTGCCGTCTTGTTGGATGGCAACTCTAGGATTCTATGATATAGATATATAGATAGATCTGTATCATACCTATGGCCATCTTTCTGGCTGGATGGACATCTGTGAGGAGGGATCGGATTGTGCCTTTCTGTTGGGTTGAATTAGATGGCCCTTCTATTATATATATTTAGTGTATATGTGTGTGTGTTTGTGTGTGTATGTATATATATATAATCGCCATCTTACTTTGGCTGGATGGCCTTCTGTCAGGAGGGATCGGATTGTGCCTTCCTGTTGGACTGGATGGGGTCCCTTCCAAGTAGGATTCTGTAGTATATATATAATCTAGCATGCGTGTGTGTGTGTGTGTGTGTGTGTGTGTGTGTGTATGTGTGTGTGTATATATATATATAGGATTCTGTAGTATATATATAATCTAGCGTGCATGTGTGTGTGTATATATATAGGGCCCTGTCTATCTTTTGCTGGATGGCCATCTGTTAGGAGGGATTGGATTGTGCCTTCCTGTTGGGTTGAATTAGATGGCCCTTCTATTATATATATTTAGTGTGTGTGTGTGTGTGCGTATGTGTGTGTGTGTGTGTGTATATATATATATATTCGCCATCTATCTTTGGCTGGATGGCCTTCTCTTAGGAGGGATCGGATTGTGCCTTTCTGTTGGACTGGATGGGGTCCCTTCCAAGTAGGATTCTGTAGTATATATATAATCTAGCATGCGTGTGTGTGTGTGTGTGTGTGTGTGTGTGTGTGTATGTGTGTGTGTGTATATATATATATATATATATATATATATATATATATATATATATGGCCCTGTCTATCTTTTGCTGGATAGCCATCTGTTAGGAGGGATTGGATTGTGCCTTCTTGTTGGGATGAACTAGATGGCCCTTCTATTATATATATTTAGTGTGTTTTTGTGTGTGTGTGTGTGTGTGTGTGTATAATCGCCATCTAACTTTGGCTGGATGGCCTTCTGTCAGGAGGGATCGGATTGTGCTTTCCTGTTGGACTGGATGGGGTCCCTTCCAAGTAGGATTCTGCAATATATATATAACCTAGTGTGTGTGTGTGTGTGTGTGTGTGTATAGGGCCCTGTCTATCTTTTGCTAGATGGCCATCTGTTAGGAGGGATCGGATTGTGCCTTTCTGTTGGACTGGATGGGGTCCCTTCCAAGTAGGATTCTGTAGTATATATATAATCTAGCATCCATGTGTGTGTGTGTGTGTGTGTGTGTGTATATATATATAGGGCCCTGTCTATCTTTTGCTGTATAGCCATCTGTCAGGAGGGATCGGATTGTGCCTTCCTGTTGGTTTGTAGGGCCCTGTGTGTGTGTAGGGCCCTGTCTATCTTTTGCTGGATGGCCATCTGTTAGGAGGGATCGGATTGTGCCTTCCTGTTGGGATGAACTAGATGGCCCTTGGGGTCCCCTCCCAACTTTAGGATTCTGTGCTATCTATATATATCAGTCGTACTTTTGGCTGGAGGGCCATCTGTCAGGAGGGCTTTGATGGCATCTTCTTGGGGTTGGACTGGATGGCCCTTGGGGTCTCTTCCAACTCTGGGATGCTACGAAACAGCAAGATTGAGATGTTTCTAGTTACGTGCAGAGTGTCTCCGTTTCCGTTGTCCCTTGATGGACAGCAGCTTTTCCCCAAACCGATGGGCCAGGGGTTGGGCTGATGGGAGTTGTAGTCCCCCCTGTGGGGAGGGAAAGGCGTGGCTGACCCTCTCTCTCTCTCTCTCTCTCTCTCTCTTTCTGGGGGTCTCAGGACCAGATGGCCTGGATGTCGTACCTGAGCATCATCGCCATCTTTGGCTTCGTGGCCTTCTTTGAGATTGGGCCGGGCCCCATCCCCTGGTTCATCGTGGCCGAGCTCTTCAGCCAGGGACCCCGCCCGGCCGCCTTCGCCGTGGCCGGACTCTCCAACTGGACCTCCAACTTCATCGTGGGCATGGGCTTCCAGTACATCGAGGTAGGACCACCACCACCAACACCCCCCCCCCCCCAGGCTTGCTTGCTTTCTACCTACCTATCTTTTTCTTTCTTTCTTTCTTTCTTTCTTTCTTTCTTTCTTTCTTTCTTTCTTTCTTTCTTTCTTTCTTTCTCTCCCTCTCTATCTATCTTTATCTATCTATCTATCTATCTATCTATCTTTCTTTCTTTTTCTTTCTATCTTTTTCTTTCTTTCTTTCTTTCTCTATCTTTTTCTTTCTATCTATCTTCCTTTCTTTCTTTTTCTATCTATCTATATCTATCTCTTTTCTTTCTCTTTTTCTCTATCTATATTTTTCTTTCTATCTCTATCTTTCTTTCTTTCTCTTTTTCTTTCTATCCATCTTTCTCTTTCTATATTTTTCTTTCTATCTATCTTTATTTTTCTTTCTCTCTCTCTATCTTTTTCTTTCTATCTCTTTCTTTCTTTCTTTCTTTCTTTTTCTTTCTCTTTTTCTCTCTATCCCTATCTATCTATCTATCTATCTATCTATCTATCTATCTATCTATCTATCTATCTTTTCCTATCTATCTATCTATCTATCTATCTATCTATCTATCTTTTTCTTTCTTTCTCTTTTTCTTTCTTTCTCTCTATCCCTATCTATCTTTTTCTTTCTTTCTATCTCTCTTTCTCTTTCTCTTTTTATTTCTTTCTCTATCTCTATCTTTTTCTTTCATTCTATCTTTCTTTCTCTTTTTCTCTCTATCTCTATCTATCTTTTTCTTTCTTTTTCTTTCTTTCTTTTTTTCTTTCTATCTCTATCTTTTTCTATCCATCTTTCTCTTTCTTTCTCTCTTTTTCTCTTTCTATCTCTATCTTTTTCTTTCTATCCATTTATCTCATTTCTTTCTATATTTCTATCTGTATCTATATTTCTTTCTTTCTCTTATTCTATCTATCTATCTATCTATCTATCTATCTTTTTCTTTATTTCTCTTTGTTTTTTTCTAGCTATTTTTTCTATCTTTCTCTTTCTATCAATCTATCTCTTTCTATCTTTATCTGTCTATCCATCCATCCATCTATCTACCTTTCTTCTTCCCTTGCTTTCGCCCTTTCCTTTCTCCCTTTCCCTCATACACCTTCCCCCTCTCCCTCTTTTCTTTTCTTCTTTTCTTTCTTTCTTTATTTCTTTCTGCCTTCCTCTTTCTTTTCTCCCATCCCTTTGTACTTTTTCTCCTTTCTTTCTCTTCCTTCCTTCCCTCCTTTCTTTGTTTTCCCTTCTTCTTTTGTTTTCTTTTTCCTTTCCCTCCCTTCCTCCCGAGTGTCATACACAGGCCACCTTTCTTCTCCAGTGACATCCCAGAGGGCCACTTCACCCAGCCACAACCTTTGTATAATGCAAACCAACACACATCCAGGCATACCTTGGCTTTGGGCTGGATAGGGAGATGGGATGGGTGGGTGGGTGGATGTATAGATAGATAGATAGATAGATAGATAGATAGATAGATAGATAGATAGATGATTAGGTAGGTAAGTAGGTGGATGGATAGCTAGATATATAGACTCTTAGAGTTGGAAGAGACCCCAAGGGTCATCTAATCCAACCCATAGATAGATAGATAATCAGATAGATCAATAAGATAGGTGATCTGATAGATAGATAGATAGATAGATAGATAGATAGATAGATAGATAGACAGACAGACAGACAGACAGACAGACAGACAGACAGACAGACAGACAGACAGATGAATGATCAGATAGATAGATGATCAGGTAGAAAAATAGGTAGGTGGGTGGGTGGGTGGATAGATGGATAGATAGATAGATAGATTCCTAGAGTTGCAAGAGACCCCAAGGGTCATCCAATCCAACCCTTAGATAGATAGATAGATGATCAGATAGAAAAATATAGATGGATAGATAGATTCCTAGAGTTGCAAGAAACCCCAAGGGTCATCTAATCCAATCCACAGATAGATAGACGGATGGATAGATGGATAGGTAGGTAGGTAGGTAGGTAGGTAGGTAGGTAGATAGATAGATAATCAGAGAGATAGGTAGACAGATAGATACCTAGAGTAGGAAGAGACCCCAGGGCCTATCTAGTCCAACCCTTAAGAATAGATAGGAAGATGGATGGATGGATGGATGGATTGATGGATAGGTAGATAGATAGATAGATAGATAGATAGATAGATAGATAGATAGGAAGATAGGAAATCCTAGAGTAGGAACCCTATGGGCCATCCCTAGATAGATAGATAGATAGATAGATAGATAGATAGATAGATAGATAGATAGATAGCAATATGGATGGATGGATGGAGAGAGGGATAGAAAGATGGATGGATGGATGGATGGATGGATGGATAGGCGTTTGAGGAGGCTGCAAGGGGTGTTGAGGCCCCCCCAGTTGATGCTGCCTTCTCCCCTCCTCTTCCTCCCTCCTTCCAGGAGTTGTGTGGCGCCTACGTCTTCATCATCTTCATGGTGCTGCTGGTGATCTTCTTTGTCTTCACCTACTTCAAGGTGCCCGAGACCAAGGGCCGGACCTTCGACGAAATTGCCTCGGGCTTCCGCCAGGGGGGTGCCGGGGCCGGCGGGGACAAGACCCCCGACGAGTTCCACAGCCTTGGCGCCGACTCCCAGGTCTGAGGGTCTCCAGGAGGGGAGGAACGGGACGGGACGGACCCTCTCTCCCCCTTTTAGGGTGGAAGCGGACTCGCTCGACCCTCGTCTTGTTGGCCGGCTTCGCGTCCGGCGACAAATCCTGGGCGAGCCCCCAATTTGGAAGCGACCCAACCGGCGTTTCCCTGTATTTGCAACACTGGAAGCGAGCAACAGCGAGATCAACGATGACACAGGATCATTGGAAAGACACTGATTCCAGAAGGCCCGACTACTTCTTTTTAAAGGCTTTTTAGTTAGCGCGATAGGCATGGATTCGTAGGTCAAGCTCTCACCAGCATTTTCTTTTAACGAATCCATGGGCTTTTAAACAATGTTTTGGACTTTTTTGGTATCCGACGGGCGACTTCTTCCATCTAGAAAGGTCAATGGGAATATTTCGGCACGCCGTCTTGGAATATTCGGATATATTCTTGGAATGGGACGCATCGCAAGCCGAGTTTGAACGGTCATCGCCTTTGACGACGCCCTTCACCTTGATTTGGAACCGTTCCATTTTGTATTTTGACGCGTTTCCTAAGCAGTAACTCATCACCAGCAACGAGCAAGACAAGGGGCCAATTTTAGCAATAGGAAAAACCTCAAAGAGCGAGAGAGGCTGGATGGACATCTGTCAGGATGGTTTTGATTGTGGTTTTCCTGCCTAAAAGCAGAAGGGGGTTGGACTGGATGGCCTTTAGAGGTCCCTTTTGACTGTCTTTTCTCTCTCTTCCCTTTATATATGTGTCACCTTTCTTCCTTTCCCAGCAACGTCCCAGAGGGCCACTTCACCTAGTAGTAGCGATTCCTATGACATCAGAGGACCACTTCACCTAGCCTTTTGTGTTCCAAACCTACATAGATTTTGACTTTTGAGATATAGAGAGAGTTGGAAGAGACCCCCAAAGGCCATCCAACCCTATCCTCCCCTTTATACATGTCACCTTTCTTTCCCAAAGGGCCACTTCACCTGAGTGCGATACAGAATCATAGAATCGTTGAGTTGGAAGAGAGCTCGTGGGCCAGGCACAGCTTTAGTGTGATACATGCTATGTGTGTGTGTGTATGTATGTGAAAGAAAGGAAGAGAGAAGGAAGAAAGGCTAGATGGAGAGAGAGAGAGATGGAGAGAGAGTAGGGCAAGATCCTGAGGGCCATCCAGTCCAACCCGACAGAGATACATACAATCCTAGAGTTGAAGAAGACCCCAATGGCCATTCAGTCCGACCCCCAAAGAAAGAGACCATCCTAGAGTTGGAGAAAACCCTAATTGCCACCCAGTCCAACCCTACAGAGATACGACAGACAGCATCCTAGAGTTGGAGGGGATCCCAAGGGTCATCCAGTCCAACCCTACAGAGATACATACAATCCTAGAGTTGAAGAAGACTCCAATGGCCATTCGGTCCAACCCCTAAAGAAAGAAACCATCCTAGAGTTGGAGAAGACCCCAATGGCCACCCACTCCAACCCTAGTTGAACCCATCAGAGATAGATAATCAGACAGAATCCTAGAGTTGGAAGAGACCTGGATGGCCATCTAGTTGAACCCTTCAGAGGTCCAACATCTGGGGACCCACAGGTTGGGAATATATCTAATTTCTTCTCTCTTGTTTCTGCTCTCATTCTGATTGGTTGATTAAAACCCCCAAAGAAAGAAAGAAGTGATCCTAAAGTTCGAGGGGAACCCAAGGGCCATCCAATCCAATCCATAAGAGGTAGATAATCAGGTGGAATCCTAGAGTTGGAAGAAACCTTAATGGCCATCCAGTCCGACTACAAAAGAAAGGCAGGCAGACATCATCATAGAGTTGGAGGGGACCCCAAAGGCTATCCAGTCCATCTTATAAGAGATAGATAGGATCCTAGAGTTGGAAGAGACCTGGATGGCCATCTAGTTGGACCCTTCAGAGATAGATAGAATCCCAGAGTTGGAAGAGATCTCAATGGCCATCTAGTTGAACCCTTCAGAGATAGATAGGATTCTGGAGTTGGAAGAGACCTCCGTGGCCATTAGTTGAACCCTTCAGAGATAGATAATCAGATAGAATCCTAGAGTTGAATCCATCTAGTTGAACCCTTCAGAGATAGATAGGATCCTAGGGTTGGAAGAGACTTCAGTGGCCATCTAGTTGAACCCTTCAGAGATAGATAATCAGATAGAATCCTAGAGCTGGAAGAGACCTGGATGGCCATCTAGTTGAACCCTTGAGAGATAGATAGAATCCTAGAGTTGGAAGAGACCTCAATGGGCATCCAGTTGAACCCTTCAGAAATAGGATCCTAGAGTTAGAAAACACCTCAATGACCATCTAGTTCAGTGGTTCTCAACCTGGGGGTCGGGACCCCTGGGAGGGTCGCGAGGGGGTGTCAGAGGGGTCGCCAAAGACCATCAGAAAACACAATATTTTCTGTTGGTCATGTGGGTTCTGTGTGGGAAGTTTGGCTCAATCCTATGGTTGGCTCTTTGATTGTAGGTGAACTATAAATCCCAGCAACTACAACTCCCAAATGTCAAGGTCCGTTTCCCCCCAAACTCCACCAAACATTTGGGCATATTGAGTATTCGTGCCAACTTTGGTCCAGATCCATCATTGTTTGAGTCCACAGTGCTCTCTGGATGTAGGTGAACTACAACTCCCAAACTCAAGGTCCATGCCCACCAAACCCTTCTAGTGTTTTCTCTTGATCATGGGAGTTCAGTGTGCCAAGTTTGGTTCAATTCCATCATTGGCGGAGTTCAGACTGCTCTTTGGTTGTAGGTAAACTATGAATCCCAGCAACAACAACTCCCAAATGACAAAATCAATCCCCCCTCCAATCCCACCAGTATTCAAATGTGGGCGTATCAGGAAGATACATCTTACATATTAGATATTTACATTGCAATTCATAACAGTAGCAAAATTACGGTTATGAGGTAGCAGCGAAAATAGTGTTATGGTTGGGGGTCACCACAACAGGAGGACCTGTACTAAGGGGTCTTGGCATTAGGAAGGTTGAGAACTACTGATCTAGTTGAACCCATCTGAGATAGGATCCTAGAGTTGGAAAAGACCTCAGTGACCATCTAGTCGAACTCATCAGAGATAGGATCCTAGAGTTGGAAAAGACCTCAATAACCATCCAGTTGAACCTTTCAGAGATAGAGAGAATCCCAGAGTTGGAAGAGACCTCAATGGCCATCCAGTTGAACCCTTCATAGATAGATAGAATCCTAGAGTTGGAAAAGACCTCAATGACCATCCTGTTGAACCCTTCATAGATAGATAGAATCCTAGAGTTGGAAAAGACCTCAATAACCATCCAGTTGAACCTTTCAGATTTAGATAGAATCCTAGAGTTGGAAAAGACCTCAATGGCCATCCAGTTGAACCTTTCAGAGATAGAATCCTAGAGTTGGAAGAGACCTCAATAACCATCCAATTGAACCCTTCAGAGATAGATAAAATCCTAGAGTTGGAAGAGACCTCAATGGCCATCCAGTTGAACCCTTCCGAGATAGAATCCTAGAGTTGGAAGAGACCCCAATGACCAGCCAGTTGAACCCTTCAGAGTTGGAAGAGACCCTAATGGCCATCCAGTTGAACCCTTCAGAGATAGAGAGAATCCTAGAGCTGGAAGATACCTGGATGGCCATCTACTTGAACCCTTCAGAGATAGAATACTAGAGTTGGAAGAGACCTCAATGGCCAATCCAGTCGAACCCATCAGAGATAGATAGGATCCTATAAGAGAGAGAGAGTTTCGTAGACTTGGAAGAGACCCCAAGGGACCCCCTTCGACCATATTATATCTTATTAGGTTGGTCTCAATGCCCTAAAGCAGTGAAGGTGAAGGGGAAAGCCATCGGCCAACGAGTTGATGTTCTCTGTTAGGAACTGATGATGGTTGCTGAAGATACGAAGGGATTGGTCAGTTTTTGCGACCCCGACGGGCCTGTTTTGCTGGGGATGGTGACGTTGGAAAAGGGGAAGAGGATGCCAAAAAACAAAAAGCCCCAAAGAACAAAAGATTGACTTGATTTTGGGGGGTTTTGTGGGTCACAAAAGAAAGGAAACCCGTGAAAAGGAGACCTTTCCTGCTTTGACTTGTGTACAGACCGGGGAAACACACAAATAATATTTATATTATATATATATTGTATTTTTGGGGGGACGTCGTTCTTGAAACCACGTTCAATTTCACTGTAAATACTGACTTCTAGGATTTTCTCTAGTTTCGATATATATGACGGTTATAGATTAACTCACCTGCACTGTAGCTGCGTTGGTTGCACTGATATTTTTAGATCTTTCCGCAGTATATATATATATCTATATATATATCTTTTCAATTCACCCCTTGATATTAAATGGGCCCTGCCTCCCTAAGGAAAAAAAATATATTTTGCTTTTTGGGAGAGAAAAGAAAGGCAAATTAAGAAGAAACACACACACATACACACACGACGATGCACAGCTATTTAAATAGTCTATTTTTTATTTATTGGTCTGTTTTTAAACGCGAGGAGCCGCCGAAGAAAGAAACAATCGTGTTTTCTAGGGATTTTTAAACGTTGTTAAAACCCTGCTGTGTCTGAAGTCCTTTTCTTGAAGTGCCAATACGACGAGACGGAAAGGAATAAAGGAAATGGTTGAAAGTCGTGTCGTTTCATTATTATTATTATTATTATTATTATTACTATCTATATATATAAAATGGGAAAGGGCGTCGTAAGGGGCCGCAAAACACGAAAAACCCCGGACGAAAAAACACCAAACTTGGCAGACGCATACCTCAAACCACGAGGTATGCACAACACTCATCACAACACAAAAAAACATTACAACAAACTCACCATCACAAAAAGAAACAGAGCATGCGCGGGGGCGTCCCGGCGCGAACTGCCTGGTGTGCGCACATGGCTGGACCACGCCCCCTCCACGCATACACCATCCTTCCCTACTCCGTCGCCGCCCACGGCCCCTCTGAGAAAGCCACGCCCCCACCGACCACCACCCCGCCCCTACCCACTCATATGCCATCCTTCCCTCCTCCCCTCCTCCTCCCCTGCCCACGCCCCCTCCGAGAAAGCCACGCCCCCACCCACTGCCGCCCCACCCCTATTTGCCCATACGCCGTCCTCCCCCGCCCACACCCCCTCCGACAAAGCCACACCCCCACCCACCACCGCCCCACCCCTACCCGCCCATACGCCATCCTTTCCTCCTCTTCCCCCACCCACGCTCCCTCCGACAAAGCCATGCCCCCCACCCACCACCGCCCTGCCCCTACGCCATCCTTTCCTCCTCTTCCCCCGCCCACACCCCCTCCGACAAAGCCACACCCCCACCCACCACCACCCCACCCCTACCCGCCCATACGCCATCCTTTCCTCCCTCCCCCGCCCACGCCCCTCCGAGACCCACCCCCCACCCCCGCCCCACCCCTACCCGCCCATACGCCATCCTTTCCTCCTCTTCCCCCGCCCACCCCCTCCGACAAAGCCACACCCCCACCCACCACCACCCCACCCCTACCCGCCCATACGCCATCCTTTCCTCCTCCTCCCCCGCCCACGCCCCTCCGAGAAAGCCATGCCCCCCCCACCCTCCCCCGCCCCACCCCTACCCGCCCATACGCCATCCTTCCCTCCTTCCCCCGCCCACACCCCCTCCGACAAAGCCACACCCCCCCCCCACCACCCCCCCCTACCCGCCCATACGCCATCCTTTCCTCCTCCTCCCCCACCCACGCCCCTCCGAGAAAGCCACACCCCCACCCACCACCGCCCCACCCCTACCCGCCCATATGCCATCCTCTCCTCCCCCGCCCACGCCCCCTCCAACAAAGCCACCCCCACCCACCACCGCCCCGCCCCTACCCGCCCATACGCCATCCTTCCTCCTCTTCCGCCACCCATGCCCCCTCCGAGAAAGCCACGCCCCCACCCACCGCCGCCCCGCCCCTACCCGCCCATACGCCATTCTTCCCTCCTCCCCTCCCCCTCCTCCCCCACCCACGCCCCCTCCGAGAAAGCCACGCCCCCACCCACCGCCGCCCTGCCCCTACCTGCCCATACGCCATCCTTCCCTCCTCCTCCCCCGCTCACGCCCCCTCTGAGAAAACCACACCCCCTCCCTTCACTGCTCCGCTCCCCCTCCTCCTCCTATGCCCACGTCCCCTCCGAGAAAGCCACGGCCCCTCCCTTCGCCGCCCCGCCCCTTCCCGCACTGACGCAATCCTTCCCTCCTGCCCCTCATCCTCCTCCGGTCACGCCCCTTCCCAGGAAACAACGCCCCCTCCAATCCCCGCCCCGTCCCTTCCCGCCCTGACCCAATCCATCCCTCCCCCCCATCCCCCTCCACCGAAGGAAGGAAGGAATGAGGTAGAAAAGGAAGTGAGAGGAGAGAAAGAGGGAGGGAAAGAAAGAAGGAAGGAAGGAATGAGGTAGAAAAGGAAGAAAGGAGAGAAAGAGGGAGGGAAAGCAAGAAGGAAGGAAGAGGTAGAAAAGGAAGAAAGAGAAAGAGGGAGGGAAAGAAAAAAGGGGAGGAAGGAAAGTAGAGAAGGAAGGAAGGAGAGAAGGAAGAAAAAAGGGAAAGAAGGAAGGGGGGAAGAAGAGAAAGGGGAAAGGAAAGAAGGAAAGAGAAGAAAAGGAGACAGAGAAAGAGAAAAAAGGGAAGGAAGGAAAAGGGAGCGAAAGGAAGGGGAAAAAATGGAGAGAAAGAGGGAGGGAAAGAAAGGAGGAAAGAGAGAAGGAAGAAAAGAGACAGCAGAAGAGAAAGAAAAAGGGGGAAGGAAGGAAAGTGATAGAGAAGGAAGGAAGAAGGAAAGACGGAAAGGAAGGAAGGAAACAGCAAGTGAAGGAAGGAGGGAAAGAAGGGGAGATAGAGGGAAGGTTGGCCACAGCAACACGTGGCGGGTACAGCTAGTTATTATTATTATTCGAACATAAAACCACAGTATGTCACAGCAAAAGAGATCTATATGCTGGATTTCGTATCACAAAATCACAAGTTGAACACTTCCCAAGCGTCTAGGACCTTATTATTATTTTTATTATTATTAATTAATAATTTATTATTATTACCATCATTATCATCCAAGAAAAAGATGGTAATAATGGATAATATTATCTATTATTATTATTATTATTTATTGGAAGGGCCCCCCAAAAGCCATCCAGTCCCACCCCATTATCTTACCCAGCAGGGAAGGCACCATCTGATCCCTCCTGACAGAGAGCCATCCAGCCCCTACTTTAAAAAACCTCCCACCACTTTGTGGATTTCCTATAAAAAATCACAAGTCGAACACTTCCCAATAATAATAATAATAATAATAATAATAATAATAGCTTCATCTCTGGCTTGAACACCTCCCTTCCATAACAACAATGGATTATTATTATTATTATTATTATTATTATTATTATTATTATTATACTAGCTTGGGGACCCAGCACTGCCCGGATGATTTGAGAAAGGCATTGTTTGTCTCTCCTCCAAGTGTAGTCTAGATACAATGTCAGCTGGGCTTAGTGCGTACGGGTGAGCTATAGTTCCCATATGCAAGTGTCATGATCCATGGTCAATCCTTCTCCAATCCACAACAGGCTGTAGAGTGGGTTATGGGGTCTCTGTGTGCCAAGTTTGGTCTTTATCAGTCATTGGATGAGGGTCACAGTGGTCTCAGAAAGTGAGTGAAGGTACTGCAAGGCCCATCATCCGTAGTCCGTTCTCCCCAAACCACACCAGAATGTAGAGTTGGCCATGGGGTGTCTCTATGCCAAGTTTGGTCTTTATTGGTAATTGGATGAGTGTCATTGTGGTCTCAGAATGTGAATGAAGGTACTGCAAGTCCCATCATCTATGGTCCGCCCTCCTCCCAACAGCACCAGCATGTATAGTGGGTCATGAGGGCTCTGTGTGCCAAGTTTGGTCTTGATTGGTCATTGGATGAGGGTCGCAGCGGTCTCGGGAAGTGAGTGGAGAAATTTCAAGTCCCATCATCTGTGGTCCACCCTCCTTGATAATGGACCAGGACGTAGAGTGGGTCATGGGGGTTCTGTGTGTCAAGTTTGGTCTTGATTAGTCATTGGATGAGGGGTCTTGGGAAGTGAGTGGAGGAACTTCAAGTCCCATTATCCATGGTCCGACCTCTTCCAAACTGCAGCAGGATGTAGACTGGGGTATGGGGGCTGTGTGCCAAATTTGGTCTTTATTGGTGTTTGTTGGGAGCCACAGTGGTCTGTGGGAATTGAATGTTTGAAAGTACTACAAATCCATTGTCCGTCCTCCCACTAAACCTCACCAAGACATTAAGGGGGTCATGGGGGTTACGTGTGCCAAGTTTGGTCCAGGTCCGTCACCCGCGCTAGCCACAGTGGCCTGTTAAAGTGGCTGCCTCCATCCGTCCTCCCTCCTCCACATACAAACATTGACTTTTATTATATAGAAGACAGACAGACAGACAGACAGACAGACAGATAGATAGATAGATAGATAGATAGATAGATAGACAGACAGACAGATAGATCAATCAATCTGTTTACAAAAGGGATCAAGCTTTGCAGGCAACAGCCCATACGCACACCTCTTTGCACACAAAATAATAATAATTAATAATAATAATATAAAATATTTTTTTAATTATAACCAGAGAAGAAAAATATATTTCGTCACAGATTAGAACCATGGAAATAATCCAGTAAGACGACAGGAATGATCTGGAACGAGGGACCGCACCTTGAACGAAAACGATGGCCGCCGTTCCTCGTCTCGTGGCCGTTGACCTCTCTCCTTTGGCCTAGCTTTGCTTGTATTTCAGGAGTTCGGCCAAGCGGTGAAGGGCCACGTCGGGCTCCGCTTTCGGCAGCCGCTTCCGGATTTGCCGGACTTTCGTCACAAGTTCCTGAGACTGCGATGGAAGGGCAGAAAGAAAGGGGGAAACGTCACCACCATACACGCCCCTGGGGTTTCCGAGGGGGGAAATGAATAGCCAGTAAAGGGTAAATCCCTTTACCATACACGCCCATGGGGTTTCCAAGAGGGGAAATAATAACAATAATAATAATAATAGCCAGTAAAGGTGATCCCAGTGGTGATTGGCACACTGAGTGCAGTGCCTAAAGACCTTGGCCTGCACTTAAAAACAAAATTACTATCTGTCATCCAATCGAGACAATATAATATTATTATAACAACAACAATACGTAATAATACAACACAACTCTCTTCCAAGCCTTTCTGTACCATTTGGACCCTTTCTTATTCATCCCTTCGAGACAGTATAATAATAATAATAATAATAATAATAATAATAATAATAATAATAATAATAATAATAATAATAAATGCATGCGTGTAAAATATATAATAATATATATAATTGTTATATAGTATAATGGTAATAATAATAATAATTGCAAAGACTGGCACAAGCCAATAAAGGTGGACCCCATGGGGATTGGAACACTGGGTGCAGTGCTTAAAGACCTTGGCCTGTACTTAAAAACAATCCGCGCTGTCAAAATTATTTGTCATCCAATTGAGACAATATAATAATATTATTATTATAACAACAACAATAATATGTAATAATACGACACAACTTTTTTCTGAACCTTTCCTTACTCATCGCATCGAGGCAGTATAATAGTAATAATAATAATAATAATAATAATAATAATAATAATAATAATAATAATATATCTGTCATAATAATAATAATTGCAAAGACTCTGGTACAAGCCAGTAAAGGTGGTCCCCGTGGGGATCGGCACACTGGGTGCGGTGCCTAAAGCCCTGGGCCTGCACTTAAAAACAATCTACGCTGACAAACTTATTATCTGTCATCCAATTGAGACAATATATTATTATTATTATTATTATTATTATTATTATTATTATTACAACAATAATATGTAATAATACGACACAACTCTTTTCCAAGCCCTTCCTTGCCATTTGGATCTTTTCTTATTCCATCGAGGCAGAATAATAATAATAATAATAATAATAATAATAATAATAATAATAATGGTTATAATAATATAACTGTCATAATAATAATAATAATAATAATAATAATAATAATAATAATAATAATAATTGTAAAGACTCTGGTACAAGCCAGTAAAGGTGGTTCCCGTGTGGATTGGCACACTGGGTGTGGTGCCTAAAGACCTTGGCCTGCACTTAAAAACAATCCATGCTGCCAAACTTATTATCTGTCATCCAATCGAGTCAAAATAATAATAATAATAATAATAATAATAATAATAATAATAATTGCAAAGACTCTGGTACAAGCCAGTAAAGGTGGTCCCCGTGGGGATCGGCACACTGGGTGTGGTGCCTAAAGACCTGGGCCTGCACTTAAAAACAATCCACGCTGCCAAACTTATTATCTGTCATCCAATCGAGTCAAAATAATAATAATAATAATAATAATAATAATAATAATAATAATAATAATAATAATTGCAAAGACTCTGGTACAAGCCAGTAAAGGTGGGGATCAGCACACTGGGTGCGGTGCCTAAAGACCTGGGCCTGCACTTAAAAACAATTGGTGCTGACAAAATTACCATCTGTCATCCAATCAAGACAATATATTATTATTATTACAACAACAATATGTAATAATACAAAACAACTGTTTTCCGAGCCTTTCCTTACCATTTGGACCTTTTCTTATCCAATCGAGACAGTATAATAATAAAAATAATAATCATCATCATCATCATCATCATCACCACCATCCAATACATGACATAGTCGTAGACACTTGGGAAGTGTCCGACATGTGATCTAATACAACAGCCAGCAGAATGATCTTGTTTGCTGTGTTGTGTTTCAAATAATAATAACAATAATGATAATAATAATAATAATAATAATAATAATAATAATAATAATACTATATAAGAGCACTGCCAATGTCCTCCACCAACATTGCCCACCACCCAAGGGAAGGCATTCATACAGGGACAATTCCATCCTAGATTGTATGTGTTTCCTCCACCACAGACACCCCAGTGAACGAAACACCTCTTGCTTCATTCGACACTCTTTGACGCACCTTTGGCAGGTCCTGGACCAGGAAGTGAAGCATGGCCAGAGCCAGGGCCGCCTTGGCCACCTTGGCCGGCTGCGGCTTCCCGGACTGCTCTTCCACCTCCAAGATGGCGTTCAACATCTTGGATGCGTCGGACCGCTCCTGCTCATCTGCAGCGGGGTAAAGTGGCCTCTGTCGAAAAGGAGCGTTCCCTTATCCTGCCCCCACAGTCAAATCCCTCCCAACAGATGGCCAGAGGTAATCAAAAGATAATAATAGAGAAAGATAATAATAGTATAATAATTAGGAAATAATAATAAATAAATAAAAACACAAAGAAAATAATAAAAGAAAATTATAACAGAAAGAGAATAATAATAAAACAATAATAAAGACATATTATTATTATTATTATTATTATTATAAAATGATATAATAACAGGATAATAATAATATAATAATTAGGAAATAATAATAATAATAATAAAAACGCAAAGAAAATAATAAAAGAAAATTATAACAGAAAGAGAATAATAATAAAACAATAATAAAGACATATAATAATTATTATTATTATAAAATGATATGATAACAGGATAATAATAGTATAATAATTAAGAAATAATAATAATAATAATGCAAAGAAAATAATAAAAGAAAATTATAACAAAGAGAATAAAACAATAATATAGACATATTATTATTATTATTATTATAAAATGATATAATAACAGGATAATAATAGTATAATAATTAGGAAATAATAATAAAAACGCAAAGAAAATAATTAAAAAAATTATAACAGAAAGAAAATAATAATAAAACAATAATAAAGACATATAATAATAATTATTATTATTATTATTATTATAAAATGATATAATAACAGGATAATAATAGTATAATAATTAGGTAATAATAATAATAAAAACACAAAGAAAATAATAAAAGAATATAACAGAGAATAATAATAAAAAAATAATACATATAATAATTATTATATATATTATATGCAGTAAAATTAATATATAATTATTATATATTATAATAATATAGTTAATATATATGTGTATTATAATATATATATTGTATAATACATATTATATATATATTATATGAAGTAGAATTAATATAATATATATATATATTATATAAATAATATAGTTAATATATATGCGTGTGTTATTATATATATATTGTACAATACATATAATATATATTATATGTGTGTGTATATATATTATATGCAATATAATTAATATATAGCATAATTAATATTATATAATATAGTTCATGTATATTACATATACATAAATGATATAACACAAATATTAAAAGGGCAGCATTACCTGGCGTCTCCTCGGTGGGCTCTGGCTCTCTTGAAAATATGTCGATGACTTTTGGGTTCATCATTGCCTCGTAGCGCTGGTTGATCAGGCGGGTGAAGTGTCCGTGCCAGATGTCGACGACCTGGGGAAAGATGCATTGCAACTGCTGTTTAAATAGGTGGCATTTATCAGAGGCATTGAATTGGAAGGGGATCTCTAAAGGACATCCAGTGAGCTCCCGACCATTAATGGTCTAGCTTGCTGTTGACCTATGCACCCCAAAAGACAGTTGCATCTGTCAAGTGGGAAATTTAGGTATCGCTTTATGCGGGGAGGCTAATTTAACTAATTTACGACGCCATAAAACCTTCCAGCAGCGTGCATAAGAATGAGGAAGTACTCCACCAAGAACTCGGTGTCACAAGTGGACGGTGAAGCAACAGCTCCCCCTGTGGCTGGAATCGAGCATAGCCTCATGAAGCTGGAAAGCTGGGGTGTTAAATTGCCTCTGTGTCTATATATGTTGTATGTCTATGGCATTGAATGTTTGGCATGTATATGTGCTTTGTAATCCGCCCTGAGTCCCCTGCGGATGAGAAGGGTGGAATAT